>CAWWDK010000266.1:0-169737 GCA_963942575.1 Priocnemis perturbator
TAACACGGCGTATCTCGGCCATTTCTCAACGGATTGGTGCGAATCAAGCGTCATCCGCGTTTTTAGCGTCTAAAACAGACGGGGACCACGTTTTCGACGCGAAACACTCGCGGATGTCCGAGATACGAGAGTTCTTGAACGAATTGAACGAATTCATCGTCCGGAAGTGCAACACGGCGTATCTCGGCCATTTCTCAACGGATTGGTGCGAAATCAAGTGTCATCCGCGTTTTTAGCGTCTAAAACAGACGGGGACCACGTTTTCGACGCGAAACACTCGCGGATGTCCGAGATACGAGAGTTCTTGAACGAATTGAATGAATACATCGTCCGGAGTGCAACACGGCGTATCTCGGCCATTTCTCACCGGATTCGTGCGAATCAAGTGTCATACGCGTTTTTAGCGTCTAAAACGCACGGGGACCACGTTTTCGACGCGATACACTCGCGGATGTCCGAGATACGAGAGTTCTCGGACGAATTGAACGAATTCATCGTCGGAAGTGTAACACGGCGTATCTCGGCCATTTCTCAACGGATTCGTGCGAATCAAGTGTCATACGCGTTTTTAGCGTCTAAAACAGACGGGACCAAGTTTTCGACGCGAAACACTCGCGGATGTCCGAGATACGAGAGTTCTTGAACGAATTGAACGAATTCATCGTCCGGAAGTGCAACACGGCGTATCTCGGCCATTTCTGAACGGATTCGTGCGAATCAAGTGTCATACGCGTTTTTAGCGTCTAAAACAGACGGGACCACGTTTCGACGCGAAACACTCGCGGATGTCCGAGATACGAGAGTTCTTGAACGAATTGAACGAATTCATCGTCCGGAAGTGTAACACGGCGTATCTCGGCCATCTATCACCGGATTCGTGCGAATCAAGTGTCATACGCGTTTTTAGCGTCTAAAACGCACGGGGACCACGTTTTCGACGCGATACACTCGCGGATGTCCGAAATACGAGAGTTCTCGGACGAATTGAACGAATTCATCGTCCGGAAGTGTAACACGGCGTATCTCGGCCATTTCTCAACGGATTCGTGCGAATCAAGTGCCATACGCGTTTTAGCGTCTAAAACAGATGGGGACCACGTTTTCGACGCGAAACACTCGCGGATGTCCGAAATACGAGAGTTCTTGAACGAATTGAACGAAACGCGGTGCATCGTGTGTTTCGCTTGCAAAACGTAAGAACTAGCAAGATTTCATCGTCCGGAAGTGTAACACGGCGTATCTCGGCCATTTCTCAACGGATTCGTGCGAATGAAGTGTCATACGCGTTTTAAAGTCTAAAACAGACGGGGACGACGTTTTCGATGCGAAACACTCGCGGATGTCCGAGATACGAGAGTTCTCGGACGAATTGAACGAATTCATCGTCCGGAAGTGTAACGGCGTATCTCGGCCATTTCTCAACGGATTCGTGCGAATCAAGTGTCATACGCGTTTTTAGCGTCTAAACGGACGGGGACCGCGTTTTCGACGCGAAACACTCGCGGATGTCCGAATACGAGAGTTCTTGAACGAATTGAACGAAACGCGGTGCATTGGTGCGTTTCGCTTGCAAAACGGGAGAACTAGCAACATTTCATCGTCCGGAAGAGTAACACGGCGTATCTCGGCCATTTCTCAACGGATTGGTGCGAATCAAGTGTCATCCGCGTTTTTAGCGTCTAAAACAGACGGGGACGACGTTTTCGACGCGAAACACTCGCGGATGTCCGAAATACGAGAGTTCTCGGACGAATTGAACGAATTCATCGTCCGGAAGTGTAACACGGCGTATCTCGGCCATTTCCCAACGGATTCGTGCGAATCAAGTGTCATACGCGTTTTAGCGTCTAAAACAGACGGGGACCACGTTTTCGACGCGAAACACTCGCGGATGTCCGAAATACGAGAGTTTCTTGAACGATTGAATGAATTCATCGTCCGGAAGTGCAACATCGGCGTATCTCGGCCATTTCTCAACGGATTCGTGCGAATCAAGTGTCATACGCGTTTTTAGCGCCTATAACAGACGGGGACCACGTTTTCGACGCGAAACACTCGCGGATGTCCGAGATACGAGAGTTCTTGAACGAATTGAACGAATTCATCTTCCGGAAGTGTAACACAGCGTATCTCGGCCATTTCTAAACGGATTCGTGCGAATCAAGTGTCATGCGCGTTTTAGCGTCTAAAACAGACGGGGACCACGTTTTGGACGCGAAACACTCGCGGATGTCCGAGATACGAGAGTTCTTGGACGAATTGAACGAAACGCGTTGCATTGGTGCGTTTCGCTTGCAAAACGTGAGAACTAGCAACATTTCATCGTCCGGAAGTGTAACACGGCGTATCTCGGCATTTCTCAACGGATTGGTGCGAATCAAGTGTCATCGGCGTTTTAGCGTCTAAAACAGACGGGGACCACGTTTTCGACGCGAAACACTCGAGGATGTCCGAGATACGAGAGTTCTTGAACGAATTGAATGAATTCATCGTCCGGAAGTGTAACACGGCGTATCTCGGCCATTTCTCAACGGATTGGTGCGAATGAAGTGTCATACGCGTTTTTAGAGTCTAAAACAGACGGGGACGACGTTTTCGATGCCGAAACACTCGCGGATGTCCGAGATACGAGAGTTCCCGACGAATTGATCGAATTCATCGTCCGGAAGTGTAACGGCGTATATCGGCCATTTCTCAACGGATTCGTGCGAATCAAGTGTCATACGCGTTTTTAGCGTCTAAACAGATGGGGACCACGTTTTCGACGCGAAACACTCGCGGATGTCCGAGATACGAGAGTTCTTGAACGAATTGAACGAAACGCGGTGCAATCGTGTGTTCGCTTGCAAAACGTGAGAACTAGCAAGATTTCATCGTCCGGAAGTGTAACACGGCGTATCTCGGCATTTCTCAACGGATTCGTGCCAATCAAGTGTCATACGCGGTTTTAGCGTCTAAAACGGCCGGGGACCGCGTTTTCGACGCGAAACACTCGCGGATGTTCGAGATACGAGAGTTCTTGAACGAATTGAACGAAACGCGGTGCATCGTGCGTTTCGCTTGCATAACGTGAGAACTAGCAAGATTTCATCGTCCGGAAGTGTACCACGGCCTATCTCGGCCATTTCTCAACGGATTCGTGCGAATCAAGTGTCATGCGCGTTTTTAGCGTCTAAAACAGACGGGGACCACGTTTTCGACGCGAAAGACTCGCGGATGTCCGAAATACGAGAGTTCTTGAACGAATTGAACGAAACGCGGTGCATTGGTGCGTTTCGCTTGCAAAACGTGAGAACTAGCTACATTTCATCGTCCGGAAGTGTAACACGGCGTATCTCGGCCATTTCTCAACGGATTGGTGCGGATCAAGTGTCATCCGCGTTTTTAGCGTCTAAAACAGACGGGGACGACGTTTTCGACGCGAAACACTCGCGGATGTCCGAAATACGAGAGTTCTCGGACGAATTGAACGAATTCATCGTCCGGAAGTGTAACACGGCGTATCTCTGCCATTTCCCAACGGATTCGTGCGAATCAAGTGTCATACGCGTTTTTAGCGTCTAAAACAGACGGGGACCACGTTTTCGACGCGAAACACTCGCGGATGTCCGAGATACGAGAGTTCTTGAACGAATTGAACGAAACGTAGTGCATCGTGCGTTTGGCTTGCAAAACGTGAGAACTAGCAAGATTTCATCGTCCGGAAGTGTACCACGGCCTATCTCGGCCATTTCTCAACGGATTCGTGCGAATCAATTGTCATACGCGTTTTTAGCGTTTAAACCAGACGGGGACCACGTTTTCGACGCGATACACTCGCGGATGTCCGAGATACGAGAGTTCTTGAACGAATTGAACGAAACGCGGTGCATCGTGCGTTTCGCTTGCAAAACGTGAGAACTAGCAAGATTTCATCGTCCGGAAGTGTAACACGGCGTATCTCGGCCATTTCTCAACGGATTCGTGCGAATCAACGGTCATACGCGTTTTTAGCGTCTAAAACAGACGGGGACGACGTTTTATACGCGAAACACTCGCGGATGTCCGAGATACGAAAGTTCTTCAACGAATTGATCGAATTCATCGTCCGGAAGTGTAACACGGCGTATCTCGGCCATTTCTCAACGGATTCGTGCGAATCAAGTGTCATACGTGTTTTTAGCGTCTAAAACAGACGGGGACCACGTTTTCGACGCGAAACACTCGCGGATGTCCGATATACGAGAGTTCTTGAACAAATTGAACGAAACGCGGTGCATCGTGAGTTTCGCTTGCAAAACGTGAGAACTAGCAAGATTTCGAGTGTAGCCCAATTGCGCACAAGACCGATTGCGCACGTGCCGATTGCAAACGTTCCAATTGCGCACGTCCCGATTGCACACGTCCCGATTGCACACAAGACCTATTGCGCACGTTCCTTTTGTGCACAAGACCGATTGCGCACGTTGCGATTGCACACGGACTGTTTGTGCACAAGACTCATTGCACACGACGATTGTATACGGGCCGGCTGCAACCCGGATCAATTGCACACGGGCGAGTTGCATAGTAAAGTGCCAATAAAATAGTGGATGGACAGTGCGTATTTACATTGCGGGCTACGTGTCAACGGCGTGACATTCATGGACGTTAAATGTAACATAAATAGTGCAGAGTTACAGTGCGGGGCGCGTGGAATATCTGCAGAATCGTTCCCGCTCCAGTCTGAACCATTCATATAGAGAATCACTCGTGAAATCGACTTGTAAAGTTTGAAAATACATGTGACACGTGGGAGCATAACCTGATCCAAGGTGGCCTAAATCGTCCGTCGTTCGGAACAAGGCACAATTTCTTTGAAAATTATCTTTGACATGGTTCTAACTCATTCAAAGGAAACTAAGGAGCACGATTGAAAGGTATGTATGGATCGAATTAGTTTGTTTTCCGGTTATTTTATGAAATGGCTATGTTATTTTTATAAGTAAAGAGGCTCGTCATTAATGAATATAAATCTTTTTATTTCAGATATCATACTGTATCAACACTGCATTAGCTAATAGTTACTTTAAGGTTTTATGCAAGTGAACTTGGAGACTGGATTATAGAGATGGTTACAGAAGCTATAACGTCTTTGAGTCTACAGGACGCAAAAGAACGCAGTATAGTTCTAAGGACATTCAAGATTAATGCGGTGGTGAATGGCTGGGGCCAAATTTAGGGTGACAAATTGCTCTGAATACATCATGTGTAAGCAACTAATAAGAATAGACTTAAAGGGTGTGTATGCAATAACATATGAAATGAAATGTATAATTTCAACTTTATTTTTTTTATTTTACTTTTAATAGAATTATGTCTCAAAATATATATCCTGTTATGGATTATAGAAACGACCATTCACTGCCGGTTGAAGCCAAGACACCTTCTGATCATAATGAAGTCCTGGACGAGGATAGAGATGTTTGAAGCAATTCCGATTCCGGACTACAAATTTGGAAAATTGTAACATAAAGATATTAATAATAAGATTACAGAGAAGACTGCTATCAGAGAATACATTAATATTTTACAAAGTAATAACGTATTTACGTCCTCAATATATCCATTGCCCCAATGGAAATCTGTATTTACAGGACACAAAAGAATGCTGTATCCCGGACTAAGCGAATGCAAGATGGTTGCGTTGGGGAACAGCAGGAGCCAATTGTTTCTTTTAAAAGAATGAATCCGAGTGGATCGTGACACAAAAGATTAATTGTTTCACGTTAAATGTCGAGGATTTCTTGGATATCCATTTAAATCAGTCCTTTTCAGGGCTACAACGTGAATCCAAACGTTGACAACTCTCGTTCAATAAAATTTCCTATGTACACACGTATAATTATTTCAATGGCTTGTATGAAAGTACTGTTGTGCCGGCCTATTGGCATCGACTAGTTTACTTTAATATACGCGAAATGTAATAGGTGGTAACGAAATCGAGTTCGAAAGTCCTTCAGTTCAAGAGTTTTATTTTAGGACTAACTGACAGAGTGACGGTGTCTATGCCAGGACTGGAGATGGTCTTTTGCGGTCCTGGGGACCTTTATACGTTTCGAAAAGGAGCTTGGAGGTGGAATTTGAAAAAGGACAGAATGTTTTAGAAAGGAAGTATTTTTGGAGTTTGCTCAGGTGTTGATACATAATCAAAGTGAAATTTTATCATTATGTCAAGCTCAACAATTGAAGGGAATTTTTATGGGTTTATGTTCCTGTTGAGGGTTTGCTTACTTTGGCGGAACATTTGGCAACGGAAAGTTTTATCGGTAGGTTTGTTCAGGAAGGAATTTGTGGAAGTCCGACTAATGTGACGATTGGATTGGAAAATGTGATAGGAAGGCATAACAGTACGTTATTTCCAGAGTTAGATGACTACCATCGGAATGACCGTCTAGGTTTCCATGTAGAAGGGAGACCGTGCGAAATGACAAAATGGGCAAATGACGTAGAAATGTGCAGGATATTTGAAAGTTGTGTCGGGCTAAAATCCAAACAATTTGAGATCTCAGATTGAATCAAATGTTGTATGGGGATGTTCGATTGTCTTCAAGAATCGATTTTATAAGGTAAACAATAGATTCGTCGAAAAGTCGTGGATAATAGTTGTTATGTTGGTTGGTTGCTACGCGCCGTAGAATCGATTTTGTAAGTTAAGTAATCGTTAATAATAAATAGAATGATTGGTTGGTTATTACGTCGAAGATTCTATTTTTTAGAATTATAACATACCTACAAACATTTAATGAAATTTGAAACCTGAAATTGGTTAGTTTTTGAACTTTCACAACTTTCATAAATACCTGCATATTTATACATTATTTGCCCATTTTCTCATATTTCTGGGTCCCTCTTGTATATTGAAACCAAGTATGTCATTCCGCTTGTAGCCATCTAACGCTGACAACAACATACTTCCATATGGCTTCCATACAAGCCATAGAAATAATCAGGAATATTTTATTGAACGAGAGTTGTCAACATTTGGAATCACTTTGAGGCCCTGAAAAGGGCTGTTTTGAATGGATATCAAGGAAATCCTTGAAACTTGACATCAGAAAACCAGTCGCTTGTCTCCTGCGGCACACAGATTGATTCTCTTGAAACCAAGATTTAGCTCCAGCTGTTCCCTACCACTTCCACTCTGCGTTTGCTTAGGCCTGCATACAGCTTTCTTTTGTGACCAGTAGACTCCGGTTTCAATTAGGACAGTGGATATGTTGTGGATGAAAAGATGTTATTGCTTGTGTAATCTTCTTTATAATCCAGCCGACGATAGGATTGCAAATAGCACAAAAATCAGCAATCAGAAGTCCACAGAATCTAGTTGCATAGAACCTTAAAGTAACTATATCCACGCAAGTAAAACTCTACAAGAATTCAACATATCCTCGACTATATCAACATGTATACATACATATATACTGACTTAGAATTGTTCGAGAAGCACGCGGGTCTCTCTTTTATAGGGATTTTTGTAAATTACACGTTTTTGTGTCAATTTAATTGATTCGAACCCACGCCCTTTCGGACTGGTGCCTAAAGAACGAAAAGGATACTTGGAGGAACAGGCGAGGACGGAAACAGAAAGGTGCAATCTCTCTCTCCCGGGTTTTTGCACAGTTTCCCCTGGGAGCGACGGGTGAATGCCGGAGACGAGTGCTTCCGACGGCCGTGCAAGCTATCTTGGAATCCACATGCACCGAGATATCATCATTTCCTCCTAATAATTCGGAAGATACCGTACAAACGATTTCGTCCGGAAGAAGGAGCTGGGAGCTGCCTGGAGGTCCATCGCTACCTGAAGATATAGGCATAAAGTATTGTTAAATTAATAGGATAAGAACGTTCAGTCATTTATTCAAAATGAGTCGGAGAAAGAGAAATGCAAAGCGAGCTAGGTAGGTTGGTAAATTATACATCAGGATCGGAAATTTCAAATGGGTTAGAGGTCGAGGATGTGGCCGTTGAAAATTGTCCCGTACAACCTTTGTCTAAAACAAGGGGATTTGAAATAGTAAGTATGGTGCCAGCAGAAGGAAATTCTGTTGTGGAAAATCTGCTAAATGAAGGATCTGTCGGGGAAATTGATAGTGCCAGTACTTTTATTGACCCCGCTAAAAACAATCGGAGTTTTATGTCTTTTAAATTCGCAGCGGAATCAATACCCAAATTCGATGGAAATTCATGTTCATTACAAAAATTTATTAGTCAGAGTGAGTTGGCGAATTCGGTCATAAATCCCAGGGAACGAAAAAACCTTTTCCTTTTAATTAAAAATCGGATTGGGGGTCGAGCTGAGCGGCTAATAGCAAACCGTCAACAGCCCAGGAATCTAGAAGAACTTTTAGACTTATTAAGATCTATTTATTTGCGATCTTTTAATTTAGACCAAATACAAGATAAAATGAAAGAAATTAAGCAGGGTTGAAATGAAAATTTAAAGGATTATCGGTTGAGAATTGAAGATATTCTTAATCATGGAAGAGAAGTCGCAAAAGGAAAATTTTCGAAGGAACAATGCCAGGGAATAACAATGCTCTTGAATAAGACAGCCGTTCGGAATTTTCGTTTAGGTCTTCAAAATAATCTTTTAAGTAATATGCTGATAGATCAAAGTCAAAATTTGTTACAGATCATGGACGAAGCACTATTTTGCGAACAGGAAATTACTTAAAATCTGTGGACTCACACATTATACTCTTCAAAACACAAAAATCTATCAAACAATTACAGATTATCGTGAATGCTATCAATGTGGAAAATTATGCCATATACGAAGAAATTGTTCTCAGAATTGAATGAGTCAGCCTCACTCACAGAATTTCAATTGTACCCGTTGCAATATTTGCGGAGACCCGAATCACACGGGGAACGAGTGCTTTAGAAGGCCGAAAGGAAATTATTGGCCTGTACAAAGAGCGCAGGAACCTGGAGTGTGCAATTCTTTCCAAAAGTCCGATAAAATAAACTGCCACACTGCTCCACCAAATGGCGGACCAGGGAGCAGAAAATTCATTGCACACCGGAACCCAGCAACTGATTTAAAATAAATGTGAACATCAGCCATATACCCACAATAACCCTTCATGACAAATTATTTAGAGGAGGAATTTCGAAATTTCTAATGGACACAGGCTCTCAATATAATAAAAAGGGGGGAATTAATTAACAATGTGAATATGAATACAGATGTTTGTTATAAGCTTACCGGTATTGGTCCTGAGATAGTATGCACAAATGGGGAAACATCCATTCATATTTGTGGTGTGAAAGTGAAATTCCAATTTGTTGCAGATGAGTTTCTGAAAAGGAAATTCTGCAGCACGGTAAGTACGCTTAACCTGAACTATAACTAATATCTACAATGGTACTGCAATGTAGTTCTTAAAGTTTACAGGCGGAATTTACAGCTTGGTAACGTACGCTTCACGCTTTAGATGAATCTAACACAAATTAACAATGCAGGAATATCGAATAAATACCACTTCAGATCAAATTAAGTTTTCCTTACCTCCGGTAGAACTAGAAGAGTTTGAGGTTATGCCTCCAGCACCATGATTAGCAAGTTGGAAATTTTAATAATGCTCAGGCCAAAGCAGATGCGCAGAGTTTTTCTAAAATTGTTGAATCATTACATTTACGTCTTAATAATTTGGAGGTAACAAGCCTTCTCAAACTAATATATATGAATTTTCATATCAATTTCATCTTCCAAATGACAAGTTACAGGCAACAAAGCTCGCAAAACATTCAATAATTACCACTGATGAAGTCCCAAGAAGTGCAAAACAATATCGCTTTCCATGTATACATAAGCAGGAAATAAAAGAACAAATAGATTCTTTGCTTGGGAATGATATTATTCAACCATCCTCATCTGCATTCAATTCTCCCTTATGGATTGTTCCAAAAAAACCTGATGCTACTGGAAAGCCTCAATGACGGATGGTTATTGATTATCGGAAGTTGAACGAGAAAACCATCAGCGACTCATATCCTATTCCAAACATAGTGGACATTTTAGATGATCTTGGTGGTGCCAAGCATTTTAGTATTCTTGATTTGGCTTCAGGGTTCCATCAAACACCCATGGACCCCGAATCCAAGTCAACGACAGCGTTCTCAACTATCAATGGACACTACAACATTTCAACAGTGCATGGACTTATTATTATCTGGGTTACAGGGCATTGAAATGTTTATTTATATGGATGATATTGTTATTTATGCAAGCTCATTGGCAGAACATTCCCAGAGATTAAAACATATTTTAGCACGTTGACAAAACGCTGGACTCACCTTATAACCTGGAAAGTGCCGATTCCTTCGTCGTGAAATAACATATTTGGGGCATCTTATAACATTGAAGGGTGTAAAACCTGATCCAGGCAAAGTCAAGGCTGTCAAGAATATCCCAATAACTAAAAACAAGAAAAGTTTAAAACAATTCTAAGGCCTTGTTGATTATTACAGGAGATTTATGGATGGAATGGGCAAACTAGCAAAGCTACAGTACATTCTGTCACATTGTCACTACTGGAGCTCCAGTCACATTGTCAATGGGCTGCGTCTGCGCCGATGTATGCGTCATTCCTACGCCTATGTTACCTCGAGCGGAGTCAGTCAAGCGTGTGATGTTTATGAGGCGTGAAGCGACGCGACTCCTTTGTCGAGAGTTCGCGGTTTGGTTTTTTATAATACAATCACATAATTTTTCACATTTTGCTTTTTGTTTTATCTAAAATAGTGATTAATATATTGATGAGATTTTTCCGCGTAAAATGAAATCAAACATGATATTAATCGGACCATATTTACTTATTTATTACTGTGACGTTCTATTTTCATATACGCTGCATATATACATTATTAAATTTGTACGAATAATAAATAAAAAAGAATCGAATAAAAAGACATAAATCGTTGACGAGGACTAGTTAAAAATAATAAAAAACAACAACAAATAAAATAAATAAATCTACGAACATTTCCTAATTTATTTACCGGGCTTGTCTGCTTATCTTCCTAGTAATATAAATCCTGGACGATAGGACCAGTCACAATTTAAAATACATATCTAAAATCTCAGTTTCACATGTTCCGCGTCACACTTATTTATAATATTCTATCCCGGTCGTGGAGATATAACATTAATACATTTAAAATATAGGGCTTAGTCCTTATCGCTACTCGGCTCTACTCTTACTCGCATACTCTTTTACATTGCCAGTGAGCTGAGATCCGTAGTACGACAACGTGAGAGAGAAGGACGCGAGGCGCGAAAACCATGTCCTTCTCTGTCACATTGTCATACTACGGTTTTCAGCTCACTGACAATGTGAGAGAGTATACTACGATCAGTAAATGTGATCTCAATTACACCATGTTTGATCTCATTTTTATCCCAATAATTTCAAGATTACGTTATGCAATTTTTCATACAGGAAAATTTAATAATAAAAAGCGATAAGAATCGTCTTTAATATAGCATTTGGTACGCTGAGTTTTAAACGGCTCAGTTGCCTCGACTGTGCTTTTTTACTCTCTTTTATTCGCTGTCCTTTTCTTCGTTCGGCGAACTACAAAGGCGGGTCGCGAGGCACGAAAACCGTGTCTACTATCTCCAAGTGGTCCGAACCATTGAACTATATACACCTGGAATCAGAACATTGTTACGGGACCGTCGGTGGTAAAGGTCTTCCTTGAGTATAAATAACTCTACGTTTGGTTGTTTTAAGAAAAACAGGTTTTTATTGTTGCTTATTCGTGGATAATTTTACACTTTGTTAAACGCACTTGGTAACTCCAGACTCGGTGGTTTCTGGCTAACTGACTTTTGGGTGAAAAGGGCCTTTCTTAAGTACTACGGGCGCGGACCCTAACCCTCAGACCTAAGGGGTGGGGGTAGGTCTAGCGTTACACCCCCTTGGTTGGATTCGTCTTGCTCCTGGAAGACGTGGTTCGAGCCGCCTGGTTGTTTCAACCAGTGGTCCAGTTGTGGCTAATTTACTCAACGGTGTCAGTCGAAGCTCCTCTTGTGACGTCTGTATTACCGTTGCCAGTAGGAACACTATTAATATTGTTGTCATTTATAACAGATTGGTAATAAGGTTTAGTTCTATCAATGTGCACTCTAATGTGTTTGTTGTTTTGGAGTATGGTGAGATTGTTATTGTCGTGGGCTTCTGTCACGGCGTATGGTCCAAGCCATTCACTGTCAAGTTTTTTGAGTCTGCGCTCATTATGGAGTAATATTAAGTCTCCAACTTCATAAAGTGGATGTTTCCTGGTAATTTTGGAATCTTGGTATTTCCTTGATCGTTCCTTTGCTTTTTGGATTCTTTTTCTGGCAAGGTTGATGCCAGACTCGTGCCTCTGTCGCCATTTTTCCACCAGTTGATTGTAGGAGACACTTGATGTTCCGGCTAGTGGTGATGGTATGGTTGCCTTTCTACCGAAGGTTAATTCGAAAGGTGTAAATTCGTGGCTTTCGTGGACTGAGGTATTATACGCAAACGCGATAGACTGTAGAGTCTCGTCCCAATACTGGTTTCTTTGCGTACATTCGAGACTGGTTTTAATTAGATCCCGTATTACTGCATGTGCGCGTTCTAAACTTCCATTCCCTTGTGGATGGTAAGCGGTGGTTTTAATGTGGTCGATTTGGAATACTCGTTCGAATTCCTTCATCGGGTCGGATATGAAATTCGAACCTTGGTCGGTTAGAATGTTTTTTGGTGTAGAGAACGTATAAATGTAATGTTCCAGCAGGGCGGTGAATACTTCTTCGGATGTTATTCCTTTTAGTGGACACAGTAGGATATATTTCGTCAGAACTTCTTGTATGGTGAGAACGTATCGATTCCTCTTTTGGGAGAGAGGTAGTGGGCCGAATATATCAAGTGCGATTTTGTCATTCGGTGCAGTAGGTGTATCAGGTATTATCGCAGGCGCCTTTTGCCTGATTCGCAACAATTTTTCCTTCTGGCATTGTTGGCATTTCCTGATGTATACTACCATGTCTTGGTCCATATTGACCCAATCGTGTTGTTCCTTGAGTTTTTAATCGAACGGTTCTCTCCAAAATGTTGCGTGGCGGTTTTTCCAGGGCATTCTGCTAGTAACTGTTGTTTTTGTTCGTGTGTCAGTTTGTTCTGTGAAGTGAAGCAAATCTTAATGACGCTCTGCAGTTTGTTACCCAGGAAGTTAAACATATCTTTGAGGACTTCTCTTTCCCAAGTGGTGATGGTTGGATCGGTAATTCGGAACTGGTACATCTTAATGTTGCCCTTTTTGAGGAAGGCGATTGCCAACCCGAGTTCCTCTATCCATTTGGCCTCGTTATACGGTCCTAGTGACGCGATGTCCTCGTCTTCGGTGGTGTCCTTGGAAACTTTCATCCAATGTCCTTTGTTGGTTGACTGGAGTATTCTTATTTTGTCTTCCGGATGTACGCTCTGGTTCCATAAAGTGTATTCATTATACCAATTAGTTGTTTGTAATGCGTCAATTTCATCGTTGGCTTCGTCTTCTCCCTGGTCGATTCTTGTCGGTGGTTCGTCCGCTTCAGGTACATCTCGTGTGGGTAAAACTCTCGAAAGAGCATCTGCGGCTGGATTCTCCTTTCCTTTGATGTATTCGATGGTGTAGTCATATTCCTCAAGTTTTAGTCTCCAATGAAGTAGTCGTGATGACGGGTCCTTTACATTGAATAGCCATACTAAGGCTCGATGGTCTGTCTGAATTTTAAACTTTCTGCCTAGTAGGTATTGTCTGAGTCTTTTGACACTCCAAACTATACCAAGCAGTTCCTTTTCAGTTGTGCTGTAATTTCTTTCAGGTGCGTTTAGTACTCGTGATATGTAGCAACACGGGTGCCCGTTTTGTGATAGCACTGCTCCGAGTCCTACGTTTGATGCGTCAGTCGTCAATGTAAATTCCTGCCCGTAGTCTGGATACTTCAAAACCGGGGACATACAGAGTTTTGCTTTTAACGCCTCAAAACTGGCTTGGCATTCACTCGTCCACTTGAAGTCTACGTCTTTTTTTGTGAGTTCCGTAAGAGGCTTTCCAATAGTCGAAAAATTCTTGATGAATTTACGGTAATAACCTGCAAGTCCCAGGAAGGATTTTATTTCCTTCGGTGTTCGTGGCTGCTTAAATTCGTTCACTGCATCAAGTTTTGCAGGATTTGGCTTTACTCCGTCCTTGGTTATGATATGGCCTAAATACTCGAGTTCTGGTCTGAGGTACTCACATTTGTCAGGCTGATGTTTCAGCCCTGCTTGTCGAAGTCGATCCAGTAGTATTATCAGGTTCTCGTTATGCTCTTGCATCGTTGAGCCAAATACTACTATATCGTCTAGGTAGGCGAAACATATTTTGCCAATTAGTCCTTTCAACGCCATGTCCATCATGCGTTGGAATGTGGCTGGGGCATTTTTTTAATCCGAAGGGCGTACGGTTGTATTCGAAGTGTCCTTCAGGAGTGGAGAATGCCGTGAATTTTTTCGATTCTTCCTCCATAGGAATCTGGTGGAACCCTGAGCTAAGGTCAAAGGCCGAAAAGAACTTTGCCTTTCCTAAGTGGTCGAGTATATCGTCGATCAGGGGTAAAGGGTAAGCGTCTTGTTCTGTTTTCCCGTTTAGCTTCCTGAAGTCGATCACTATTCTCCACTTTTTTTCACCTGATGCATCGGTTTTCTTCGGTACAACCCATATGGGTGAGTTGTACGGAGATGTCGAATGCGCGAAGATTCGTTTGTTCAACATATCCCTTATTTGTTTGGATATCTCCTGTCTATGGCACTCTGGTGGTCTGTACGAGGCGTTGTTGATCGGCTTATTGTCTGTAAGTTTGATGGTATGTTCAGCGTTCGACGGAAAAGCCGAAGACTGGGAATCGTTTCGGGACAGGTTTACATCTCTCATTATAAACAATCGAGATCTTTCGGAATTCTCTCGCATGCACTTTCTCGAGTCGTGTTTGAGCGGGCGCGCGCTCGATTGCGTTCGAAACATTCCGGTAACGGCCGAGAATTTCAAAATCGCTTGGACGACGTTAGTAGCACGATACGAGAATCCCCGTCGGTTAATCAGTCGTCACTTATCGACGTTATTGACATTGTTGCGACTTTTCGTTATGCGCGACCGATCAGCGGCTTCGGGCCGCCTCGGTACCGCTCGGGTCTTACCCGATCTTACGTTTAATTCCTCTCCCGCTCTCCCTTCCGCCGCCCCGGGTGGATCGAGCAGCTCGTGGGCTGCGGAGCGGGGAGCGGGGGGGACTTGTTTCCCGGAATCGGGCACCTCTGCGACAGCTAATTAGTCGTTAGCCTATTGCCGGTGAGGATATATCGAATTCTGAGTATTGCGAGTGATTTCTGAGTCTTAGTTTTTTTGAGTGAACGTGCGTTCCGTCTACGGTCCGTCTAGGGATCTCGTCCCCACGTTTCTTTCGTGAGACTTTCTCGCCTGCGTTTTATAGGCCTTTTGGGGAACTCAGAGGTGGAAAATAAAGGCTGGGAGTCATACACAAAACCCGCGCATTTTTATTTAAAAGCCTGCCCTCGAGCAAGCCACACAACCGTCCTTTCCAACGCACTTTCGCTACTTTAGATCGGCTGCTCTTTCCGACCATTTCGTGGCTTCGGACGAGCAAAACGATTGAACAGACATTACCGGCCGTAACTCGCGAATCCGCCACCGAACTCCAGGCGCTGTGCGATAGTGTGTCGCTTGCGCTTTCTTCTCTCCAGCATTTAAAGAGATCTCCGGAAGATCTGTGGAACGACATCTTGATTTACATTGTCGCACAGAAGCTTGACCCCGCCACGCGAAAGGCGTGGACACTACACACACGCGAGAAAGCCGACCTTCCGACCTATGAAGAACTCGGAAAATATCTCGCGTCTAGAATAAGCGCTCTCGATGATCTGAACGCCGGCTGTTCCGGCATCTCACCTCCGAAATCCGCACAAAAGGTGCATGTCGCGGTCGCATCATCCGACTCGTCGCCTGAATGCCCGATGTGCCACGCGCGACACTTTATAAATGTATGTCCGTCTTTTGTAAACAAGACTCCGGAGCATCGGCGCGACATTGTGCGGTCATTTAAACGGTGTTTCAATTGCTTGGGTCAGCGACATTCTGTACATGAATGCCAAAGCAAATATTCGTGTCGAGTATGCCAGCGAAAACACCACACCATGTTGCACGTTAATTCGGAGCCCGGTTCGTTAGCGAAATTGACTGCCACAGCACCTAATGCCTTGAGTCAGGTCGTCGACCCTCCACGCGCAGTCAATTCATTAGTGGCTTCCTCGGAAGTCAGAGCTCGCAGTTCAGTTCTTTTAGCGACGGCATGGGTACGAGTAACAGTTTCGTCAGGATATACCGTCTCCGCACGAGCTCTTATTGATCAAGGGTCCGAAATGACCTTCATCTCCGAGAACCTCGCTCAGATGTTGAAAGCGCGACGAATTCGTATGCCTACTGCAGTGTCCGCCATCGGCGGTGTTAACGTAGGAACGCTCCGACATGCCGCTTTTGTTTCCGTCTCCCCGCTTTCGAGCGACTCTCCTTCGTTCTCGACAACCGCGCTGATCCTTCCATCCCTGACGACGTACGCTCCTAAACGTTTCCTTGATTGCTCCGCTTTTGATCATCTTTCCGATCTTTCTTGGGCTGACCCAAATCCCTCGAGCGCCGATGCCATCAATATCATTATCGGGGCGGATCTTTACGTCGATATTATTCTGGAAGGCATTCGAAGGGGAAGAGTGGGAGAACCATTCGCGCAGAATTCCGTGTTTGGATGGATCATCTCCGGACCGTGCGATGAGGGCGTGTCATCCACCAGCCCGCACGCATCGTCGAATTCGGAATCAAATTTTGTTCCCGTCTCAGTGCATCATTGCTCCGGGTCCGCTTCTCTCGATGACACAATGAAGCGATTTTGGGAGGTCGAAGATGTCCCCTCCGAACCCGTGTTATCGCCCCTCGATTCTCAGTGCGAGAAGCACTTTCAAAACACTCACTCACGCGATGCTACAGGTCGGTACATAGTTCGACTCCCTTTCCTTCAGGGGCCTCCGATCGATATCGGTCTGTCCCGTCACCGGGCCGAGAAGTTACTCGATTCCCTTCTGCGACGTTTCCGCGACCACAAGGAACTGGAAAATGAATATCGTGAATTCTTCGACGAGTATGAGAGAATGGGCCATATGCGCCGTTCGCAGACTTCGGCCCTCCGGGAGGTTCAGCCGGTTTTCATACCTCATCATCCTGTCATCCGCGAAGGGAGCTCCACTTCTCATTTACGCATTGTTTTCAATGCGTCTAGTATAACGTTGAACGGCACGTCGCTGAACGACCATTTGCTGTCGGGTCCGAAACTACAGAAAGACATTACAGCAGTCCTTCTCCAATGGCGTAGGTGGAAGTTTGTTTACACCGCTGACGTTCCCAAAATGTATCGTCAGATATTGCTGGATAAGCGAGACATCGATTATCAATCAATTCTTTGGAAAGATCGGACGTCCGAAGCTAATCAAGAGTTTCAGCTACTTACATTCACGTACGGGATGGCCTGTGCGCCCTTTCTAGCGCTCCGCGTCTTAGATCAATTAGTGGAAGATGAAGGGCACCTCTTTCCTCTCGGCGCCGCCGTCCTCAAGAAAAATATTTACCTTAATGACGTTCTCTTCGGTGCAGACGATGTAATATCTCTGCGCGAAACACGTAACCAGCTTGTCGCTCTTCTACGACTGGGAGGCTTCCCATTGCAGAAATGGGCCGGAAACTCGTCAGATCTTCTCGGCGACATTGACCCCGCGGATCATGGGTTGGCGTGCGATAAGTCCCTTGCGCCCGATGACAGCGTAAAAATCTTGGGAATACTCTGGATTCCGGCCTCCGACGTTTTTCAATTTCGCGTTTCCCTTTCGGATAACCCACCGTCCAGCAAACGTGAGATTTTATCGGCAATAGCCAAATTCTACGATCCTTCTGGCTGGATCACCCCAGTCACGATAGCAGCGAAAATCTTCATGCAAAATTTATGGAGGCAGAACCTTAATTGGGATGAGCCTCTTCCGGAACGAATGCAGGGGAGATGGTTATCTATTTACACTCACCTCCATCATATCAACGGCTTGAAGATCGCTCGCTGGACAGGACTTGAGGGCGACACTGCCTCCACTGAGCTGCATGGGTTTTGCGACGCTTCGAACGCTGCTTACGCCGCCGTTGTCTTTTTAAGAACAGTCTCCTCACTCGGTAAAGTCACTATCACGTTGCTTGCCGGGAAATCAAAGGTCGCTCCGCTCTCCTCCTTGAGCATCTCTCGATTAGAATTATGCGCTGCGGTACTATTGGCTCGACTCGTCGCCTTCGTTCGTCAACACACGGACGTGCCATCTCTTCCCGTCTTTTGCTGGACAGACTCAACCGTGGTTCTCGCGTGGCTGACCCAGCACTCGTCGCAATGGAAAACTTTCGTGGCGAACCGTGTTGCCTCAGTACAGGCCCGCATTCCCACTGCTGAATGGCGTCACGTGTCTACCTTCGACAATCCGGCCGATTGTGCGTCGCGCGGCCTTCTCGGAAACGAAATTCTCAGCCATGACCTATGGTGGCACGGGCCGGAATGGTTAAGCCTTTCTGCAAATAAATGGCCCCCGAATGTTGATGTTTCCTGTCCGGAGGGGACTATCGAGGAGAAAACCCACATACATGGGTATGCCAAATCTTCACCCCCATGGGATCTTGCAGCGCGTTTCTCGTCGTGGCCAAAATTAATCCGCGTCACCGCGTACGTTCTCAAGTTCATTGCGCGGTGTCGATGCGCGACAAAACCTTCATCGCCGCTGCACCCCTCTCACGTTCTATCAGGGGACGACTGCACTTCCGCTCGGGTTCATTGGTTTAAGATTATTCAACAGGACTGTTTTCCTCATGAACTCCGCGCCCTCTCTCTCAAGGCGCCGCTCTCCCCGCGGAGTCCCATATTGGGGCTTCGCCCTTATCTAGACAACCAAGGCATTCTTCGCGTCGGCGGACGACTCAAAAACGCTCCTATCCATTTCCTTGCTCGTCACCCGATTCTACTTGCAGCACACTCCCTCACCACTCTTCTTGTGCGTCAAGCTCACCTTCGCGCGCTGCATGCCGGAACGCACCTCACTCTCAGTGTATTGCGGCGCGATTTTTGGATTATTCGCGGCCGCACTATTGTAAAAGGCATAATTCATAAGTGCGTCACTTGTGTACGGGAACGTGCGGCAATTCCCGAGCAGCTAATGGGAGATCTCCCGCGAATGCGCGTCACGGCTTCGAGCCGCAGCTTCCAGCACTGCGGGATTGATTATGCCGGGCCGATCCAGACTCGCGCGTCCGCGGGTCGCGGAATCACGTCTCGCAAGGCTTATGTCGCGCTCTTTATCTGTATGGCCACGAAAGCCGTTCATCTCGAGCTCGTCGGCGATTATTCGACGCCCGCGTTCTTGAACGCATTTGCTCGCTTTTGCTCTCGTCGCGGCCTTCCCGAGGCAATGTATTCGGATAATGGCACAACTTTCGTCGGTGCCGACCGTGAATTAACAAAAGCGTATCGAGCCGCGGTGCGCGATCCGAATTTCCTCAATGCGACTGCTTGCGACAATATCAAATGGCATTTCTTGCCACCATCCGCGCCTCATTTTGGAGGTCTTTGGGAGGCGGGAGTTCGCAGCATGAAGCATCATCTGCGCCGTGTTCTAGGAAATAATACTCTTACGTTCGAAGAGCTTTCCACTCTTCTGTGTCGAATCGAGGCGTGTTTAAACTCCAGACCAATAGCTCCGCTAACCGATACCATCGACGACTACGAATGTCTGACTCCGGGGCACTTCTTGATCGGCACTGCGCTCACTGTATCGCCTGAGCCTTCCACCCTCGATCTGCGCGAAAATCGGCTGACACGGTGGCAGCTTGTCCGTCATCTCAGCGAGCGCTTCTGGAGATTGTGGCAGCACGACTACGTCAACTCCCTCCAGCAGCGCTCCAAATGGAAAAAGACGCAACCGTCGGTTAGCATCGGTCAACTCGTCCTACTGCGAAATCCTAGCCTTCCCCCTTGCAAGTGGGAACTCGGGCGCATCATTCAGTGTCACTTCGGCACGGACAATTTGGTTCGCGTAGTGACCATCAAAACCGCGAACTCCGAATTTAAACGGCCTATTGTAAAACTCTGCCTTTTACCCGTTCATTGCGATGCAGCTAGCGATTAAGTAGGTTATCTAGTTTAAGTCTTACCATGTTAACATCCCGATGTATTGTATCAGTTTACCACATAGAGATATTTTCTTTTGTAAATAGCAGCGTTATCAGTTATTGTAGCGAATCACTAGTTATAAGTCTCATCTCTGCCAAGCTCTCGCCTTGTGTCACGGCGGGCGGCTCAGCGCTTCATGCCGGCGCCATGCGCATGCGTTACAAGTGAAACTAATGTTTCGCGGCGGGCGGTATGTTTAAGTTGTACTAATGCCTCGGGCTCTCAGGCCGCTCGCGTCCGGGCCTGAGAGCTCACACGATTTCGGCGAGCGTCTCGACTCGCGTCGCGACGGTGACGCTACGCGTGGCCGCTCGGGATTCGCGGATTCCGAACGCGACGTCACCGGGGATTCCTTCTTGGAAACCTGTGGCTCCTTCTCGGTACAATTCATTCCTGTGTATACCCTCTAGCCGACAGGTCAAAGAAAAAAAAAACTCGTTTACCTTCACGCCGCCAAACAGTTCTCTAACAAGTAACGGTTTCTGATATCCGTCGTGCGTTCTCTAATTTCTCTGTTATCTGTTAATCAGTGTACCTTGTAGAACAAAATAAAAGTGACGTTTTTTGTGTTGTTAAATATTAAGAACATTGCTATTCTGCGTCGCAGACTTGACCTCGTGCGAGAAACTCTCCGCTTTGGAGCACGTGCTTCGCCATCAGGTGCTCTTTCAAGCTTCACCCCGGTGAGGGTGAAGTTTACATCAGCGATTGGGAATCCGAACACTCTCTTCCGGATTTCCAAGTGAACATGCGGTATTTGATGAACGCCAGAGTTCAGTAATAAGTGAACTTTCTTTCCCCTTTCTCTTCCTTTTTATTTATGGTCACGTGGTATTAATACCGTGCAATCCTCGCAAGTTGCTACAAACTTGTCTGGATGTACAGGCAAATTTTTTATTTTTGTTAACGAGAGATATGGGCTCGCAAGCTCAGTCTCACGGAGTTAGGTTACCTTTATTTCCTTTTCTGGATGTTCCAAGGTCCTCCTTGAAATGGCTCAGCGATGATTTCCTCACTTTTAAATTTTCAAACACGTTCCAATGGTTCGTGGTCAAGGATTGTTCCCGTTGATCGTTCAGTGTCCGTGTTGATCTTCGTATAACGCAACGCGTTCAGGGACGATTTCTTCTTCCGGAATAACGTCGTGAGAGACAATCCTGGCAGGATCGCCAATTTGTTACGGGACTGTCGGTGGTAAAGGTCTTCCTTGAGTATAAATAACTCTACGTTTGGTTGTTTTAAGAAAAACAGGTTTTTATTGTTGCTTATTCGTGGATAATTTTACACTTTGTTAAACGCACTTGGTAACTGCAGACTCGGTGGTTTCTGGCTAACTGACTTTTGGGTGAAAAGGACCTTTCTTAAGTACGACGGGCGCGGACCCTAACCCTCAGACCTAAGGGGTGGGGGTAGGTCTAGCGTTACAAACATCCATATGTAAAGTCGCCGAAAAGCGGGACAGAGAGAGAGAGAGTATGATTCCAGGGATACCTGTCCTTTGTTAACTGTACGATCCGTTTCAAAAATATCGGTGTAGCAGACGAGAGCCCAGTCAAGAAATTAAACCGCGTAAATCGGTGGATTACAAACAAGTGCAAACGTGCAAACCAGTTGAATCAAGGCACTTTATCCAAGCGGCAGAAACTAGGTTATGTCGTGTTGTATTAAAAATTGCAAAAGCGTGTGGACGAAGAATGGGGATATTACTTTTCACAGGTAATTAGGAATAAAAGTAAAACTGCGTAGCATATATGAGGAATAGTGTCAGCATATGGAGTTCTGAACACCATTCGTGTCGGCCCTGATTGGACCTAAGCTATGCGCATCGCACACAGACTGACAGACGCGCACGTACACTGCGACACAAATTGTGTTCAGAGCTCCATATGCTGACACTGATGAGGAAAAGCATTTTTTATTCCCAATTAATTATATCCAAATTGTCTTTATTTACAGCTTTCCCAAGGATCCGGCATCATTTGCAGAATTTGTAACGGCAATAACGCCGACATTCGTAAAAAAAATTACGAAGTACACCACCATTTGCAGTAAACATTTTATATATGATTCATTTCAGGTAACACCATCTGGACAGAACCGCCTAAAGCAGAGAGCAATACCCACATTGTTTGACTACGATGTGGATTATTCAATAGCAAGTAGTTCAACAAATGTGGTATGTAAATATCTATATCGTGCATATTACTTAAACATTCTAGTGAAACTTATCGCCTCGGATACCTATGGGTCAATTTGACCCGAAGCCTGAAGATCGTCAACCCATTTTTTGAGCAAAATAAAAATGTTCGCCTACGTACATTTTCGCGACGTTGCAATATATTTTAAACGTTGACAATTTGTTTATAAATTGTTTATACAATTTTTTACAAAATTAAAATTTTTGCTTCCGTGCGTTATAGCGACGTTGCAATGTATTTTACGATTGTTGATAATTTGTTTATAAATTGTTCACAACTTCTTTCGAGCAAAATTTATAAAATTTTCTGCGACATGGTCGTTAGTATTTTATAACGCGTTGAAATTACTTTGCGGTTCTCGTCTCACATAAATTTATACAAATAAAATGTCGGGTTGCCGTCCTGCAGGATGGGTCAGAATGACGTGGGATTGCGTGTCTCCTTTTTTCAGTCGGGTGTCCGAGAGTTAAAGTGTTTCAAATATGTTAACGATATAAGTACAATTGTATTATTACTTTAATCACAAGGCACCATGATTGATTTAGGTTCAACCTTCAACGAGTACAGGGATCATACAAAATTTGCATGCAGGACCCAGCAAATATTCAACAAATATTGAGGATACCGATAACGAAATGGTAGGTTGTATGACATACTAAATAGGACCGCGCCAGTAATATAAGGCATGTGTGTTTATAAGTGTAAATTGAGCAACTGTTATAAATTTATATTATATTATAGATAATAGAAGCTGCAAATACCAGCTGTGATACAAATGTCACACTTCACCAGAACTGCTCTTCTAATGATGATGTGTTGCATGCTGAAAAGTTACATGTATGTTATTATGTTTTGTTTTATGATCTTTCATTCATATTTTGTAAAATGTTAATAGTATCAAGTGTGTCATATTCAAGGTAGAATTTATCTTTACAGTCAGGACATGCAATCAACAGAAGATCACAGGACATTGGCACACAAACATCATCCCGGATTTTAGGCAGACAGGATAAAATGGTAACTTTGCGTAAAAAAGTAAGAGTGCTACAGAAGCGGTTGCAGCGACGCAACAATAGATTAAAAACGATGGAAGACTTGGTTCGGCATTTAATACTATTCTGTCCTTTGTTACCTGTACTACCCTTTCAATAATGTTGTGTACGCCGTTAAAATATACGGAACTGAACTATCTTTGCTGTACTACCCTTTTGTTGCTTCTATGACAAAAGGGTTTATGGTAAGTCGTAATAAAGACAGAATGTGTTTGAAGAAAAACTGTTCCCATACAAGAAATATAGACTATATATGTTTCATAATTTGCAATTTGTATACAGAGAGATAATTCCAAATGTGTATAATCAATCAGGCATCTATTACAATTTCTGACTGTGGCAATAGCATGTGAAACTTGTTAATTACCAGTATATATATTATTTTATTCCTAAATAAATGTTAATGGGTGAACCTGAACGAGGAAACACTACTTTCAAACGCATAGAAAAATTAAAAAAAAGTAACACCGACTTCAAAAATCGAACATTATTTTATATTGTTCAGTGCATTTTTGAAGTCTGTTAAATAGGATACTTTCTCAAACAAAATTAATAATATCAATCAAAATTATTGTAATATTTATTTTATTTATGGTCTATGTCTATTTGGAAAAAACAAAAAATGAGCAAGTATTATATTTTTACATCCACCATGAACAATTCCCAAAGGAAAGCAATTTCGATATGTATTAACAATTAACCTTCACTACATCTAAAACAAAAAATCATGTGTAATTTGAATGCGTTTGATAATATTTTTTACTTTATTTTGTGATCATATACATTAATTTCTGTGACATACTGACATCACCTACTGAAATATCTAAATAGAAGAGAGCAACTCTTTTCGAACCGGTCATATCTAGTCAAATCTCTGAGGAACTTACGTCGAACGGCGCAAATCGACTGTATGTCCCAAAGGTCCAGTGGTAAGAGTGAGACAGAATACCAAAATATCTTTCTTCTCTCTCTAACAGCGAGGCGCGGCTGTTCCTGCACCCGTGCACATTCCAGGTATTCTATAGTTCAATGTAGCCAATTGAATGGTGGAGTCGCAAGCGGTCTTGCACGGAACTACAAAAGTTACTAGGAATATATATACGTTGGTTTCCAAATCAGTGGACTCGCGACGTGCACATTATACACAATAACGCACGTTTAAAATAAATTATTTATATGAAATTGAAGTAATAGTGTAACATAAAATAGTGTGTATATATATACAAGTAATAGTATATATAATACGGTAATTTTTATTATATTTACGTGCCATTATACACAATAACGCAGGTTTAAAATGAATTATTTATATGAAATTAAAGTAATAGTGTAACATAATATAGTGTGTATATATATATATAAGTAATAGTATATGTAATACGATATTTTTATTATATTTGAAGGGTTTCGTTAAAGTAAATTCATAATAACACTGTAATCAATTTATTAATCCTATTATAATTCACCTAAATATACATCAAATATCAGTGACATATGTGAAGTACATTTTGGTTTACAAACAATGGTATTTATTCGCGTCGTCAAATCAATAAAACGTATCCTATCCATATAAACTGACAGACATTCAAAAGCTGCCTAACGTGATCTCGCCTGTATGTATGACGAAGTAGTATTCACCTCTGAATTCCTCTTCCTCACGATATCCAGGCCACATGTCGGAATAGCATATGTGTATTTCCCCCGGATATTCGTTATGTCGGTATTGATTGTCCTTACGATTTTCCGAAGATGTCATCATGCTAAGTGGGTTCATACAAAATTGATTTAATAATGTGAAGAACTGATGAAATTTATATTGACAGTCAATAGCTAAAAATATAAATGTACACGTACCTCAGATCAATTGTCTCATAATGTACATGACTTTTGCAGTCCATGTTACTTCCAGTCACCAATATGGGGCCAGAACAATTTAGTGCTCAGGTCATTCTTGATAATATAATATAGGCAATGAACCTGTAAAATGAAGACATTTATTACATTGAAACTTCATACCAAATCCAATGCCCTGAACAGGGACCAACCCACCATAGCAGCAACAACATTTTACATTTGTTTCCAACACCAAGTTGAACAGCGGAATCAGGAAAAGAATCGTATACATAATGTATAATGAAGGATTGCCCTCTTCTGGGTTGAGAATGGAATGAATCAATATATTTCAACCCTTACATGTTTCAAAACAATTTGTTTCCTCATCAGGAGTCTATAACATACAAAAGTGAACTAATGTAAATGTCTATTACATTTTAGTTGTAGATCTAGCGGATGTATCCTATTGTGGTGGTACTCACGTAAATTGATATAGGATGCAGTATTGAGATGGTATGTTTGAAAATTTAACCAATTTTTCCTATGTGATTCATTCAATTTTTTCACATTGCACAGTGTCTGAAAGCAAATCAGTGCGTTGAAGAAACCATGGCCAGAAATATGCAAAGCTTACATAATTTTCAACATTTCTCACATTGTAAAATTTTAACTCTCCAAGATTTGACACATTTCTGCATTTTAATTTTGTGATATTAACCAATCTCACCGGTCTTCGCCAATCGCTGATTGGATTAGGATCGTTTCGTTTCACGTTTGAACAATATTTTGGATGCTTTCTAATACAACACATACTTACGGATGAATATATTTATGTTAAAGTATATGACTCGATGTCTCCCAAGAAGTGTTTGTGGTGTCGGTATGTTTACCTTTAGCAGAGTGAAGGGCCGGCATTAAACGTTTCAACCCCACAGACAGCAATTTTTCTTAAGGAAACGGGGGCGCACCGAAGAAAAAAAAATGTTGCAGAACAATTTTCAGAGCGCGGCACCCTATAAGGTACCCACTTTGCCGAATAATAGGCCCTTCACTATACGTAGTACCCTGCAAGACCGCTTGCGACTCCACCGTTCATATTGGCTTCATTCCCCAGATCCTAATCTCGCATCCATTGTATAGAGATCAGTGCTCCGTCCCCTTATTCCTATGTCCATGTCCGCAACACGTGGCGGCAATTGATCGGCGCGACAAAGTTGCGTCGCCAGCCTCCTGTGAACCGGGTTAATCTCTATACAACGTTATCCTATACAACGTCAGTTTGTCTCGACCATTCTCAACCGTTCTGAGTTCTGACACAGACGAGGGAGGGATGGAATGGGGGGGGGGGGGGGGCGTCGTCTTCTGCATTACGTGCCCTATCTCCCTCCCCCTCTCCCTATCTCTGTCCCTCCATTGCACCCCCTGCATCTTCGCCTTTGCTTGTCTTATTCGCATTTTATCCGCCGCTTCTTTCCCTCCTCGAACTGCCGAGGTTTTTGCTGTCGAAGAACTCGAGAACTTCCAGAGTACCGTGTACAGAGCGAGCTGCGATGGAGTGGGCGAGGTGGAGCGAAGACGGAGAAAGAAACTAAGCGGGAGAAACGGGCCACGCGATTAATGCGCGAGAGGAAGTCCATCGATTTTCTACAGACAGTCGCTTTTTTCACTAAGACGCCCAGACGACTCCCCCCGTCCCTCCGATGCCGTTTGCACGAGATTCCATCCCTCCCGGTTTGTTGTCTATAGAATAGACACCGCATCTTATGGACCTTCGTGTCACACGTCTGGAAATACCGACGGAGCATAAAACGAGGCAAGTTGGAGGGCCCTCTGCGTATGCGAACGGCAGAAGTCATAGGCCCGTATTCAAATACTGCGCTTAGGCCTCGGCTTGAGTCGGGATTACGTAAACCTGGCTCAGACGCGTAATCCGGGTTCAGAAACCTGGCTTGGATCAGATTCTCAAACCAGGATTACATTTGCGTGCCCCCACTCCGATTAAGCCCCGCCCACCGTGTTGTTACACGGGTACACAGGCTTCTCGCATAAAAGTGCAGAGGTCGGTCGGAGTGGGGGTCGAGAAATGTAAGCCTGGCCTGAGACGCCTTGGAAAGGCCTCTTGAGCCGGGATTACGGCCGTTTTTCGCGCCAAATCTGTAAAAATATAACCAAACGTTTACACGACTGTTTAGCAGTTCAGCAGTGTTAAGGTTGGTTAAGGTGTTACATACGGACCCTCCCTTTTCCTCCATTCCTACGGACTCAACATAGCCTCCTCTTGGAGTCCCTACCGCCCTTGTTTAGATAGTAAGATAGCACGTCCTGGCAGTGGGAGCAGTTCTCCCACTAACTTCACTATCTTCATCTTTCTCAGACACACGCATTTTCTTCAAGATTTCGGGTATAAAAAGGCGAGCTGCAGCGAGCTCAACTGCAGTCTTACCACGGGAGTCAACTCTGTAAAGTCGAGCCGTAGTCTATTGACTACTCGGGTTTCACGTTCATCTCTTAAGTACTGTCAGCAAGATCGGGCTCAAGTTCCCTTTCGAGCAAATTCTAGAGTCAACTCTATTGAGCACTCTGTTGCAAGCGAGCCTAACTTCTTGCAATATAAAAGTAGAGTTCTTGCCTAAAACTCACTGCCAGAACGGGTATCAGTCCCCTTCGAAGCTAACTAGTATAAGAAACTATTCGCCTAGCATTGTCAGCTAGTAGTTGTAAGTAATTCTAGTTCAATTTCAAATTCAATCGTTAACACTCTTTCTTGTATATATCTTTACATTCAACAATATACCAAAGTTAATCGTAGTAATTGTGCTACTTCATACCAAATTCATTACCTTCCAACATTAATCTTAAATTCGTGATAGATCGGAGAACCCACAGATTCTCCACAACCGCTCGAGGAGAATCAATTACGAGTCATATTTCCCTAATCCAATCCGGTGTTTCTGACGCAGACCTTCCCGACGTATACGCGTCGTGGCCGCCTCTGCTCTAAACACTGTATCCTCCTAAGACAGTCCTTCCCGACGTATACGCGTCGTGGCCGCCGCTGTTCTTAACCACCTTTCCTTAAAGACAGACCTTCCCGACGTATACGCGTCGTGGCCGCCTCTGTTCTTAAACTTTCTTCGAAAACAGCCCTTCCCGACGTATACGCGTCGTGGCGGCCGCTGTTTTCTCTTAAACATTCGATCCTCCTAAGACAGTCCTTCCCGACGTATACGCGTCGTGGCCGCCGCTGTTCTTAACCACCTTTCCTACAAGACAGACCTTCCCGACGTATTCGCGTCGTGGCCGCCTCTGCTCTTGAACTTCCTTCGAAAACAGCCCTTCCCGACGTATACGCGTCGTGGCCGCAGCTGTTTTCTCTATTACCAATCCCTAGGACAGTCCTTCCCGACGTATACGCGTCGTGGCCGCCACTGTCATAGGAAACTCCTAATTCTTTGCTCAGCCTTCCCGACGTATACGCGTCGTGGCCGCCCTGAGTAAAGGAATCCCTATCACACCGATAACCTATCACGCAACCATATCAGGCTTGTGCCTAAAAACACTCGCCACACGCCTTGGCTCGTAACAAAGGTAATGTTCACCCATGGACAATCAGCAAGAAGTAAATTGAGGAGAAGAATAGAGAACTGCAGTTTCGAAATAGACAGATTGTTCGCGATGATGAGCTCATTCAGGGTGTTCCAGTAGTACAAAGTGTAGAGGATTTGCAAATTTATGAAAGAAAACTTAAAACTTCTGCATTTTTACAAAAATCGGTAATTATTTTTTAATAACATCATTCGTGTAAAACATACTACAAAAATGACCTTTCGATCAATAGTTACGTCGCAGTCTCAAAAATATAATAGTAATTACAATACAGACTTATAAGTTAAGGTTATTTATTATTTATTATTACATTTATAGTAGAACTTGATAATTGAGGATTAATCAAAATAATATATTCTATAACATAAATTGGCTTGAATTATTTACAATGTTAAACAGAATCATATGGAGAGTGTAATATTGAATAAATATTCTTGGAACTTTGAGGCAATATTCCGTGTCATATTCATGCAATATTCCCACAAGTTACGAAGAGGCGGACATAGTAATATCGCTGCAACATTCTTGCAATAATCCGGCGAAGTCACCTGCAAGGTTTCGCATTGTAAAGTAATATTTATACAACCTTCCAACAATATTCCTTGCTGTCTGGGTAGCCGAGATTCAGACAAGAAGAACGGTACATGAGCGAGTGAATAAATGCTGCTTTTCATTAGTTGTAATGCAAAATCTGTAAAAACAACCAAAAGCGTCCACACGACTGTTCAGTAGTGTTCAGGTAATGTTCAGCCATGGACGACCAGCAAGAAGTAAATATTGAGGAGGAGAATTTGAAACTTGCAGTTCCGAGACGGATTGTTCGCGATAATTGGTATAATTAATCAATCGGCAAGGCATCGATTTCAACGCACATCTTGTTAAAATTGGAATTGGGTGGCCGTGAAAACTATCTCGAATGTTCCGCCTTTTTGGTGGCATTACACCTCAGCGCTCCGTGCGGCCCATGGGTGATTTGGCCGATGGTGTTGATACAAGACTGTTACGCAGCATGCGGAATATTATATAAGTAAGTTCCTGTGGCTCATGTCTGACGATAATACAACACTCTTCTCTCATTCGTGGTCCTAAATCGGATAATTCCGAAGTTTCCCGCAAGCGAAGCAAGCCGCATGCAGTGTCAGCATATCGACTCTGCGTGTCGGTGTGCGATGCGCGCAGCTTAGGCCCAATCAGGGCCTTAACATCGCACACAGGCGAGCACGTACACTGCAACACGCATGGTGTTTAGAGCTCGATATACTGGCACTGGCCGCATGGCACGCCTTGGCCACGCCCATTATCCAATGACTGCCAGGATCTCCCTTCCACGCGACGTCTAAACCGCGTTTGTGAATACACGAAAAATCTGAACCCGGATTACGCATCTGAGCCAGGTTTACGTAATCCCGACTCAAGCCAAGGTCGAAGCGCAGTATTTGAATACGGGCCTCAGAATCGGCTATCATGCAGCTTCTCCCTTTGGCCAATGGCGGCGTCTGCGAGCTGCACGATAGCCGAAACCGAAATTGTTAATTACGGCCAAACTACGATTTCGTAAACTGTGAAATCGATACAGCTGCTTGCGAAAACTATTCGTATACGATTGAGACCGTTAGAGATGAGATATGTCAAAATTATTTCGTTACTCTATGTCCGAAGAGCGATTCTCGCCTCGGCCAACGGCGGCGCTTGCGAGCCAATCAACGCTGAACGATAGCCGATTCTGAAATTATTAATTACGGGCAAATTACGATTTCGTAAACTCCGAAATCGATACAGTAGCTTGCGAAAACTATTCGTAAACGATTGGGACCGTTATACACGAGTTACGTCAAAGTTATTTCGCCACTTTCTGCATCTCCTTTCGCCAACGGCGGCGCTTGCGAGCAAATCAACGCTGCACGATAGCCGATTATGAAATTGTTAATTACAGGCAAACTACGATGTCGTAAACTCCGAAATCGATACAGTGGCTTGCGAAAACCATTCGTAAATGATTGAGACCGTTAGAGATGAGATACGTCAAAATTATTTCGTTACTCTATGTCCGAAGAGCGATTCTCGCCTCGGCCAACGGCGGCGCTTGCGAGCTGCACGTTAGCCGATCCTGAAATTGTTAATAACGAGCAAAATACGATTTCGTAAACTCCGAAATCGATACAGCAGCTTGCGAAAACTATTCGTAAACGATTGAGACCGTTACACACGAGATACGTCAAAATTATTTCGCCAGGTTCTGCATCTGGTCAGCTTCTGCTTTCGGCCACTGGAGGCGCTTGCAAGACCTACATTACCCGATTCTCGAAATAGTTAATTACGGCCAAACTACGATTTCGTAAACTCTCAAATCGATACAGCATCTTGCGAAAACTATTAGTAAACGATTGAGACCATTACACACGACATACGTCGAAATTATTTCGCCACGTTCTACATCTGGACAGCTTCGCTCCCCGGCCACAGTGGCGCTGCGCGGTAGCAGACGATAATTACTAGATATTAAAATTGTTAATTACGGGCAAACTACGATTTCGTAAACTCTGAAATCGATTGCGTAAACTTGCATAAACTATTCGTAAACGATTGAGACCAAAATAAGCGAAATCGGTGATAGTTGTCTGCTAACTATACGGCGGTGAACATATCAATCTAAATCAAGATAGGGCGATAGCGTTTGAACGGCTTTGTAAAAATGCTGAAAAGCAGAAGCAACGTTCCGATAAAACGCGCAGAACAAATATTGTATATAAAGACGGCGACTCTGTTTTTGTAAAACCCGCCGATACAAGAAGGGCGAAAACAGACCGTAAGTTTGAGGGTCCATTTGTAATTTTGAAAACCCTGGCAAATGATCGTTATGAGATATTGGGCAAAAGTGGTAGGCCACAAATTGTGCCTAAGGACCGATTGCGTCCTTGGAAGGGCGAATGGATGGCTGATAACGATGCCACTGATAGTGAGCGAGAGAACACGGATGAGCCATGTTAGCGTTGTATGTTTATGTTTGCTTATGTTTGTTTATGTTTGTCTATATTTGTTATGTTTGCTTATATTTTATTAATACTATGTGAGATCTTTTGTAGCTGAGTTGTTTTGTTCCTCTTGCATGGAAAATAGAAAATAAAAAAATAAAAAAAAAAAAATTAAATGACTATAAAAAGTACGTTTTTGTCATTGCCTTTTTCTTTGTTCTCACATATAAAAACTTTACTAACCATGAATGAGGCTGCATGATTGAAAACGTATGTTGGAAGATGGAAGTTGGTTGCGTTTGAGAGTAACGATAGCACGATGCAGGTTGCTGCGCGTGGCTGTAGACGTTACGATCTCTGGAAGACGCTGTGTGATGGAAGTGCGCGTAAACGGTCCATCTGCCGACACACTTGTGAGTGTTGTCTGGGTTTTTGGGTAAGGTGCTAGAAGGCACTGTCGCATATTGTTGTGTGACGTGGTTTAGCCTTGTGTTTGAGACCACGGGGCCGAAGTGACGCTTTGTGTCTGTTAACAAGTTTGCAATGAGTGATTGCTGCGATGTAACACTATGTGGTGGCTGCTAGCTGTATTACATTGGAAAATACTGTTGTATTGAAAGCTGTTATGCATGAGAGAATAAGAGTTTCGCTCAAAGGGTAATGATGCTTCTCGAGAACGCGAAGCAGGTCAGTTTGGCCGTGTTAGCGATGCATTTGATTTCGCCCATAACACGCGGTAATTCGACAGTGGCACACGACAGTGCGTTGCTGTGTCACCTGTTTTTGGAGGCGCCGAGAGTCGCGGATCATATGTTTACCTCGGCGGCCGGTGCATTGACCTGCGTCTCAGTAAGAGTAAGCATTGTAAACAAATGCAAGAGTGAATCTCGCCGAAGATCGGAGCAGACTTTGCCTGTTGGAAAGAGGACGGAGCTTGACCCCTCTGCACTTCCCCCAGAATCGCTAAAACGAACACATCTCGTCGAGATATTTTGCGGGTTTCTAGCATACCTGTGCTTGCTGCCTGTGCTTGCTGTGCTGCCTGTGCTTGCTGCCTGTGCTTGCTGTGCTGCCTGTGCTTGCTGCCTGTGCTTGCTGTGCTGCCCGTGCTTGCTGCGCTGCCTGTGCTTGCTTCCTGTGCTGGCTGTGCTGCCTGTGCTTGCTGCCTGTGCTTGCTGCCTGTGCTTGCTGTGCTGCCTGTGCTTGCTGCCTGTGCTTGCTGTACTGCCTGTTCTTGCTGCCTGTGCTTGCTGTGCTGCCTGTGCTTGCTGCCTGTGCTTGCTGTGCTGCCTGTGCTTGTTGCCTCTGCTTGCTGTGCTGCCTGTGCTTGCTGTGCGGCCTGTGCTTGCTGTGCTGCCTGTTAGCGATGCATTTGATTTCCCCCATAACACGCGGTAATTCGACAGTGGCACACGACAGTGCGTTGCTGTGTCACCTGTTTTTAGTGGCGCCGAGAGTCGCGGATCATATGTTTACCTCGGCGGCCGGTGCATTGACCTGCGTCTCAGTAAGAGTAAGCATTGTAAACAAATGCAAGAGTGAGTCTCGCCGAAGATCGAAGCAGACTTTGCCTGTTGGAAAGAGGACGGAGCTTGACCCCTCTGCACTTCCCCCAGAATCGCTAAAACGAACACATCTCGTCGAGCTATTTTGCGGGTTTCTAACATGCTTGTGCTTGCTGCCTGTGCTTGCTGTGCTGCCTGTGCTTGCTGCCTGTGCTTGCTGTGCTGCCCGTGCTTGCTGCGCTGCCTGTGCTTGCTGCCTGTGCTTGCTGCGCTGCCTGTGCTTGCTGCCTGTACTTGGTGTGCTGCCTGTGCTTGCTGCCTGTGCTTGCTGCCTGTGCTTGCTGCCTGTGCTTGCTGTGCTGCCTGTGCTTGCTGCCTGTGTTTGCTGTACTTGCTGTGCTGCCTGTGCTTGCTGTGCTGCCTGTGCTTGCTGCCTGTGCTTGCTGTTCTGCCTGTGCTTGCTGTTCTTCCTGTGCATGCTGTGCTGCCTGTGCTTGCTGTGCTGCCTGTGCTTGCTGCCTGTGCTTGCTGTGCTGCCTGTGCTTGCTGCCTGTGCTTGCTGTGCTGCCTCTGCTTGCTGTGCTGCCTCTGCTTGCTGTGCTGCCTGTGCTTGCTGCCTGTGCTTGCTGTGCTGCCTGTGCTTTCTGTGCTTGCTGTGCTGCCTGTGCCTGCTGTGCTGCCTCTGCTTGCTGTGCTGCCTGTGCTTGCTGCCTGTGCTTGCTGTGCTGCCTGTGCTTTCTGTGCTGCCTGTGCTTGCTGCCTGTGCTTGCTATGCTGCCAGTGCAAGCTGCTTGTGCTTATTGTGCTGCCTGTGCTTGCTGTGCTGCCTGTGCTTGCTGTGCTGCCTGTGCTTGCTGCCTGTGCTGCCTGTGCTTGCTGTGCTGCCTGTGCTTGCTGCCTGTGCTTGCTGTGCTGCCTCTGCTTGCTGTGCTGCCTCTGCTTGCTGTGCTGCCTGTGCTTGCTGCCTGTGCTTGCTGTGCTGCCTGTGCTTTCTGTGCTTGCTGTGCTGCCTGTGCCTGCTGTGCTGCCTGCGCTTGCTGCCTGTGTTTGTTGTGCTGCCTGTGCTTGCTGTGCAGCCTGTGCTTGCTGCCTGTGCTTTCTGTGCTGCCTGTGCTTGCTGCCTGTGCTTGCTATGCTGCCAGTGCAAGCTGCCTGTGCTTACTGTGCTGCCTGTGCTTGCTGTGCTGCCTGTGCAAGCTGCCTGTGCTTACTGTGCTGCCTGTGCTTGCTGTGCTGCCTGTTCTTGTTGCCTGTGCTTGCTATGCTGCCTGTGCTTGCTATGCTGCCTGTGCAAGCTGCCTGTGCTTGCTGTGCTCCCTGTGCTTGCTGCCTGTGCTTGCTGTGCTGCCTGTGCTTGCTGCCTGTGCTTACTATGCTGCCTGTGCTTGCCGTGCTGCCTGTGCTTGCTGTGCTGCCTGTGCTTGCTGTGCTGCCTGTGCTTGCTGCCTGTGCTGCCTGTGCTTGCTGTGCTGCCTGTGCTTGCTGCCTGTGCTTGCTGCCTGTGCTTGCTGTGCTGCCTGTGCTTTCTGTGCTGCCTGTGCCTGCTGTGCTGCCTGCGCTTGCTGCCTGTGTTTGTTGTGCTGCCTGTGCTTGCTGTGCAGCCTGTGCTTGCTGCCTGTGCTTTCTGTGCTGCCTGTGCTTGCTGCCTGTGCTTGCTGTGCTTGCTATGCTGCCAGTGCAAGCTGCCTGTGCTTACTGTGCTGCCTGTGCTTGCTGTGCTGCCTGTGCTTGCTGTGCTGCCTGTGCTTGCTGCCTGTGCTGCCTGTGCTTGCTGTGCTGCCTGTGCTTGCTGCCTGTGCTTGCTGTGCTGCCTCTGCTTGCTGTGCTGCCTGTGCTTGCTGCCTGTGCTTGCTGTGCTGCCTGTGCTTTCTGTGCTTGCTGTGCTGCCTGTGCCTGCTGTGCTGCCTGCGCTTGCTGCCTGTGTTTGTTGTGCTGCCTGTGCTTGCTGTGCAGCCTGTGCTTGCTGCCTGTGCTTTCTGTGCTGCCTGTGCTTGCTGCCTGTGCTTGCTGTGCTTGCTATGCTGCCAGTGCAAGCTGCCTGTGCTTACTGTGCTGCCTGTGCTTGCTGTGCTGCCTGTGCAAGCTGCCTGTGCTTACTGTGCTGCCTGTGCTTGCTGTGCTGCCTGTTCTTGTTGCCTGTGCTTGCTATGCTGCCTGTGCAAGCTGCCTGTGCTTGCTGTGCTCCCTGTGCTTGCTGCCTGTGCTTGCTGTGCTGCCTGTGCTTGCTGCCTGTGCTTACTATGCTGCCTGTGCTTGCCGTGCTGCCTGTTCTTGCTGCCTGTGCTTGCTGTGCTGCCTGTGCTTGCTGTGCTGCCTGTTAGCGATGCATTTGATTTCGCCCATAACACGCGGTAATTCGACAGTGGCACACGACAGTGCGTTGCTGTGTCACCTGTTTTTGGAGGCGCCGAGAGTCGCGGATCATATGTTTACCTCGGCGGGCGGTGCATTGACCTGCGTCTCAGTAAGAGTAAGCATTGTAAACAAATGCAAGAGTGAATCTCGCCGAAGATCGGAGCAGGCTTTGCCTGTTGGAAAGAGGACGGAGCTTGACCCCTCTGCACTTCCCCCAGAATCGCTAAAACGAACACATCTCGTCGAGCTATTTTGGGGGTTTCTAACATGCCTGTGCTAGCTGCCTCTGCTTGCTGTGATGCCTGTGCTTGCTGCCTGTGCTTGCTATGCTTGCTATGCTGCCTGTGCTTACTGTGCTGCCTGTGCTTGCTGTGCTGCCTGTGCTTGTTGCCTGTGCTTGCTGTGCTAGCTGTGCCGCCTGTGCTTGTTGTGCTGCCTGTGCTTGCTGTGCTGCCTGCGCTTGCTGCCTGTGCTTGCTGTGCTGCCTGTGCTTGCTGCCTGTGCTTGCTGCCTGTGCTTGCTGTGCTGCCTGTGCTTGCTGCCTGTGCTTGCTGTGCTAGCTGTGCCGCCTGTGCTTGTTGTGCTGCCTGTGCTTGCTGTGCTGCCTGTGCTTGCTGCCTGTGCTTACTGTGCTGCCTGTGCTTGTTGCCTGTGCTTGCTGCGTGTGCTTGCTGTGCTGCCTGTGCTTGCTGCCTATACTTGCTGTGCCGCCTGTGCTTGTTGTGCTGCCTGTGTTTGCTGTGCTGCCTGTGCTTGCTGCCTGTGCTTACTGTGCTGCCTGTGCTTGCTGCCTGTGCTTGCTGTGCTTGCTGTGCTTGCTGTGCTGCCTGTGCTTGCTGCCTGTGCTGCCTGTGCTTGCTGCCTGTGCTTGCTGCCTGTGCTTGCTGTACTTGCTGTGCTGCCTGTGCTTGCTGCCTGTGCTTGCTGCCTGTGCTTGCTGTGCTGCCTGTGCTTGCTGCCTGTGCTTGCTGTGCCGCCTGTGCTTGTTGTGCTGCCTGTGCTTGCTGTGCTGCCTGTGCTTGCTGCCTGTGCTTACTGTGCTGCCTGTGCTTGTTGCCTGTGCTTGCTGCGTGTGCTTGCTGTGCTGCCTGTGCTTGCTGCCTGTGCTGGCTGTGCTGCCTGTGCTTGCTGCCTGTGCTTGCTGCCTGTGCTTGCTGTGCTGCCTGTGCTTGTTGCCTGTGCTTGCTGCGTGTGCTTGCTGTGCTGCCTGTGCTTGCTGCCTATACTTGCTGTGCCGCCTGTGCTTGTTGTGCTGCCTGTGCTTGCTGTGCTGCCTGTCCTTGCTGCCTGTGCTGCCTGTGCTTGCTGTGCTGCCTGTGCTTGCTGCCTGTGCTTGCTCTGCTGCCTGTGCTTGCTGCCTGTGCTGGCTGTGCTGCCTGTGCTTGCTGCCTGTGCTTGCTGCCTGTGCTTGCTGTGCTGCCTGTGCTTGCTGCCTGTGCTTGCTGTGCTGCCTGTGCTTGCTGCCTGTGCTGCATGTGCTTGCTGTGCTGCCTGTGCTTGCTGCCTGTGCTTGCTGTGCTGCCTGTGCTTGCTGCCTGTGCTTGCTGTGCTGCCTGAGCTGCCTGTGCTTGCTGCCTGTGCTTGCTGTGCTGCTTGTGCTTGCTGCCTGTGCTTGCTGTGCTATCTGTGCTTGCTGCCTGTGCTTGCTGTGCTGCCTGTGCTTGCTGCCTGTGCTTGCTGTGCTGCCTGTGCTTGCTGCCTGTGCTTGCTGTGCTGCCTGAGCTGCCTGTGCTTGCTGCCTGTGCTTGCTGTGCTGCCTGTGCTTGCTGCCTGTGCTTGCTGTGCTGCCTGTGCTTACTGCCTGTGCTTGCTGTGCTGCCTGTGCTTGCTGTGCTGCCTGCGCATGCTGCCTGTGCTTACTGTGCTGCCTGTGCTTGCTGTGCTGCCTGTGCTTGTTGCCTGTGCTTGCTGTGCTAGCTGTGCCGCCTGTGCTTGTTGTGCTGCCTGTGCTTGCTGTGCTGCCTGCGCTTGCTGCCTGTGCTTGCTGTGCTGCCTGTGCTTGCTGCCTGTGCTTGCTGTGCTGCCTGTGCTTGCTGCCTGTGCTTGCTGTGCTAGCTGTGCCGCCTGTGCTTGTTGTGCTGCCTGTGCTTGCTGTGCTGCCTGTGCTTGCTGCCTGTGCTTACTGTGCTGCCTGTGCTTGTTGCCTGTGCTTACGATGCTGCCTGTGCTTGCCGTGCTGCCTGTTCTTGCTGCCTGTGCTTGCTGTGCTGCCTGTTAGCGATGCATTTGATTTCGCCCATAACACGCGGTAATTCGACAGTGGCACACGACAGTGCGTTGCTGTGTCACCTGTTTTTGGAGGCGCCGAGAGTCGCGGATCATATGTTTACCTCGGCGGGCGGTGCGTTGACCTGCGTCTCAGTAAGAGTAAGCATTGTAAACAAATGCAAGAGTGAATCTCGCCGAAGATCGGAGCAGGCTTTGCCTGTTGGAAAGAGGACGGAGCTTGACCCCTCTTTACTTCCCCCGGAATCGCTAAAACGAACACATCTCGTCGAGCTATTTTGCGGGTTTCTCGCATACCTGTGCTTGCTGCCTGTGCTTGCTGCCTGTGCTTGCTGCCTGTGCTTGCTGTGCTGCCTGTGCTGGCTGTGCTGCCTGTGCTTGCTGTGCTGCCTGTGCTGGCTGTGCTGCCTGTGCTTGCTGTGCTGCCTGTGTTTGCTGTGCTTGCTGCGCTGCCTGTGCTTGTTGTGCTGCCTGTGCTTGCTGTGTTGCCTGTGATTGCTGTGCTGCCTGTGCTTTCTGTGCTGCCTCTGCTTGCTGCCTGTGCTTGGTCTGCTGCCTGTGCTTGCTGCCTGTGCTGCCTGTGCTTGCTGTGCTGCCTGTGCTTGCTGCCTGTGCTTGCTGCCTGTGCTTGCTGTGCTGCCTGTGCTTGCTGCCTGTGCTTGCTGTGCTGCCTGTGCTTGCTGCCTGTGCTTGCTGTGCTGTCTGTGCTTGCTGCCTGTGCTTTCTGTGCTTGCTGTGCTGCCTGTGCCTGCTGTGCTGCCTGCGCTTGCTGCCTGTGCTGCCTGTGCTTGCTGCCTGTGCTTGCTGTGCTGCCTGTGCTTGCTGCCTGTGCTTGCTGTGCCGCCTGTGCTTGTTGTGCTGCCTGTGCTTGCTGTGCTGCCTGTGCTTGCTGCCTGTGCTTGCTGTGCTGCCAGTGCTTGCTGCCTGTGCTTGCTGCCTGTGCTTGCTGTGCTGCCTGTGCTTGCTGCCTGTGCTTTCTGTGCTTGCTGTGCTGCCTGTGCTGCCTGTGCTTGCTGCCTGTGCTTGCTGCCTGTGCTTGCTGTACTTGCTGTGCTGCCTGTGCTTGCTGCCTGTGCTTGCTGTGCTGCCTGTGCTTGCTGTGCTGCCTGTGCTGCTGCATGTGCTTGCTGTCTGCGCTTGCTGCCTGTGCTGCCTGTGCTTGCTGTGCTGCCTGTGCTTGCTGCCTGTGCTTGCTGTGCTAGCTGTGCCGCCTGTGCTTGTTGTGCTGCCTGTGCTTGCTGTGCTGCCTGTGCTTGCTGCCTGTGCTTACTGTGCTGCCTGTGCTTGTTGCCTGTGCTTGCTGCGTGTGCTTGCTGTGCTGCCTGTGCTTGCTGCCTATACTTGCTGTGCCGCCTGTGCTTGTTGTGCTGCCTGTGTTTGCTGTGCTGCCTGTGCTTGCTGCCTGTGCTTACTGTGCTGCCTGTGCTTGCTGCCTGTGCTTGCTGTGCTTGCTGTGCTTGCTGTGCTGCCTGTGCTTGCTGCCTGTGCTGCCTGTGCTTGCTGCCTGTGCTTGCTGCCTGTGCTTGCTGTGCTGTCTGTGCTTGCTGCCTGTGCTTGCTGTGCTGCCTGTGCTTGCTGCCTGTGCTTGCTGTGCTGCCTGTGCTTGCTGCCTGTGCTTGCTGTGCTGCCTGTGCTTGCTGCCTGTGCTTGCTGTGCTTGCTGCCTGTGCTTGCTGTGCCTGCTGTGCTGCCTGCGCTTGCTGCCTGTGCTTGCTGTGCTGCCTGTGCTTGCTGTGTTGCCTGTGCTTGCTGTGCTGCCTGTGCTTTCTGTGCTGCCTCTGCTTGCTGCCTGTGCTTGCTCTGCTGCCTGTGCTAGCTGCCTGTGCTTACTGTGCTGCCTGTGCTTGCTGTGCTGCCTGTGCTTGCTGCCTGTGCTTTCTGTGCTGCCTGTGCTTGCTGTGCTGCCTGTGTTTGCTGTGCTGCCTGCGCTTGCTGCCTGTGCTTGCTGTGCTGCCTGTGCTTGTTGTGCTGCCTGTGCTTGCTGTGTTGCCTGTGCTTGCTGTGCTGCCTGTGCTTTCTGTGCTGCCTCTGCTTGCTGCCTGTGCTTGCTCTGCTGCCTGTGCTTGCTGTGCTGCCTGTGCTTGCTCTGCTGCCTGTGCTTTCTGTGCTGCCTGTGCTTGCTCTGCTGCCTGTGCTTGCTGCCTGTGCTGCCTGTGCTTGCTCTGCTGCCTGTGCTTGCTGCCTGTGCTGCCTGTGCTTGCTGTGCTGCCTGTGCTTGCTGCCTGTACTTGCTGTGCTGCCTGTGCTTGCTGTGCTGCCTGTGCTTGCTGCCTGTGCTTGCTGTGCTGCCTGTGCTTGCTGCCTGTGCTTGCTGTGCTGGCTGTGCTTGCTGCCTGTGCTTGCTGTGCTGCCTGTGCTTGCTGCCTGTGCTTGCTGTGCTGCCTGTGCTTGCTGCCTGTGCTTGCTGTGCTTGCTGCCTGTGCTTGCTGTGCCTGCTGTGCTGCCTGCGCTTGCTGCCTGTGCTTGCTGTGCTGCCTGTGCTTGTTGTGCTGCCTGTGCTTGCTGCCTGTGCTTGCTGCCTGTGCTTGCTGTGCTGCCTGTGCTTGCTGCCTGTGCTTGCTGCCTGTGCTTGCTGCCTGTGCTTGCTGTACTTGCTGTGCTGCCTGTGCTTGCTGCCTGTGCTTGCTGTGCTGCCTGTGCTTGCTGCCTGTGCTTGCTGCCTGTGCTTGCTGTGCTGCCTGTGCTTGCTGCCTGTGCTTGCTGTGCTGCCCGTGCTTGCTGCGCTGCCTGTGCTTGCTGCCTGTGCTGGCTGTGCTGCCTGTGCTGTGCTGCCTGTGCTTGCTGTGCTGCCTGTGCTTGCTGCCTGTGCTTGCTGTGCTGCCTGTGCTTGCCGCCTGTGCTTGCTGTGCCTGCTGTGCTGCCTGCGCTTGCTGCCTGTGCTTGCTGTGCTGCCTGTGCTTGCTGCCTGTGCTTGCTGCCTGTGCTTGCTGTGCTGCCTGTGCTTGCTGTGCTGCCTGTGCTTGCTGCCTGTGCTTGCTGTGCCGCCTGTGCTTGTTGTGCTGCCTGTGCTTTCTGTGCTGCCTGTGCTTGCTGCCTGTGCTTGCTGTGCTTGCTATGCTGCCTGTGCTTACTGTGCTGCCTGTGCTTGCTGTGCTGCCTGTGCTTGTTGCCTGTGAATGTTGCCTGTGCTTGCTGCGTGTGCTTGCTGTGCTGCCTGTGCTTGCTGCCTGTACTTGCTGTGCTGCCTGTGCTTGCTGTGCTGCCTGTGCTGTGCTGCCTGTGCTTGCTGTGCTGCCTGTGTTTGCTGCCTGTGCTTGCTGTGCTGCCTGTGCTTGCTGCCTGTGCTTGCTGCCTGTGCTTGCTGTGCTTGCTGCGCTGCATGTGCTTGTTGTGCTGCCTGTGCTTGCTGTGTTGCCTGTGCTTGCTGTGCTTTCTGTGCTGCCTCTCCTTGCTATGCTGCCTGTGCTTGCTGCCTGTGCTTGCTCTGCTGCCTGTGCTTGCTGCCTGTGCTTACTGTGCTGCCTGTGCTTGTTGCCTGTGCTTGCTGCCTGTGCTTGCTGTGCTGCCTGTGCTTGCTGCCTGTGCTTGCTGTGCTGTTTGTGCTTGCTGCCTGTGCTTGCTGTGCTGCCTGTGCTTGCTGCCTGTGCTTGCTGTGCTGCCTGTGCTTACTGCCTGTGCTTGCAGTGCTGCCTGTGCTTGCTGTGCTGCCTGTGCTTGCTGCCTGTGCTGCCTGTGCTTGCTGTGCTGCCTGTGCTTGCTGCCTGTGCTTGCTGCCTGTGCTTGCTGTGCTGCCTGTGCTTTCTGTGCCTGCTGTGCTGCCTGTGCCTGCTGTGCTGCCTGCGCTTGCTGCCTGTGTTTGTTGTGCTGCCTGTGCTTGCTGTGCAGCCTGTGCTTGCTGCCTGTGCTGCCTGTGCTTGCTGCCTGTGCTTGCTGTGCTTGCTATGCTGCCAGTGCAAGCTGCCTGTGCTTACTGTGCTGCCTGTGCTTGCTGTGCTGCCTGTGCTTGCTGCCTGTGCTGCCTGTGCTTGCTGTGCTGCCTGTGCTTGCTGCCTGTGCTTGCTGTGCTGCCTCTGCTTGCTGTGCTGCCTCTGCTTGCTGTGCTGCCTGTGCTTGCTGCCTGTGCTTGCTGTGCTGCCTGTGCTTTCTGTGCTTGCTGTGCTGCCTGTGCCTGCTGTGCTGCCTGCGCTTGCTGCCTGTGTTTGTTGTGCTGCCTGTGCTTGCTGTGCAGCCTGTGCTTGCTGCCTGTGCTTTCTGTGCTGCCTGTGCTTGCTGCCTGTGCTTGCTGTGCTTGCTATGCTGCCAGTGCAAGCTGCCTGTGCTTACTGTGCTGCCTGTGCTTGCTGTGCTGCCTGTGCTTACTGTGCTGCCTGTGCTTGCTGTGCTGCCTGTTCTTGTTGCCTGTGCTTGCTATGCTGCCTGTGCAAGCTGCCTGTGCTTGCTGCCTGTGCTTGCTGTGCTGCCTGTGCTTGCTGCCTGTGCTTACTATGCTGCCTGTGCTTGCCGTGCTGCCTGTGCTTGCTGTGCTGCCTGTGCTTGCTGCCTGTGCTGCCTGTGCTTGCTGTGCTGCCTGTGCTTGCTGCCTGTGCTTGCTGCCTGTGCTTGCTGTGCTGCCTGTGCTTTCTGTGCCTGCCGTGCTGCCTGTGCCTGCTGTGCTGCCTGCGCTTGCTGCCTGTGTTTGTTGTGCTGCCTGTGCTTGCTGTGCAGCCTGTGCTTGCTGCCTGTGCTTTCTGTGCTGCCTGTGCTTGCTGCCTGTGCTTGCTGTGCTTGCTATGCTGCCAGTGCAAGCTGCCTGTGCTTACTGTGCTGCCTGTGCTTGCTGTGCTGCCTGTGCTTGCTGTGCTGCATGTGCTTGCTGCCTGTGCTGCCTGTGCTTGCTGTGCTGCCTGTGCTTGCTGCCTGTGCTTGCTGTGCTGCCTCTGCTTGCTGTGCTGCCTGTGCTTGCTGCCTGTGCTTGCTGTGCTGCCTGTGCTTTCTGTGCTTGCTGTGCTGCCTGTGCCTGCTGTGCTGCCTGCGCTTGCTGCCTGTGTTTGTTGTGCTGCCTGTGCTTGCTGTGCAGCCTGTGCTTGCTGCCTGTGCTTGCTGTGCTGCCTGTGCTTGCTGCCTGTGCTTGCTGTGCTTGCTGTGCCGCCTGTGCTTGTTGTGCTGCCTGTGCTTTCTGTGCTGCCTGTGCTTGCTGCCTGTGCTTGCTGTGCTTGCTATGCTGCCTGTGCTTACTGTGCTGCCTGTGCTTGCTGTGCTGCCTGTGCTTGTTGCCTGTGAATGTTGCCTGTGCTTGCTGCGTGTGCTTGCTGTGCTGCCTGTGCTTGCTGCCTGTACTTGCTGTGCTGCCTGTGCTTGCTGTGCTGCCTGTGCTGTGCTGCCTGTGCTTGCTGTGCTGCCTGTGTTTGCTGCCTGTGCTTGCTGTGCTGCCTGTGCTTGCTGCCTGTGCTTGCTGCCTGTGCTTGCTGTGCTTGCTGCGCTGCATGTGCTTGTTGTGCTGCCTGTGCTTGCTGTGTTGCCTGTGCTTGCTGTGCTGCCTGTGCTTTCTGTGCTGCCTCTCCTTGCTATGCTGCCTGTGCTTGCTGCCTGTGCTTGCTCTGCTGCCTGTGCTTGCTGCCTGTGCTTGCTGTGCTGCCTGAGCTGCCTGTGCTTGCTGCCTGTGCTTGCTGTGCTGCCTGTGCTTGCTGCCTGTGCTTGCTGTGCTGTTTGTGCTTGCTGCCTGTGCTTGCTGTGCTGCCTGTGCTTGCTGCCTGTGCTTGCTGTGCTGCCTGTGCTTACTGCCTGTGCTTGCTGTGCTGCCTGTGCTTGCTGTGCTGCCTGTGCTTGCTGCCTGTGCTGCCTGTGCTTGCTGTGCTGCCTGTGCTTGCTGCCTGTGCTTGCTGCCTGTGCTTGCTGTGCTGCCTGTGCTTCCTGTGCCTGCTGTGCTGCCTGTGCCTGCTGTGCTGCCTGCGCTTGCTGCCTGTGTTTGTTGTGCTGCCTGTGCTTGCTGTGCAGCCTGTGCTTGCTGCCTGTGCTTTCTGTGCTGCCTGTGCTTGCTGCCTGTGCTTGCTGTGCTTGCTATGCTGCCAGTGCAAGCTGCCTGTGCTTACTGGGCTGCCTGTGCTTGCTGTGCTGCCTGTGCTTGCTGTGCTGCCTGTGCTTGCTGCCTGTGCTGCCTGTGCTTGCTGTGCTGCCTGTGCTTGCTGCCTGTGCTTGCTGTGCTGCCTCTGCTTGCTGTGCTGCCTCTGCTTGCTGTGCTGCCTGTGCTTGCTGCCTGTGCTTGCTGTGCTGCCTGTGCTTTCTGTGCTTGCTGTGCTGCCTGTGCCTGCTGTGCTGCCTGCGCTTGCTGCCTGTGTTTGTTGTGCTGCCTGTGCTTGCTGTGCAGCCTGTGCTTGCTGCCTGTGCTTTCTGTGCTGCCTGTGCTTGCTGCCTGTGCTTGCTGTGCTTGCTATGCTGCCAGTGCAAGCTGCCTGTGCTTACTGTGCTGCCTGTGCTTGCTGTGCTGCCTGTGCAAGCTGCCTGTGCTTACTGTGCTGCCTGTGCTTGCTGCCTGTGCTTGCTGCCTGTGCTTGCTGTGCTGCCTGTGCTTTCTGTGCCTGCTGTGCTGCCTGTGCCTGCTGTGCTGCCTGCGCTTGCTGCCTGTGTTTGTTGTGCTGCCTGTGCTTGCTGTGCAGCCTGTGCTTGCTGCCTGTGCTTTCTGTGCTGCCTGTGCTTGCTGCCTGTGCTTGCTGTGCTTGCTATGCTGCCAGTGCAAGCTGCCTGTGCTTACTGTGCTGCCTGTGCTTGCTGTGCTGCCTGTGCTTGCTGTGCTGCCTGTGCTTGCTGTGCTGCCTGTTCTTGTTGCCTGTGCTTGCTATGCTGCCTGTGCAAGCTGCCTGTGCTTGCTGTGCTCCCTGTGCTTGCTGCCTGTGCTTGCTGTGCTGCCTGTGCTTGCTGCCTGTGCTTACTATGCTGCCTGTGCTTGCCGTGCTGCCTGTTCTTGCTGCCTGTGCTTGCTGTGCTGCCTGTGCTTGCTGTACTTGCTGTGCTGCCTGTGCTTGCTGCCTGTGCTTGCTGTGCCTGCTGTGCTGCCTGCGCTTGCTGCCTGTGCTTGCTGTGCTGCCTGTGCTTGCTGCCTGTGCTTGCTGCCTGTGCTTGCTGTGCTGCCTGTGCTTGCTGCCTGTGCTTGCTGTGCTTGCTGTGCCGCCTGTGCTTGCTGTGCCGCCTGTGCTTGTTGTGCTGCCTGTGCTTGCTGTGCTGCCTGTGCTTGCTGCCTGTGCTTACTGTGCTGCCTGTGCTTGTTGCCTGTGCTTGCTGCGTGTGCTTGCTGTGCTGCCTGTGCTTGCTGCCTATACTTGCTGTGCCGCCTGTGCTTGTTGTGCTTGCTGTGCTGCCTGTGCTTGCTGCCTGTGCTTACTGTGCTGCCTGTGCTTGTTGCCTGTGCTTGCTGCCTGTGCTTGCTGTGCTGCCTGTCCTTGCTGCCTGTGCTGCCTGTGCTTGCTGTGCTGCCTGTGCTTGCTGTGCTGCCTGTGCTTGCTGCCTGTGCTTGCTGTGCTGCCTGTGCTTGCTGCCTGTGCTGGCTGTGCTGCCTGTGCTTGCTGCCTGTGCTTGCTGCCTGTGCTTGCTGTGCTGCCTGTGCTTGCTGCCTGTGCTTGCTGTGCTGCCTGTGCTTGCTGCCTGTGCTGCCTGTGCTTGCTGTGCTGCCTGTGCTTGCTGTGCTGCCTGTGCTTGCTGCCTGTGCTTGCTGTGCTGCCTGAGCTGCCTGTGCTTGCTGCCTGTGCTTGCTGTGCTGCTTGTGCTTGCTGCCTGTGCTTGCTGTGCTATCTGTGCTTGCTGCCTGTGCTTGCTGTGCTGCCTGTGCTTGCTGTCTGTGCTTGCTGTGCTGCCTGTGCTTGCTGCCTGTGCTTGCTGTGCTGCCTGAGCTGCCTGCGCTTGCTGCCTGTGCTTGCTGCCTGTGCTTGCTGTGCTGCCTGTGCTTACTGCCTGTGCTTGCTGTGCTGCCTGTGCTTGCTGTGCTGCCTGCGCTTGCTGCCTGTGCTTACTGTGCTGCCTGTGCTTGCTGTGCTGCCTGTGCTTGTTGCCTGTGCTTGCTGTGCAAGCTGTGCCGCCTGTGCTTGTTGTGCTGCCTGTGCTTGCTGTGCTGCCTGCGCTTGCTGCCTGTGCTTGCTGTGCTGCCTGTGCTTGCTGCCTGTGCTTGCTGCCTGTGCTTGCTGTGCTGCCTGTGCTTGCTGTGCTAGCTGTGCCGCCTGTGCTTGTTGTGCTGCCTGTGCTTGCTGTGCTGCCTGTGCTTGCTGCCTGTGCTTACTGTGCTGCCTGTGCTTGCTGCCTGTGCTTACGATGCTGCCTGTGCTTGCCGTGCTGCCTGTTCTTGCTGCCTGTGCTTGCTGTGCTGCCTGTTAGCGATGCATTTGATTTCGCCCATAACACGCGGTAATTCGACAGTGGCACACGACAGTGCGTTGCTGTGTCACCTGTTTTTGGAGGCGCCGAGAGTCGCGGATCATATGTTTACCTCGGCGGGCGGTGCGTTGACCTGCGTCTCAGTAAGAGTAAGCATTGTAAACAAATGCAAGAGTGAATCTCGCCGAAGATCGGAGCAGGCTTTGCCTGTTGGAAAGAGGACGGAGCTTGACCCCTCTTTACTTCCCCCAGAATCGCTAAAACGAACACATCTCGTCGAGCTATTTTGCGGGTTTCTAACATGCCTGTGCTAGCTGCCTCTGCTTGCTGTGATGCCTGTGCTTGCTGCCTGTGCTTTCTGTGCTGCCTGTGCTTGCTGCCTGTGCTTGCTATGCTTGCTATGCTTGCTATGCTGCCTGTGCTTACTGTGATGCCTGTGCTTGCTGTGCTGCCTGTGCTTGTTGCCTGTGCTTGCTGCGTGTGCTTGCTGTGCTTGCTGTGCTGCCTGTGCTTGCTGCCTGTACTTGCTGTGCTGCCTGTGCTTGCTGTGCTGCCTGTGCTGTGCTGCCTGTGCTGGCTGTGCTGCCTGTGCTGGCTGTGCTGCCTGTGCTTGCTGTGCTGCCTGTGTTTGCTGTGCTTGCTGCGCTGCCTGTGCTTGTTGTGCTGCCTGTGCTTGCTGTGTTGCCTGTGATTGCTGTGCTGCCTGTGCTTTCTGTGCTGCCTCTGCTTGCTGCCTGTGCTTGGTCTGCTGCCTGTGCTTGCTGCCTGTGCTGCCTGTGCTTGCTGTGCTGCCTGTGCTTGCTGCCTGTGCTTGCTGCCTGTGCTTGCTGTGCTGCCTGTGCTTGCTGCCTGTGCTTGCTGTGCTGCCTGTGCTTGCTGCCTGTGCTTGCTGTGCTGTCTGTGCTTGCTGCCTGTGCTTTCTGTGCTTGCTGTGCTGCCTGTGCCTGCTGTGCTGCCTGCGCTTGCTGCCTGTGCTGCCTGTGCTTGCTGCCTGTGCTTGCTGTGCTGCCTGTGCTTGCTGCCTGTGCTTGCTGTGCTTGCTGTGCCGCCTGTGCTTGTTGTGCTGCCTGTGCTTGCTGTGCTGCCTGTGCTTGCTGTGCTGCCTGTGCTTGCTGCCTGTGCTTGCTGTGCTGCCAGTGCTTGCTGCCTGTGCTTGCTGCCTGTGCTTGCTGTGCTGCCTGTGCTTGCTGCCTGTGCTTTCTGTGCTTGCTGTGCTGCCTGTGCTGCCTGTGCTTGCTGCCTGTGCTTGCTGCCTGTGCTTGCTGTACTTGCTGTGCTGCCTGTGCTTGCTGCCTGTGCTTGCTGTGCTGCCTGTGCTTGCTGTGCTGCCTGTGCTGCTGCATGTGCTTGCTGTCTGCGCTTGCTGCTTGTGCTTGCTGTGCTGCCTGTGCTTGCTGCCTGTGCTTGCTGCCTGTGCTTGCTGTGCTGCCTGTGCTTGCTGTGCTGCCTGTGCTTGTTGCCTGTGCTTGCTGCCTGTGCTTGCTGTGCTGCCTGTGCTTGCTGCCTGTGCTTGCTGTGCTTGCTGCCTCTGCTTGCTGTGCCTGCTGTGCTGCCTGCGCTTGCTGCCTGTGCTTGCTGTGCTGCCTATGCTTGCTGCTTGCTCTTTACTTCCCCCAGAATCGCTAAAACGAACACATCTCGTCGAGCTATTTTGCGGGTTTCTCGCATACCTGTGCTTGCTGCCTGTGCTTGCTGCCTGTGCTTGCTGCCTGTGCTTGCTGTGCTCCCTGTGCTTGCTGCCTGTGCTTGCTGTGCTGCCTGTGCTAGCTGCCTGTGCTTACTGTGCTGCCTGTGCTTGCTGTGCTGCCTGTGCTTGCTGCCTGTGCTTGCTGTGCTGCCTGTTAGCGATGCATTTGATTTCGCCCATAACACGCGGTAATTCGACAGTGGCACACGACAGTGCGTTGCTGTGTCACCTGTTTTTGGAGGCGCCGAGAGTCGCGGATCATATGTTTACCTCGGCGGCCGGTGCATTGACCTGCGTCTCAGTAAGAGTAAGCATTGTAAACAAATGCGAGAGTGAATCTCGCCGAAGATCGGAGCAGGCTTTGCCTGTTGGAAAGAGGACGGAGCTTGACCCCTCTGCACTTCCCTCAGAATCGCTAAAACGAACACATCTCGTCGAGCTATTTTGCGGGTTTCTAACATGCCTGTGCTAGCTGCCTCTGCCTGCTGTGATGCCTGTGCTTGCTGTCTGTGCTTGCTGTGCTGCCTGTGCTTGCTGCCGGTGCTTGCTGTGCTGCCTGTGCTTGCTGCCTGTGCTTGCTGCCTGTGCTGCCTGTGCTTGCTGTGCTGCCTGTGCTGCCTGTGCTTGCTGCCTGTGCTTGCAGCCTGTGCTTGCTGTGCTGCCTGTGCTTGCTGCCTGTGCTTGCTGTACTTGCTGTGCTGCCTGTGCTTACTGTGCTGCCTGTGCTTGCTGCCTGTGCTTGCTGTGCTGCCTGTGCTAGCTGCCTGTGCTTGCTGTGCTGTCTGTGCTTGCTGCCTGTGCTTGCTGTGCTGCCTGTGCTTGCTGCCTGTGCTTGCTGTGCTGTCTGTGCTTGCTGCCTGTGCTTGCTGTGCTGCCTGTGCTTGCTGCCTGTGCTTGCTGTGCTGCCTGTGCTTGCTGCCTGTGCTTGCTGTGCTGCCTGTGCTTGCTGCCTGTGCTTGCTGTGCTTGCTGCCTGTGCTTGCTGTGCCTGCTGTGCTGCCTGCGCTTGCTGCCTGTGCTTGCTGTGCTGCCTGTGCTTGTTGTGCTGCCTGTGCTTGCTGTGTTGCCTGTGCTTGCTGTGCTGCCTGTGCTTTCTGTGCTGCCTCTGCTTGGTGCCTGTGCTTGCTCTGCTGCCTGTGCTAGCTGCCTGTGCTTACTGTGCTGCCTGTGCTTGCTGTGCTGCCTGTGCTTGCTGCCTGTGCTTTCTGTGCTGCCTGTGCTTGCTGTGCTGCCTGTGTTTGCTGTGCTGCCTGCGCTTGCTGCCTGTGCTTGTTGTGCTGCCTGTGCTTGCTGTGTTGCCTGTGCTTGCTGTGCTGCCTGTGCTTTCTGTGCTGCCTCTGCTTGCTGCCTGTGCTTGCTCTGCTGCCTGTGCTTGCTGTGCTGCCTGTGCTTGCTGCCTGTGCTTGCTGCCTGTGCTTGCTGTGCTGCCTGTGCTTGCTGCCTGTGCTGCCTGTGCTTGCTGCCTGTGCTTGCTGTGCTGTCTGTGCTTGCTGTGCTGTCTGTGCTTGCTGCCTGTGCTTTCTGTGCTGCCTGTGCCTGCTGTGCTGCCTGCGCTTGCTGCCTGTGCTTGCTGTGCTGCCTGTGCTTGCTGCCTGTGCTTGCTGTGCTGCCTGTGCTTGCTGCCTGTGCTTGCTGTGCCGCCTGTGCTTGTTGTGCTGCCTGTGCTTGCTGTGCTGCCTGTGCTTTCTGTGCTTGCTGTGCTGCCTGTGCCTGCTGTGCTGCCTGCGCTTGCTGCCTGTGTTTGTTGTGCTGCCTGTGCTTGCTGTGCAGCCTGTGCTTGCTGCCTGTGCTTTCTGTGCTGCCTGTGCTTGCTGCCTGTGCTTGCTGTGCTTGCTGTGCTGCCTGTGCTTGCTGCCTGTGCTTGCTGTACTTGCTGTGCTGCCTGTGCTTGCTGCCTGTGCTTTCTGTGCTGCGTGTGCTTGCTGTGCTGCCTGTGCTTGCTGCCTGTGCTTTCTGTGCTGCCTGTGCTTGCTCTGCTGCCTGTGCTTGCTGCCTGTGCTGCCTGTGCTTGCTGTGCTGCCTGTGCTTGCTGCCTGTGCTTGCTGCCTGTGCTTGCTGTGCTGCCTGTGCTTGCTGCCTGTGCTTGCTGCCTGTGCTTGCTGTGCTGCCTCTGCTTGCTGTGCTGCCTGTGCTTGCTGCCTGTGCTTGCTGTGCTGCCTGGACTGCCTGTGCTTGCTGCGTGTGCTTGCTGTGCTGCCTGTGCTTGCTGCCTATACTTGCTGTGCTGCCTGTGCTTGCTGTGCTGCCTGTGCTTGCTGCCTGTGCTTGCTGTGCTGCCTGTGCTTGCTGCCTGTGCTTGCTGTGCTGCCTGTGCTTGCTGCCTGTGCTTGCTGTACTTGCTGTGCTGCCTGTGCTTGCTGCCTGTGCTTGCTGTGCTGCCTGTGCTTGCTGCCTGTGCTTGCTGTACTTGCTGTGCTGCCTGTGCTTGCTGCCTGTGCTTTCTGTGCTGCCTGTGCTTGCTGTGCTGCCTGTGCTTGCTGTGCTGCCTGTGCTTGCTGCCTGTGCTTGCTGTGCTGCCTGTGCTTGTTGCCTGTGCTTGCTGCCTCTGCTTGCTGTGTTGCCTGTGCTTGCTGGGCTGCCTGTGCTTGCTGCCTGTGCTTGCTGTGCTGCCTGTGCTTGCTGCCTGTGCTTGCTGTGCTGCCTGTGCTTGCTGCCTGTGCTTGCTGTGCTGCCTGAGCTGCCTGAGCTGCCTGAGCTGCCTGTGCTTGCTGCCTGTGCTTGCTGTGCTGCCTGTGCTTGCTGCCTGTGCTTGCTGTGCTGCCTGTGCTTCCTGTGCTGCATGTGCTTGCTGCCTGTGCTTGCTGTGCTGCCTGTGCTTGCTGCCTGTGCTTGCTGTGCCGCCTGTGCTTGTTGTGCTGCCTGTGCTTGCTGTGCTGCCTGTACTTTCTGTGCTTGCTGTGCTGCCTGTGCCTGCTGTGCTGCCTGCGCTTGCTGCCTGTGTTTGTTGTGCTGCCTGTGCTTGCTGTGCAGCCTGTGCTTGCTGCCTGTGCTTTCTGTGCTGCCTGTGCTTGCTGCCTGTGCTTGCTGTGCTTGCTATGCTGCCAGTGCAAGCTGCCTGTGCTTACTGTGCTGCCTGTGCTTGCTGTGCTGCCTGTGCAAGCTGCCTGTGCTTACTGTGCTGCCTGTGCTTGCTGTGCTGCCTGTGCTTGCTGCCTGTGCTTTCTGTGCTGCCTGTGCTTGCTCTGCTGCCTGTGCTTGCTGCCTGTGCTGCCTGTGCTTGCTGTGCTGCCTGTGCTTGCTGCCTGTACTTGCTGTGCTGCCTGTGCTTGCTGTGCTGCCTGTGTTTGCTGTGCTGCCTGGGCTTGCTGCCTGTGCTTACTGTGCTGCCTGTGCTTGCTGTGCTGCCTGTGCTTGTTGCCTGTGCTTGCTGCGTGTGCTTGCTGTGCTGCCTGTGCTTGCTGCCTGTACTTGCTGAGCTGCCTGTGCTTGCTGAGCTGCCTGTGCTTGCTGTGCTGCCTGTGCTTGCTGCCTGTGCTTGCTGTGCCGCCTGTGCTTGTTGTGCTGCCTGTGCTTGCTGTGCTGCCTGTGCTTGCTGCCTGTCCTTGTTGCCTGTGCTTGCTGCCTCTGCTTGCTGTGTTGCCTGTGCTTGCTGGGCTGCCTGTGCTTGCTGCCTGTGCTTGCTGCCTGTGCTTGCTGCCTGTGCTTGCTGTGCTGCCTGTGTTTGCTGCCTGTGCTTGCTGTGCTGCCTGTGCTAGCTGCCTGTGCTTGCTGTGCTGCCTGAGCTGCCTGAGCTGCCTGAGCTGCCTGAGCTGCCTGAGCTGCCTGTGCTTGCTGCCTGTGCTTGCTGTGCTGCCTGTGCTTGCTGCCTGTGCTTGCTGTGCTGCCTGTGCTTCCTGTGCTGCATGTGCTTGCTGCCTGTGCTTGCTGCCTGTGCTTGCTGCCTGTGCTTGCTGTGCTGCCTGTGCTGCCTGTGCTTGCTGTGCTGCCTGTGCCTGCTGTGCTGCCTGCGCTTGCTGCCTGTGTTTGTTGTGCTGCCTGTGCTTGCTGTGCAGCCTGTGCTTGCTGCCTGTGCTTTCTGTGCTGCCTGTGCTTGCTGCCTGTACTTGCTGTGCTGCCTGTGCTTGCTGTGCTGCCTGTGCTGTGCTGCCTGTGCTGGCTGTGCTGCCTGTGCTTGCTGTGCTGCCTGTGCTTGCTGTGCTGCCTGTGTTTGCTGTGCTTGCTGCGCTGCCTGTGCTTGTTGTGCTGCCTGTGCTTGCTGTGTTGCCTGTGATTGCTGTGCTGCCTGTGCTTTCTGTGCTGCCTCTGCTTGCTGCCTGTGCTTGGTCTGCTGCCTGTGCTTGCTGCCTGTGCTGCCTGTGCTTGCTGTGCTGCCTGTGCTTGCTGCCTGTGCTTGCTGCCTGTGCTTGCTGTGCTGCCTGTGCTTGCTGCCTGTGCTTGCTGTGCTGCCTGTGCTTGCTGCCTGTGCTTGCTGTGCTGTCTGTGCTTGCTGCCTGTGCTTTCTGTGCTTGCTGTGCTGCCTGTGCCTGCTGTGCTGCCTGCGCTTGCTGCCTGTGCTGCCTGTGCTTGCTGCCTGTGCTTGCTGCCTGTGCTTGCTGTGCTTGCTGTGCCGCCTGTGCTTGTTGTGCTGCCTGTGCTTGCTGTGCTGCCTGTGCTTGCTGTGCTGCCTGTGCTTGCTGCCTGCGCTTGCTGTGCTGCCAGTGCTTGCTGCCTGTGCTTGCTGCCTGTGCTTGCTGTGCTGCCTGTGCTTGCTGCCTGTGCTTTCTGTGCTTGCTGTGCTGCCTGTGCTGCCTGTGCTTGCTGCCTGTGCTTGCTGCCTGTGCTTGCTGTACTTGCTGTGCTGCCTGTGCTTGCTGCCTGTGCTTGCTGTGCTGCCTGTGCTTGCTGTGCTGCCTGTGCTGCTGCATGTGCTTGCTGTCTGCGCTTGCTGCCTGTGCTTGCTGTGCTGCCTGTGCTTGTTGCCTGTGCTTGCTGCCTGTGCTTGCTGTGCTGCCTGTGCTTGCTGCCTGTGCTTGCTGTGCTTGCTGTGCTTGCTGCCTGTGCTTGCTGTGCCTGCTGTGCTGCCTGCGCTTGCTGCCTGTGCTTGCTGTGCTGCCTATGCTTGCTGCTTGCTCTTTACTTCCCCCAGAATCGCTAAAACGAACACATCTCGTCGAGCTATTTTGCGGGTTTCTCGCATACCTGTGCTTGCTGCCTGTGCTTGCTGTGCTGCCTGTGCTTGCTGCCTGTGCTTGCTGCCTGTGCTTGCTGTGCTCCCTGTGCTTGCTGCCTGTGCTTGCTGTGCTGCCTGTGCTAGCTGCCTGTGCTTACTGTGCTGCCTGTGCTTGCTGTGCTGCCTGTGCTTGCTGCCTGTGCTTGCTGTGCTGCCTGTTAGCGATGCATTTGATTTCGCCCATAACACGCGGTAATTCGACAGTGGCACACGACAGTGCGTTGCTGTGTCACCTGTTTTTGGAGGCGCCGAGAGTCGCGGATCATATGTTTACCTCGGCGGCCGGTGCATTGACCTGCGTCTCAGTAAGAGTAAGCATTGTAAACAAATGCGAGAGTGAATCTCGCCGAAGATCGGAGCAGGCTTTGCCTGTTGGAAAGAGGACGGAGCTTGACCCCTCTGCACTTCCCTCAGAATCGCTAAAACGAACACATCTCGTCGAGCTATTTTGCGGGTTTCTAACATGCCTGTGCTAGCTGCCTCTGCCTGCTGTGATGCCTGTGCTTGCTGTCTGTGCTTGCTGTGCTGCCTGTGCTTGCTGCCGGTGCTTGCTGTGCTGCCTGTGCTTGCTGCCTGTGCTTGCTGCCTGTGCTGCCTGTGCTTGCTGTGCTGCCTGTGCTGCCTGTGCTTGCTGCCTGTGCTTGCAGCCTGTGCTTGCTGTGCTGCCTGTGCTTGCTGCCTGTGCTTGCTGTACTTGCTGTGCTGCCTGTGCTTACTGTGCTGCCTGTGCTTGCTGCCTGTGCTTGCTGTGCTGCCTGTGCTAGCTGCCTGTGCTTGCTGTGCTGTCTGTGCTTGCTGCCTGTGCTTGCTGTGCTGCCTGTGCTTGCTGCCTGTGCTTGCTGTGCTGTCTGTGCTTGCTGCCTGTGCTTGCTGTGCTGCCTGTGCTTGCTGCCTGTGCTTGCTGTGCTGCCTGTGCTTGCTGCCTGTGCTTGCTGTGCTGTCTGTGCTTGCTGCCTGTGCTTGCTGTGCTTGCTGTGCTTGCTGCCTGTGCTTGCTGTGCCTGCTGTGCTGCCTGCGCTTGCTGCCTGTGCTTGCTGTGCTGCCTGTGCTTGTTGTGCTGCCTGTGCTTGCTGTGTTGCCTGCGCTTGCTGTGCTGCCTGTGCTTTCTGTGCTGCCTCTGCTTGCTGCCTGTGCTTGCTCTGCTGCCTGTGCTAGCTGCCTGTGCTTACTGTGCTGCCTGTGCTTGCTGTGCTGCCTGTGCTTGCTGCCTGTGCTTTCTGTTCTGCCTGTGCTTGTTGTGCTGCCTGTGCTTGCTGTGTTGCCTGTGCTTGCTGTGCTGCCTGTGCTTTCTGTGCTGCCTCTGCTTGCTGCCTGTGCTTGCTCTGCTGCCTGTGCTTGCTGTGCTGCCTGTGCTTGCTGCCTGTGCTTGCTGTGCTGCCTGTGCTTGCTGCCTGTGCTTACTGTGCTGCCTGTGCTTGCTGTGCTGCCTGTGCAAGCTGCCTGTGCTTACTATGCTGCCTGTGCTTGCTGTGCTGCCTGTGCTTGCTCTGCTGCCTGTGCTTGCTGCCTGTGCTGCCTGTGCTTGCTGTGCTGCCTGCGCTTGCTGCCTGTGCTTGCTGTGCTGCCTGTGCTTGTTGTGCTGCCTGTGCTTGCTGTGTTGCCTGTGCTTGCTGTGCTGCCTGTGCTTTCTGTGCTGCCTCTGCTTGCTGCCTGTGCTTGCTCTGCTGCCTGTGCTTGCTGTGCTGCCTGTGCTTGCTGCCTGTGCTGCCTGTGCTTGCTGCCTGTGCTTGCTGTGCTGTCTGTGCTTGCTGTGCTGTCTGTGCTTGCTGCCTGTGCTTTCTGTGCTGCCTGTGCCTGCTGTGCTGCCTGCGCTTGCTGCCTGTGCTTGCTGTGCTGCCTGTGCTTGCTGCCTGTGCTTGCTGTGCTGCCTGTGCTTGCTGCCTGTGCTTGCTGTGCTTGCTGTGCCGCCTGTGCTTGTTGTGCTGCCTGTGCTTGCTGTGCTGCCTGTGCTTTCTGTGCTTGCTGTGCTGCCTGTGCCTGCTGTGCTGCCTGCGCTTGCTGCCTGTGTTTGTTGTGCTGCCTGTGCTTGCTGTGCAGCCTGTGCTTGCTGCCTGTGCTTTTTGTGCTGCCTGTGCTTGCTGCCTGTGCTTGCTGTGCTTGCTATGCTGCCAGTGCAAGCTGCCTGTGCTTACTGTGCTGCCTGTGCTTGCTGTGCTGCCTGTGCAAGCTGCCTGTGCTTACTATGCTGCCTGTGCTTGCTGTGCTGCCTGTGCTTGCTCTGCTGCCTGTGCTTGCTGCCTGTGCTGCCTGTGCTTGCTGCCTGTGCTTGCTGCCTGTGCTTGCTGCCTGTGCTTGCTGCCAGTGCTTGCTGTGCTGCCTGTGCTTGCTGCCTGTGCTTGCTGTGCTGCCTGTGCTTGCTGCCTGTGCTTGCTGTACTTGCTGTGCTGCCTGTGCTTGCTGCCTGTGCTTTCTGTGCTGCCTGTGCTTGCTGTGCTGCCTGTGCTTGCTGCCTGTGCTTTCTGTGCTGCCTGTGCTTGCTCTGCTGCCTGTGCTTGCTGCCTGTGCTGCCTGTGCTTGCTGTGCTGCCTGTGCTTGCTGCCTGTGCTTGCTGCCTGTGCTTGCTGCCTGTGCTTGCTGTGCTGCCTGTGCTTGCTGCCTGTGCTTGCTGCCTGTGCTTGCTGTGCTGCCTCTGCTTGCTGTGCTGCCTGTGCTTGCTGCCTGTGCTTGCTGTGCTGCCTGGACTGCCTGTGCTTGCTGCGTGTGCTTGCTGTGCTGCCTGTGCTTGCTGCCTATACTTGCTGTGCTGCCTGTGCTTGCTGTGCTGCCTGTGCTTGCTGCCTGTGCTTGCTGTGCTGCCTGTGCTTGCTGCCTGTGCTTGCTGTGCTGCCTGTGCTGCCTGTGCTTGCTGCCTGTGCTTGCTGTGCTGCCTGTGCTTGCTGCCTGTGCTTGCTGTGCTGCCTGTGCTTGCTGCCTGTGCTTGCTGTACTTGCTGTGCTGCCTGTGCTTGCTGCCTGTGCTTGCTGTGCTGCCTGTGCTTGCTGCCTGTGCTTGCTGTACTTGCTGTGCTGCCTGTGCTTGCTGCCTGTGCTTTCTGTGCTGCCTGTGCTTGCTGTGCTGCCTGTGCTTGCTGTGCTGCCTGTGCTTGTTGCCTGTGCTTGCTGCCTCTGCTTGCTGTGTTGCCTGTGCTTGCTGGGCTGCCTGTGCTTGCTGCCTGTGCTTGCTGTGCTGCCTGTGCTTGCTGCCTGTGCTTGCTGTGCTGCCTGTGCTTGCTGCCTGTGCTTGCTGTGCTGCCTGAGCTGCCTGAGCTGCCTGAGCTGCCTGTGCTTGCTGCCTGTGCTTGCTGTGCTGCCTGTGCTTGCTGCCTGTGCTTGCTGTGCTGCCTGTGCTTCCTGTGCTGCATGTGCTTGCTGCCTGTGCTTGCTGTGCTGCCTGTGCTTGCTGCCTGTGCTTGCTGTGCTTGCCGTGCCGCCTGTGCTTGTTGTGCTGCCTGTGCTTGCTGTGCTGCCTGTGCTTTCTGTGCTTGCTGTGCTGCCTGTGCCTGCTGTGCTGCCTGCGCTTGCTGCCTGTGTTTGTTGTGCTGCCTGTGCTTGCTGTGCAGCCTGTGCTTGCTGCCTGTGCTTTCTGTGCTGCCTGTGCTTGCTGCCTGTGCTTGCTGTGCTTGCTATGCTGCCAGTGCAAGCTGCCTGTGCTTACTGTGCTGCCTGTGCTTGCTGTGCTGCCTGTGCTTTCTGTGCTTGCTGTGCTGCCTGTGCCTGCTGTGCTGCCTGCGCTTGCTGCCTGTGTTTGTTGTGCTGCCTGTGCTTGCTGTGCAGCCTGTGCTTGCTGCCTGTGCTTTCTGTGCTGCCTGTGCTTGCTGCCTGTGCTTGCTGTGCTTGCTATGCTGCCAGTGCAAGCTGCCTGTGCTTGCTGTGCTGCCTGTGCTTGCTGCCTGTGCTTTCTGTGCTTGCTGTGCTGCCTGTGCCTGCTGTGCTGCCTGCGCTTGCTGCCTGTGTTTGTTGTGCTGCCTGTGCTTGCTGTGCAGCCTGTGCTTGCTGCCTGTGCTTGCTGTGCAGCCTGTGCTTGCTGCCTGTGCTTTCTGTGCTGCCTGTGCTTGCTGCCTGTACTTGCTGTGCTGCCTGTGCTTGCTGTGCTGCCTGTGCTGTGCTGCCTGTGCTGGCTGTGCTGCCTGTGCTTGCTGTGCTGCCTGTGCTTGCTGTGCTGCCTGTGTTTGCTGTGCTTGCTGCGCTGCCTGTGCTTGTTGTGCTGCCTGTGCTTGCTGTGTTGCCTGTGATTGCTGTGCTGCCTGTGCTTTCTGTGCTGCCTCTGCTTGCTGCCTGTGCTTGGTCTGCTGCCTGTGCTTGCTGCCTGTGCTGCCTGTGCTTGCTGTGCTGCCTGTGCTTGCTGCCTGTGCTTGCTGTGCTGCCTGTGCTTGCTGCCTGTGCTTGCTGTGCTGTCTGTGCTTGCTGCCTATGCTTTCTGTGCTTGCTGTGCTGCCTGTGCCTGCTGTGCTGCCTGCGCTTGCTGCCTGTGCTGCCTGTGCTTGCTGCCTGTGCTTGCTGCCTGTGCTTGCTGTGATGCCTGTGCTTGCTGCCTGTGCTTGCTATGCTGCCTGTGCTTACTGTGCTGCCTGTGCTTGCTGTGCTGCCTGTGCTTGTTGCCTGTGCTTGCTGTGCTTGCTGTGCCGCCTGTGCTTGTTGTGCTGCCTGTGTTTGCTGTGCTGCCTGTGCTTGCTGCCTGTGCTTACTGTGCTGCCTGTGCTTGCTGCCTGTGCTTGCTGTGCTGCCTGTGCTTGCTGCCTGTGCTGCCTGTGCTTGCTGCCTGTGCTTGCTGCCTGTGCTTGCTGTACTTGCTGTGCTGCCTGTGCTTGCTGCCTGTGCTTGCTGTGCCTGCTGTGCTGCCTGCGCTTGCTGCCTGTGCTTGCTGTGCTGCCTGTGCTTGCTGCCTGTGCTTGCTGCCTGTGCTTGCTGTGCTGCCTGTGCTTGCTGCCTGTGCTTGCTGTGCTTGCTGTGCCGCCTGTGCTTGTTGTGCTGCCTGTGCTTGCTGTGCTGCCTGTGCTTGCTGCCTGTGCTTACTGTGCTGCCTGTGCTTGTTGCCTGTGCTTGCTGCGTGTGCTTGCTGTGCTGCCTGTGCTTGCTGCCTATACTTGCTGTGCCGCCTGTGCTTGTTGTGCTTGCTGTGCTGCCTGTGCTTGCTGCCTGTGCTTACTGTGCTGCCTGTGCTTGTTGCCTGTGCTTGCTGCCTGTGCTTGCTGTGCTGCCTGTCCTTGCTGTCTGTGCTGCCTGTGCTTGCTGTGCTGCCTGTGCTTGCTGTGCTGCCTGTGCTTGCTGCCTGTGCTTGCTGTGCTGCCTGTGCTTACTGCCTGTGCTTGCTGTGCTGCCTGTGCTTGCTGTGCTGCCTGCGCTTGCTGCCTGTGCTTACTGTGCTGCCTGTGCTTGCTGTGCTGCCTGTGCTTGTTGCCTGTGCTTGCTGTGCTAGCTGTGCCGCCTGTGCTTGTTGTGCTGCCTGTGCTTGCTGTGCTGCCTGCGCTTGCTGCCTGTGCTTGCTGTGCTGCCCGTGCTTGCTGCCTGTGCTTGCTGTGCTGCCTGTGCTTGCTGCCTGTGCTTGCTGTGCTAGCTGTGCCGCCTGTGCTTGTTGTGCTGCCTGTGCTTGCTGTGCTGCCTGTGCTTGCTGCCTGTGCTTACTGTGCTGCCTGTGCTTGCTGCCTGTGCTTACGATGCTGCCTGTGCTTGCCGTGCTGCCTGTTCTTGCTGCCTGTGCTTGCTGTGCTGCCTGTTAGCGATGCATTTGATTTCGCTCATAACACGCGGTAATTCGACAGTGGCACACGACAGTGCGTTGCTGTGTCACCTGTTTTTGGAGGCGCCGAGAGTCGCGGATCATATGTTTACCTCGGCGGGCGGTGCGTTGACCTGCGTCTCAGTAAGAGTAAGCATTGTAAACAAATGCAAGAGTGAATCTCGCCGAAGATCGGAGCAGGCTTTGCCTGTTGGAAAGAGGACGGAGCTTGACCCCTCTTTACTTCCCCCAGAATCGCTAAAACGAACACATCTCGTCGAGCTATTTTGCGGGTTTCTCGCATACCTGTGCTTGCTGCCTGTGCTTGCTGCCTGTGCTTGCTGCCTGTGCTTGCTGTGCTGCCTGTGCTTGCTGTGCTCCCTGTGCTTGCTGCCTGTGCTTGCTGTGCTGCCTGTGCTAGCTGCCTGTGCTTACTGTGCTGCCTGTGCTTGCTGTGCTGCCTGTGCTTGCTGCCTGTGCTTGCTGTGCTGCCTGTTAGCGATGCATTTGATTTCGCCCATAACACGCGGTAATTCGACAGTGGCACACGACAGTGCGTTGCTGTGTCACCTGTTTTTGGAGGCGCCGAGAGTCGCGGATCATATGTTTACCTCGGCGGGCGGTGCATTGACCTGCGTCTCAGTAAGAGTAAGCATTGTAAACAAATGCAAGCGTGAATCTCGCCGAAGATCGGAGCAGGCTTTGCCTGTTGGAAAGAGGATGGAGCTTGACCCCTCTGCACTTCCCCCAGAATCGCTAAAACGAACACATCTCGTCGAGCTATTTTGCGGGTTTCTCGCATACCTGTGCTTGTTGCCTGTGCTTGCTGCCTGTGCTTGCTGCCTGTGCTTGCTGTGCTGCCTGTGCTTGCTGCCTGTGCTTGCAGCCTGTGCTTGCTGTGCTGCCTGTGCTTGCTGCCTGTGCTTGCTGTACTTGCTGTGCTGCCTGTGCTTACTGTGCTGCCTGTGCTTGCTGCCTGTGCTTGCTGTGCTGCCTGTGCTAGCTGCCTGTGCTTGCTGTGCTGTCTGTGCTTGCTGCCTGTGCTTGCTGTGCTGCCTGTGCTTGCTGCCTGTGCTTGCTGTGCTGTCTGTGCTTGCTGCCTGTGCTTGCTGTGCTGCCTGTGCTTGCTGCCTGTGCTTGCTGTGCTGCCTGTGCTTGCTGCCTGTGCTTGCTGTGCTGCCTGTGCTTGCTGCCTGTGCTTGCTGTGCTTGCTGCCTGTGCTTGCTGTGCCTGCTGTGCTGCCTGCGCTTGCTGCCTGTGCTTGCTGTGCTGCCTGTGCTTGTTGTGCTGCCTGTGCTTGCTGTGTTGCCTGTGCTTGCTGTGCTGCCTGTGCTTTCTGTGCTGCCTCTGCTTGCTGCCTGTGCTTGCTCTGCTGCCTGTGCTAGCTGCCTGTGCTTACTGTGCTGCCTGTGCTTGCTGTGCTGCCTGTGCTTGCTGCCTGTGCTTTCTGTGCTGCCTGTGCTTGCTGTGCTGCCTGTGTTTGCTGTGCTGCCTGCGCTTGCTGCCTGTGCTTGCTGTGCTGCCTGTGCTTGTTGTGCTGCCTGTGCTTGCTGTGTTGCCTGTGCTTGCTGTGCTGCCTGTGCTTTCTGTGCTGCCTCTGCTTGCTGCCTGTGCTTGCTCTGCTGCCTGTGCTTGCTGTGCTGCCTGTGCTTGCTGCCTGTGCTTGCTGCCTGTGCTTGCTGTGCTGCCTGTGCTTGCTGCCTGTGCTGCCTGTGCTTGCTGCCTGTGCTTGCTGTGCTGTCTGTGCTTGCTGTGCTGTCTGTGCTTGCTGCCTGTGCTTTCTGTGCTGCCTGTGCCTGCTGTGCTGCCTGCGCTTGCTGCCTGTGCTTGCTGTGCTGCCTGTGCTTGCTGCCTGTGCTTGCTGTGCTGCCTGTGCTTGCTGTGCTGCCTGTGCTTTCTGTGCTTGCTGTGCTGCCTGTGCCTGCTGTGCTGCCTGCGCTTGCTGCCTGTGTTTGTTGTGCTGCCTGTGCTTGCTGTGCAGCCTGTGCTTGCTGCCTGTGCTTTCTGTGCTGCCTGTGCTTGCTCTGCTGCCTGTGCTTGCTGCCTGTGCTGCCTGTGCTTGCTGTGCTGCCTGTGCTTGCTGCCTGTGCTTGCTGCCTGTGCTTGCTGTGCTGCCTGTGCTTGCTGCCTGTGCTTGCTGCCTGTGCTTGCTGTGCTGCCTCTGCTTGCTGTGCTGCCTGTGCTTGCTGCCTGTGCTTGCTGTGCTGCATGGACTGCCTGTGCTTGCTGCGTGAGCTTGCTGTGCTGCCTGTGCTTGCTGCCTATACTTGCTGTGCTGCCTGTGCTTGCTGTGCTGCCTGTGCTTGCTGCCTGTGCTTGCTGTGCTGCCTGTGCTTGCTGCCTGTGCTTGCTGTGCTGCCTGTGCTTGCTGCCTGTGCTTGCTGTGCTGCCTGTGCTTGCTGCCTGTGCTTGCTGTGCTGCCTGTGCTTGCTGCCTGTGCTTGCTGTGCTGCCTGTGCTTGTTGCCTGTGCTTGCTGCCTCTGCTTGCTGTGTTGCCTGTGCTTGCTGGGCTGCCTGTGCTTGCTGCCTGTGCTTGCTGTGCTGCCTGTGCTTGCTGCCTGTGCTTGCTGTGCTGCCTGTGCTTGCTGCCTGTGCTTGCTGTGCTGCCTGAGCTGCCTGAGCTGCCTGAGCTGCCTGTGCTTGCTGCCTGTGCTTGCTGTGCTGCCTGTGCTTGCTGCCTGTGCTTGCTGTGCTGCCTGTGCTTCCTGTGCTGCATGTGCTTGCTGCCTGTGCTTGCTGCCTGTGCTTGCTGCCTGTGCTTGCTGCCTGTGCTTGCTGTGCTGCCTGTGCTTGCTGCCTGTGCTTGCTGTGCTTGCTGTGCCGCCTGTGCTTGTTGTGCTGCCTGTGCTTGCTGTGCTGCCTGTGCTTTCTGTGCTGCCTGTGCCTGCTGTGCTGCCTGCGCTTGCTGCCTGTGTTTGTTGTGCTGCCTGTGCTTGCTGTGCAGCCTGTGCTTGCTGCCTGTGCTTTCTGTGCTGCCTGTGCTTGCTGCCTGTGCTTGCTGTGCTTGCTATGCTGCCAGTGCAAGCTGCCTGTGCTTACTGTGCTGCCTGTGCTTGCTGTGCTGCCTGTGCAAGCTGCCTGTGCTTACTGTGCTGCCTGTGCTTGCTGTGCTGCCTGTGCTTGCTGCCTGTGCTTGCTGTGCTGCCTGCGCTTGCTGCCTGTGCTTGCTGTGCTGCCTATGCTTGCTGCTTGCTCTTTACTTCCCCCAGAATCGCTAAAACGAACACATCTCGTCGAGCTATTTTGCGGGTTTCTCGCATACCTGTGCTTGCTGTGCTGCCTGTGCTTGCTGCCTGTGCTTGCTGCCTGTGCTTGCTGTGCTGCCTGTGCTGCCTGTGCTCCCTGTGCTTGCTGCCTGTGCTTGCTGTGCTGCCTGTGCTAGCTGCCTGTGCTTACTGTGCTGCCTGTGCTTGCTGTGCTGCCTGTGCTTGCTGCCTGTGCTTGCTGTGCTGCCTGTTAGCGATGCATTTGATTTCGCCCATAACACGCGGTAATTCGACAGTGGCACACGACAGTGCGTTGCTGTGTCACCTGTTTTTGGAGGCGCCGAGAGTCGCGGATCATATGTTTACCTCGGCGGCCGGTGCATTGACCTGCGTCTCAGTAAGAGTAAGCATTGTAAACAAATGCGAGAGTGAATCTCGCCGAAGATCGGAGCAGGCTTTGCCTGTTGGAAAGAGGACGGAGCTTGACCCCTCTGCACTTCCCTCAGAATCGCTAAAACGAACACATCTCGTCGAGCTATTTTGCGGGTTTCTAACATGCCTGTGCTAGCTGCCTCTGCCTGCTGTGATGCCTGTGCTTGCTGTCTGTGCTTGCTGTGCTGCCTGTGCTTGCTGCCGGTGCTTGCTGTGCTGCCTGTGCTTGCTGCCTGTGCTTGCTGCCTGTGCTGCCTGTGCTTGCTGTGCTGCCTGTGCTGCCTGTGCTTGCTGCCTGTGCTTGCAGCCTGTGCTTGCTGTGCTGCCTGTGCTTGCTGCCTGTGCTTGCTGTACTTGCTGTGCTGCCTGTGCTTACTGTGCTGCCTGTGCTTGCTGCCTGTGCTTGCTGTGCTGCCTGTGCTAGCTGCCTGTGCTTGCTGTGCTGTCTGTGCTTGCTGCCTGTGCTCGCTGTGCTGCCTGTGCTTGCTGCCTGTGCTTGCTGTGCTGTCTGTGCTTGCTGCCTGTACTTGCTGTGCTGCCTGTGCTTGCTGCCTGTGCTTGCTGTGCTGCCTGTGCTTGCTGCCTGTGCTTGCTGTGCTGCCTGTGCTTGCTGCCTGTGCTTGCTGTGCTTGCTGTGCTTGCTGCCTGTGCTTGCTGTGCCTGCTGTGCTGCCTGCGCTTGCTGCCTGTGCTTGCTGTGCTGCCTGTGCTTGTTGTGCTGCCTGTGCTTGCTGTGTTGCCTGTGCTTGCTGTGCTGCCTGTGCTTTCTGTGCTGCCTCTGCTTGCTGCCTGTGCTTGCTCTGCTGCCTGTGCTAGCTGCCTGTGCTTACTGTGCTGCCTGTGCTTGCTGTGCTGCCTGTGCTTGCTGCCTGTGCTTGCTGTGCTGCCTGTTAGCGATGCATTTGATTTCGCCCATAACACGCGGTAATTCGACAGTGGCACACGACAGTGCGTTGCTGTGTCACCTGTTTTTGGAGGCGCCGAGAGTCGCGGATCATATGTTTACCTCGGCGGCCGGTGCATTGACCTGCGTCTCAGTAAGAGTAAGCATTGTAAACAAATGCGAGAGTGAATCTCGCCGAAGATTGGAGCAGGCTTTGCCTGTTGGAAAGAGGACGGAGCTTGACCCCTCTGCACTTCCCTCAGAATCGCTAAAACGAACACATCTCGTCGAGCTATTTTGCGGGTTTCTAACATGCCTGTGCTAGCTGCCTCTGCCTGCTGTGATGCCTGTGCTAGCTGCCTGTGCTTGCTGTGCTGTCTGTGCTTGCTGCCTGTGCTTGCTGTGCTGCCTGTGCTTGCTGCCTGTGCTTGCTGTGCTGTCTGTGCTTGCTCCCTGTGCTTGCTGTGCTGCCTGTGTTTGCGGCCTGTGCTTGCTGTGCTGCCTGTGCTTGCTGCCTGTGCTTGCTGTGCTGCCTGTGCTTGCTGCCTGTGCTTGCTGTGCTTGCTGTGCTTGCTGCCTGTGCTTGCTGTGCCTGCTGTGCTGCCTGCGCTTGCTGCCTGTGCTTGCTGTGCTGCCTGTGCTTGTTGTGCTGCCTGTGCTTGCTGTGTTGCCTGTGCTTGCTGTGCTGCCTGTGCTTTCTGTGCTGCCTCTGCTTGCTGCCTGTGCTTGCTCTGCTGCCTGTGCTTGCTGTGCTGCCTGTGCTTGCTGCCTGTGCTTGCTGCCTGTGCTTGCTGTGCTGCCTGTGCTTGCTGCCTGTGCTTGCTGTGCTGTCTGCGCTTGCTGTGCTGTCTGTGCTTGCTGCCTGTGCTTTCTGTGCTTGCTGTGCTGCCTGTGCCTGCTGTGCTGCCTGCGCTTGCTGCCTGTGCTTGCTGTGCTGCCTGTGCTTGCTGCCTGTGCTTGCTGTGCTGCCTGTGCTTGCTGCCTGTGCTTGCTGTGCTTGCTGTGCCGCCTGTGCTTGTTGTGCTGCCTGTGCTTGCTGTGCTGCCTGTGCTTTCTGTGCTTGCTGTGCTGCCTGTGCCTGCTGTGCTGCCTGCGCTTGCTGCCTGTGTTTGTTGTGCTGCCTGTGCTTGCTGTGCAGCCTGTGCTTGCTGCCTGTGCTTTCTGTGCTGCCTGTGCTTGCTGCCTGTGCTTGCTGTGCTTGCTATGCTGCCAGTGCAAGCTGCCTGAGCTTACTGTGCTGCCTGTGCTTGCTCTGCTGCCTGTGCTTGCTGCCTGTGCTTGCTGTGCTGCCTGTGCTTGCTCTGCTGCCTGTGCTTGCTGCCTGTGCTGCCTGTGCTTGCTGCCTGTGCTTGCTGCCTGTGCTTGCTGCCTGTGCTTGCTGCCAGTGCTTGCTTTGCTGCCTGTGCTTGCTGCCTGTGCTTGCTGTGCTGCCTGTGCTTGCTGCCTGTGCTTGCTGTACTTGCTGTGCTGCCTGTGCTTGCTGCCTGTGCTTTCTGTGCTGCCTGTGCTTGCTGTGCTGCCTGTGCTTGCTGCCTGTGCTTTCTGTGCTGCCTGTGCTTGCTCTGCTGCCTGTGCTTGCTGCCTGTGCTGCCTGTGCTTGCTGTGCTGCCTGTGCTTGCTGCCTGTGCTTGCTGTGCTGCCTGTGCTTGCTGCCTGTGCTTGCTGCCTGTGCTTGCTGCCTGTGCTTGCTGTGCTGCCTCTGCTTGCTGTGCTGCCTGTGCTTGCTGCCTGTGCTTGCTGTGCTGCCTGGACTGCCTGTGCTTGCTGCGTGTGCTTGCTGTGCTGCCTGTGCTTGCTGCCTATACTTGCTGTGCTGCCTGTGCTTGCTGTGCTGCCTGTGCTTGCTGCCTGTGCTTGCTGTGCTGCCTGTGCTTGCTGCCTGTGCTTGCTGTGCTGCCTGTGCTTGCTGCCTGTGCTTGCTGTGCTGCCTGTGCTTGCTGCCTGTGCTTGCTGTGCTGCCTGTGCTTGCTGCCTGTGCTTGCTGTACTTGCTGTGCTGCCTGTGCTTGCTGCCTGTGCTTTCTGTGCTGCCTGTGCTTGCTGTGCTGCCTGTGCTTGCTGCCTGTGCTTGCTGTGCTGCCTGTGCTTGTTGCCTGTGCTTGCTGCCTCTGCTTGCTGTGTTGCCTGTGCTTGCTGGGCTGCCTGTGCTTGCTGTGCTGCCTGTGCTTGCTGCCTGTGCTTGCTGTGCTGCCTGTGCTTGCTGCCTGTGCTTGCTGTGCTGCCTGTGCTTGCTGCCTGTGCTTGCTGCCTGTGCTTGCTGCCTGTGCTTGCTGTGCTGCCTGTGCTTGCTGCCTGTGCTTGCTGTGCCGCCTGTGCTTGTTGTGCTGCCTGTGCTTGCTGTGCTTCCTGTGCTTTCTGTGCTTGCTGTGCTGCCTGTGCCTGCTGTGCTGCCTGCGCTTGCTGCCTGTGTTTGTTGTGCTGCCTGTGCTTGCTGTGCAGCCTGTGCTTGCTGCCTGTGCTTTCTGTGCTGCCTGTGCTTGCTGCCTGTGCTTGCTGTGCTTGCTATGCTGCCAGTGCAAGCTGCCTGTGCTTACTGTGCTGCCTGTGCTTGCTGTGCTGCCTGTGCAAGCTGCCTGTGCTTACTGTGCTGCCTGTGCTTGCTGTGCTGCCTGTGCTTTCTGTGCTGCCTGTGCTTGCTCTGCTGCCTGTGCTTGCTGCCTGTGCTGCCTGTGCTTGCTGTGCTGCCTGTGCTTGCTGCCTGTACTTGCTGTGCTGCCTGTGCTTGCTGTGCTGCCTGTGTTTGCTGTGCTGCCTGGGCTTGCTGCCTGTGCTTACTGTGCTGCCTGTGCTTGCTATGCTGCCTGTGCTTGTTGCCTGTGCTTGCTGCGTGTGCTTGCTGTGCTGCCTGTGCTTGCTGCCTGTACTTGCTGAGCTGCCTGTGCTTGCTGAGCTGCCTGTGCTTGCTGTGCTGCCTGTGCTTGCTGCCTGTGCTTGCTGTGCCGCCTGTGCTTGTTGTGCTGCCTGTGCTTGCTGTGCTGCCTGTGCTTGCTGCCTGTGCTTGTTGCCTGTGCTTGCTGCCTCTGCTTGCTGTGTTGCCTGTGCTTGCTGGGCTGCCTGTGCTTGCTGCCTGTGCTTGCTGCCTGTGCTTGCTGCCTGTGCTTGCTGTGCTGCCTGTGCTTGCTGCCTGTGCTTGCTGTGCTGCCTGTGCTTGCTACCTGTGCTTGCTGTGCTGCCTGAGCTGCCTGAGCTGCCTGAGCTGCCTGTGCTTGCTGCCTGTGCTTGCTGTGCTGCCTGTGCTTGCTGCCTGTGCTTGCTGTGCTGCCTGTGCTTCCTGTGCTGCATGTGCTTGCTGCCTGTGCTTGCTGCCTGTGCTTGCTGCCTGTGCTTGCTGTGCTGCCTGTGCTTGCTGTGCTTGCTGTGCCGCCTGTGCTTGTTGTGCTGCCTGTGCTTGCTGTGCTGCCTGTGCTTTCTGTGCTTGCTGTGCTGCCTGTGCCTGCTGTGCTGCCTGCGCTTGCTGCCTGTGTTTGTTGTGCTGCCTGTGCTTGCTGTGCAGCCTGTGCTTGCTGCCTGTGCTTTCTGTGCTGCCTGTGCTTGCTGCCTGTGCTTGCTGTGCTTGCTATGCTGCCAGTGCAAGCTGCCTGTGCTTACTGTGCTGCCTGTGCTGCCTGTGCAAGCTGCCTGTGCTTACTGTGCTGCCTGTGCTTGCTGTGCTGCCTGTTCTTGTTGCCTGTGCTTGCTGCGTGTGCTTGCTGTGCTTGCTATGCTGCCTGTGCAAGCTGCCTGTGCTTGCTGCCTGTGCTTGTTGTGCTGCCTGTGCTTGCTGCCTGTGCTTACTATGCTGCCTGTGCTTGCTGTGCTGCCTGTTCTTGCTGCCTGTGCTTGCTGTGCTGCCTGTGCTTGCTGCCTGTGCGTGCTGAGCTGCCTGTGCTTGCTGTGCTGCCCGTGCTTGCTGCCTGTGCTTGCCTGTGCTGCCTGTGCTTGCTGTCTGTGCATGCTGTGCTGCCTGTGCTTGCTGTGCTGCCTGTGCTTGCTGCCTGTGCTTGCTGTGCTGCCTGTGCTTGCTGCCTGTGCTTGCTGTGGTGCCTGTTCTTGCTGCCTGTGCTTGCTGCGCTGCCTGTGCTTGCTGCCTGTGCTTGCTGTGCTGCCTGTGTTTGCTGTGCTGCCTGTGCTTGCTGCCTGTGCTTGCTGTGCTGCCTGTGCTTGTTGCCTGTGCTTGCTGCGTGTGCTTGCTGTGCTGCCTGTGCTTGCTGCCTGTACTTGCTGTGCTGCCTGTGCTTGCTGTGCTGCCTGTGCTTGCTGCCTGTGCTTGCTGTGCTGCCTGTGCTTGCTGCCTGTGCTTGCTGTGCTGCCTGTGCTTGCTGCCTGTGCTTGCTGTGCTGCCTGTGCTTGCTGCCTGTGCTTGCTGTACTTGCTGTGCTGCCTGTGCTTGCTGCCTGTGCTTGCTGTGCTGCCTGTGCTTGCTGCCTGTGCTTGCTGTACTTGCTGTGCTGCCTGTGCTTTCTGTGCTGCCTGTGCTTGCTGTGCTGCCTGTGCTTGCTGCCTGTGCTTGCTGTGCTGCCTGTGCTTGTTGCGTGTGCTTGCTGCCTCTGCTTGCTGTGTTGCCTGTGCTTGCTGGGCTGCCTGTGCTTGCTGCCTGTGCTTGCTGTGCTGCCTGTGCTTGCTGCCTGTGCTTGCTGCCTGTGCTTGCTGCCTGTGCTTGCTGTGCTGCCTGTGCTTGCTGTGCTTGCTGTGCCGCCTGTGCTTGTTGTGCTGCCTGTGCTTGCTGTGCTGCCTGTGCTTTCTGTGCTTGCTGTGCTGCCTGTGCCTGCTGTGCTGCCTGCGCTTGCTGCCTGTGTTTGTTGTGCTGCCTGTGCTTGCTGTGCAGCCTGTGCTTGCTGCCTGTGCTTGCTGTGCTGCCTGTGCTTGCTGCCTGTGCTTGCTGTGCTTGCTATGCTGCCAGTGCAAGCTGCCTGTGCTTACTGTGCTGCCTGTGCTTGCTGTGCTGCCTGTGCAAGCTGCCTGTGCTTACTGTGCTGCCTGTGCTTGCTGTGCTGCCTGTGCTTGCTGCCTGTGCTTTCTGTGCTGCCTGTGCTTGCTCTGCTGCCTGTGCTTGCTGCCTGTGCTGCCTGTGCTTGCTGTGCTGCCTGTGCTTGCTGCCTGTACTTGCTGTGCTGCCTTTGCTTGCTGTGCTGCCTGTGTTTGCTGTGCTGCCTGGGCTTGCTGCCTGTGCTTACTGTGCTGCCTGTGCTTGCTGTGCTGCCTGTGCTTGTTGCCTGTGCTTGCTGCGTGTGCTTGCTGTGCTGCCTGTGCTTGCTGCCTGTACTTGCTGAGCTGCCTGTGCTTGCTGAGCTGCCTGTGCTTGCTGTGCTGCCTGTGCTTGCTGCCTGTGCTTGCTGCCTGTGCTTGCTGTGCCGCCTGTGCTTGTTGTGCTGCCTGTGCTTGCTGTGCTGCCTGTGCTTGCTGCCTGTGCTTGTTGCCTGTGCTTGCTGCCTCTGCTTGCTGTGTTGCCTGTGCTTGCTGGGCTGCCTGTGCTTGCTGCCTGTGCTTGCTGCCTGTGCTTGCTGCCTGTGCTTGCTGTGCTGCCTGTGCTTGCTGCCTGTGCTTGCTGTGCTGCCTGTGCTTGCTGCCTGTGCTTGCTGTGCTGCCTGAGCTGCCTGAGCTGCCTGAGCTGCCTGAGCTGCCTGTGCTTGCTGCCTGTGCTTGCTGTGCTGCCTGTGCTTGCTGCCTGTGCTTGCTGTGCTGCCTGTGCTTCCTGTGCTGCATGTGCTTGCTGCCTGTGCTTGCTGCCTGTGCTTGCTGCCTGTGCTTGCTGTGCTGCCTGTGCTTGCTGTGCCGCCTGTGCTTGTTGTGCTGCCTGTGCTTGCTGTGCTGCCTGTGCTTTCTGTGCTTGCTGTGCTGCCTGTGCCTGCTGTGTTGCCTGCGCTTGCTGCCTGTGTTTGTTGTGCTGCCTGTGCTTGCTGTGCAGCCTGTGCTTGCTGCCTGTGCTTTCTGTGCTGCCTGTGCTTGCTGCCTGTACTTGCTGTGCTGCCTGTGCTTGCTGTGCTGCCTGTGCTGTGCTGCCTGTGCTGGCTGTGCTGCCTGTGCTTGCTGTGCTGCCTGTGTTTGCTGTGCTTGCTGCGCTGCCTGTGCTTGTTGTGCTGCCTGTGCTTGCTGTTTTGCCTGTGATTGCTGTGCTGCCTGTGCTTTCTGTGCTGCCTCTGCTTGCTGCCTGTGCTTGGTCTGCTGCCTGTGCTTGCTGCCTGTGCTGCCTGTGCTGCCTGTGCTTGCTGCCTGTGCTTGCTGCCTGTGCTTGCTGTGCTGCCTGTGCTTGCTGTGCTGCCTGTGCTTGCTGCCTGTGCTTGCTGTGCTGCCAGTGCTTGCTGCCTGTGCTTGCTCTACTGCCTGTGCTTGCTGCCTGTGCTTGCTGTGCTGTCTGTGCTTGCTGTGCTGTCTGTGCTTGCTGCCTGTGCTTTCTGTGCTGCCTGTGCCTGCTGTGCTGCCTGCGCTTGCTGCCTGTGCTGCCTGTGCTTGCTGCCTGTGCTTGCTGCCTGTGCTTGCTGTGCTGCCTGTGCTTGCTGCCTGTGCTTGCTGTGCTTGCTGTGCCGCCTGTGCTTGTTGTGCTGCCTGTGCTTGCTGTGCTGCCTGTGCTTGCTGTGCTGCCTGTGCTTGCTGCCTGTGCTTGCTGTGCTGCCAGTGCTTGCTGCCTGTGCTTGCTCTGCTGCCTGTGCTTGCTGCCTGTGCTTTGTGTGCTTGCTGTGCTGCCTGTGCTGCCTGAGCTTGCTGCCTGTGCTTGCTGCCTGTGCTTGCTGTACTTGCTGTGCTGCCTGTGCTTGCTGTGCTGCCTGTGCTGCTGCATGTGCTTGCTGTCTGCGCTTGCTGCCTGTGCTTGCTGTGCTGCCTGTGCTTGCTGCCTGTGCTTGCTGCCTGTGCTTGCTGTGCTGCCTGTGCTTGCTGCCTGTGCTTGCTGTGCTGCCTGTGCTTGTTGCCTGTGCTTGCTGCCTGTGCTTGCTGTGCTGCCTGTGCTTGCTGCCTGTGCTTGCTGTGCTTGCTGCCTGTGCTTGCTGTGCTGCCTGCGCTTGCTGCCTGTGCTTGCTGTGCTGCCTATGCTTGCTGCTTGCTCTTTACTTCCCCCAGAATCGCTAAAACGAACACATCTCGTCGAGCTATTTTGCGGGTTTCTCGCATACCTGTGCTTGCTGCCTGTGCTTGCTGTGCTGCCTGTGCTTGCTGCCTGTGCTTGCTGCCTGTGCTTGCTGTGCTGCCTGTGCTGCCTGTGCTCCCTGTGCTTGCTGCCTGTGCTTGCTGTGCTGCCTGTGCTAGCTGCCTGTGCTTACTGTGCTGCCTGTGCTTGCTGTGCTGCCTGTGCTTGCTGCCTGTTCTTGCTGTGCTGCCTGTTAGCGATGCATTTGATTTCGCCCATAACACGCGGTAATTCGACAGTGGCACACGACAGTGCGTTGCTGTGTCACCTGTTTTTGGAGGCGCCGAGAGTCGCGGATCATATGTTTACCTCGGCGGCCGGTGCATTGACCTGCGTCTCAGTAAGAGTAAGCATTGTAAACAAATGCGAGAGTGAATCTCGCCGAAGATCGGAGCAGGCTTTGCCTGTTGGAAAGAGGACGGAGCTTGACCCCTCTGCACTTCCCTCAGAATCGCTAAAACGAACACATCTCGTCGAGCTATTTTGCGGGTTTCTAACATGCCTGTGCTAGCTGCCTCTGCCTGCTGTGATGCCTGTGCTTGCTGTCTGTGCTTGCTGTGCTGCCTGTGCTTGCTGCCGGTGCTTGCTGTGCTGCCTGTGCTTGCTGCCTGTGCTTGCTGCCTGTGCTGCCTGTGCTTGCTGTGCTGCCTGTGCTGCCTGTGCTTGCTGCCTGTGCTTGCAGCCTGTGCTTGCTGTGCTGCCTGTGCTTGCTGCCTGTGCTTGCTGTACTTGCTGTGCTGCCTGTGCTTACTGTGCTGCCTGTGCTTGCTGCCTGTGCTTGCTGTGCTGCCTGTGCTAGCTGCCTGTGCTTGCTGTGCTGTCTGTGCTTGCTGCCTGTGCTCGCTGTGCTGCCTGTGCTTGCTGCCTGTGCTTGCTGTGCTGTCTGTGCTTGCTGCCTGTACTTGCTGTGCTGCCTGTGCTTGCTGCCTGTGCTTGCTGTGCTGCCTGTGCTTGCTGCCTGTGCTTGCTGTGCTGCCTGTGCTTGCTGCCTGTGCTTGCTGTGCTTGCTGTGCTTGCTGCCTGTGCTTGCTGTGCCTGCTGTGCTGCCTGCGCTTGCTGCCTGTGCTTGCTGTGCTGCCTGTGCTTGTTGTGCTGCCTGTGCTTGCTGTGTTGCCTGTGCTTGCTGTGCTGCCTGTGCTTTCTGTGCTGCCTCTGCTTGCTGCCTGTGCTTGCTCTGCTGCCTGTGCTAGCTGCCTGTGCTTACTGTGCTGCCTGTGCTTGCTGTGCTGCCTGTGCTTGCTGCCTGTGCTTGCTGTGCTGCCTGTTAGCGATGCATTTGATTTCGCCCATAACACGCGGTAATTCGACAGTGGCACACGACAGTGCGTTGCTGTGTCACCTGTTTTTGGAGGCGCCGAGAGTCGCGGATCATATGTTTACCTCGGCGGCCGGTGCATTGACCTGCGTCTCAGTAAGAGTAAGCATTGTAAACAAATGCGAGAGTGAATCTCGCCGAAGATTGGAGCAGGCTTTGCCTGTTGGAAAGAGGACGGAGCTTGACCCCGCTGCACTTCCCTCAGAATCGCTAAAACGAACACATCTCGTCGAGCTATTTTGCGGGTTTCTAACATGCCTGTGCTAGCTGCCTCTGCCTGCTGTGATGCCTGTGCTAGCTGCCTGTGCTTGCTGTGCTGTCTGTGCTTGCTGCCTGTGCTTGCTGTGCTGCCTGTGCTTGCTGCCTGTGCTTGCTGTGCTGTCTGTGCTTGCTCCCTGTGCTTGCTGTGCTGCCTGTGTTTGCTGCCTGTGCTTGCTGTGCTGCCTGTGCTTGCTGCCTGTGCTTGCTGTGCTGCCTGTGCTTGCTGCCTGTGCTTGCTGTGCTTGCTGTGCTTGCTGCCTGTGCTTGCTGTGCCTGCTGTGCTGCCTGCGCTTGCTGCCTGTGCTTGCTGTGCTGCCTGTGCTTGTTGTGCTGCCTGTGCTTGCTGTGTTGCCTGTGCCTGCTGTGCTGCCTGTGCTTTCTGTGCTGCCTCTGCTTGCTGCCTGTGCTTGCTCTGCTGCCTGTGCTTGCTGTGCTGCCTGTGCTTGCTGCCTGTGCTTGCTGCCTGTGCTTGCTGTGCTGCCTGTGCTTGCTGCCTGTGCTTGCTGTGCTGTCTGCGCTTGCTGTGCTGTCTGTGCTTGCTGCCTGTGCTTTCTGTGCTTGCTGTGCTGCCTGTGCCTGTTGTGCTGCCTGCGCTTGCTGCCTGTGCTTGCTGTGCTGCCTGTGCTTGCTGCCTGTGCTTGCTGTGCTGCCTGTGCTTGCTGCCTGTGCTTGCTGTGCCGCCTGTGCTTGTTGTGCTGCCTGTGCTTGCTGTGCTGCCTGTGCTTTCTGTGCTTGCTGTGCTGCCTGTGCCTGCTGTGCTGCCTGCGCTTGCTGCCTGTGTTTGTTGTGCTGCCTGTGCTTGCTGTGCAGCCTGTGCTTGCTGCCTGTGCTTTCTGTGCTGCCTGTGCTTGCTGCCTGTGCTTGCTGTGCTTGCTATGCTGCCAGTGCAAGCTGCCTGTGCTTACTGTGCTGCCTGTGCTTGCTGTGCTGCCTGTGCAAGCTGCCTGTGCTTACTATGCTGCCTGTGCTTGCTGTGCTGCCTGTGCTTGCTCTGCTGCCTGTGCTTGCTGCCTGTGCTGCCTGTGCTTGCTGCCTGTGCTTGCTGCCTGTGCTTGCTGCCAGTGCTTGCTTTGCTGCCTGTGCTTGCTGCCTGTGCTTGCTGTGCTGCCTGTGCTTGCTGCCTGTGCTTGCTGTACTTGCTGTGCTGCCTGTGCTTGCTGCCTGTGCTTTCTGTGCTGCCTGTGCTTGCTGTGCTGCCTGTGCTTGCTGCCTGTGCTTTCTGTGCTGCCTGTGCTTGCTCTGCTGCCTGTGCTTGCTGCCTGTGCTGCCTGTGCTTGCTGTGCTGCCTGTGCTTGCTGCCTGTGCTTGCTGTGCTGCCTGTGCTTGCTGCCTGTGCTTGCTGCCTGTGCTTGCTGCCTGTGCTTGCTGTGCTGCCTCTGCTTGCTGTGCTGCCTGTGCTTGCTGCCTGTGCTTGCTGTGCTGCCTGGACTGCCTGTGCTTGCTGCGTGTGCTTGCTGTGCTGCCTGTGCTTGCTGCCTATACTTGCTGTGCTGCCTGTGCTTGCTGTGCTGCCTGTGCTTGCTGCCTGTGCTTGCTGTGCTGCCTGTGCTTGCTGCCTGTGCTTGCTGTGCTGCCTGCGCTTGCTGCCTGTGCTTGCTGTGCTGCCTGTGCTTGCTGCCTGTGCTTGCTGTGCTGCCTGTGCTTGCTGCCTGTGCTTGCTGTACTTGCTGTGCTGCCTGTGCTTGCTGCCTGTGCTTTCTGTGCTGCCTGTGCTTGCTGTGCTGCCTGTGCTTGTTGCCTGTGCTTGCTGCCTCTGCTTGCTGTGTTGCCTGTGCTTGCTGGGCTGCCTGTGCTGCCTGTGCTTGCTGCCTGTGCTTGCTGTGCTGCCTGTGCTTGCTGCCTGTGCTTGCTGTGCTGCCTGAGCTGCCTGAGCTGCCTGAGCTGCCTGTGCTTGCTGCCTGTGCTTGCTGTGCTGCCTGTGCTTGCTGCCTGTGCTTGCTGTGCTGCCTGTGCTTCCTGTGCTGCATGTGCTTGCTGCCTGTGCTTGCTGCCTGTGCTTGCTGTGCTGCCTGTGCTTCCTGTGCTGCATGTGCTTGCTGCCTGTGCTTGCTGCCTGTGCTTGCTGCCTGTGCTTGTTGCCTGTGCTTGCTGTGCTGCCTGTGCTTGCTGCCTGTGCTTGCTGTGCCGCCTGTGCTTGTTGTGCTGCCTGTGCTTGCTGCCTGTGCTTGCTGTACTTGCTGTGCTGCCTGTGCTTGCTGCCTGTGCTTGCTGTGCTGCCTGTGCTTGCTGCCTGTGCTTGCTGTACTTGCTGTGCTGCCTGTGCTTTCTGTGCTGCCTGTGCTTGCTGTGCTGCCTGTGCTTGCTGCCTGTGCTTGCTGTGCTGCCTGTGCTTGTTGCCTGTGCTTGCTGCCTCTGCTTGCTGTGTTGCCTGTGCTTGCTGGGCTGCCTGTGCTTGCTGCCTGTGCTTGCTGTGCTGCCTGTGCTTGCTGCCTGTGCTTGCTGCCTGTGCTTGCTGCCTGTGCTTGCTGTGCTGCCTGTGCTTGCTGTGCTTGCTGTGCCGCCTGTGCTTGTTGTGCTGCCTGTGCTTGCTGTGCTGCCTGTGCTTTCTGTGCTTGCTGTGCTGCCTGTGCCTGCTGTGCTGCCTGCGCTTGCTGCCTGTGTTTGTTGTGCTGCCTGTGCTTGCTGTGCAGCCTGTGCTTGCTGCCTGTGCTTGCTGCCTGTGCTTGCTGTGCTGCCTGTGCTTGCTGCCTGTGCTTGCTGTGCTGCCTGTGCTTGCTGCCTGTGCTTGCTGTGCTGCCTGTGCTTGCTGCCTGTGCTTGCTGTACTTGCTGTGCTGCCTGTGCTTGCTGCCTGTGCTTGCTGTGCTGCCTGTGCTTTCTGTGCTTGCTGTGCTGCCTGTACTTGCTGTGCTGCCTGTGCTTACTGTGCTGCCTGTGCTTGCTGCCTGTGCTTGCTGTGCTGCCTGTGCTTGCTGCCTGTGCTTGCTGTGCTGCCTGTGCTTGCTGCCTGTGCTTGCTGCCTGTGCTTGCTGTACTTGCTGTGCTGCCTGTGCTTGCTGCCTGTGCTTGCTGCCTGTGCTTGCTGTGCTGCCTGTGCTTGCTGCCTGTGCTTGCTGTACTTGCTGTGCTGCCTGTGCTTTCTGTGCTGCCTGTGCTTGCTGTGCTGCCTGTGCTTGCTGCCTGTGCTTGCTGTGCTGCCTGTGCTTGTTGCCTGTGCTTGCTTCCTCTGCTTGCTGTGTTGCCTGTGCTTGCTGGGCTGCCTGTGCTTGCTGCCTGTGCTTGCTGTGCTGCCTGTGCTTGCTGCCTGTGCTTGCTGTGCTGCCTGTGCTTGCTGCCTGTGCTTGCTGCCTGTGCTTGCTGCCTGTGCTTGCTGTGCTGCCTGTGCTTGCTGCCTGTGCTTACTATGCTGCCTGTGCTTGCTGTGCTGCCTGTTCTTGCTGCCTGTGCTTGCTGTGCTGCCTGTGCTTGCTGCCTGTGCGTGCTGAGCTGCCTGTGCTTGCTGTGCTGCCCGTGCTTGCTGCCTGTGCTTGCCTGTTCTGCCTGTGCTTGCTGTCTGTGCATGCTGTGCTGCCTGTGCTTGCTGTGCTTGCTGTGCTGCCTGTGCTTGCTGCCTGTGCTTGCTGTGCTGCCTGTGCTTGCTGCCTGTGCTTGCTGTGGTGCCTGTTCTTGCTGCCTGTGCTTGCTGCGCTGCCTGTGCTTGCTGCCTGTGCTTGCTGCCTGTGCTTGCTGTGCTGCCTGTGTTTGCTGTGCTGCCTGTGCTTGCTGCCTGTGCTTGCTGTGCTGCCTGTGCTTGCTGCCTGTGCTTGCTGTACTTGCTGTGCTGCCTGTGCTTGCTGTGCTGCCTGTGCTTGCTGCCTGTGCTTGCTGTGCTGCCTGTGCTTGTTGCCTGTGCTTGCTGCGTGTGCTTGCTGTGCTGCCTGTGCTTGCTGCCTGTACTTGCTGTGCTGCCTGTGCTTGCTGTGCTGCCTGTGCTGTGCTGCCTGTGCTGGCTGTGCTGCCTGTGCTTGCTGTGCTGCCTGTGTTTGCTGCCTGTGCTTGCTGTGCTGCCTGTGCTTGCTGCCTGTGCTTGCTTTGCTTGCTGCGCTGCCTGTGCTTGTTGTGCTGCCTGTGCTTGCTGTGTTGCCTGTGCTTGCTGTGCTGCCTGTGCTTTCTTTGCTGCCTCTGCTTGCTATGCTGCCTGTGCTTGCTGCCTGTGCTTGCTCTGCTGCCTGTGCTTGCTGCCTGTGCTGCCTGTGCTTGCTGTGCTGCCTGTGCTTGCTGCCTGTGCTTGCTGCCTGTGCTTGCTGTGCTGCCTGTGCTTGCTGTACTTGCTGTGCTGCCTGTGCTTGCTGCCTGTGCTTGCTGTGCTGCCTGTGCTTGCTGCCTGTGCTTGTTGCCTGTGCTGCCTGTGCTTGCTGCCTGTGCTTGCTATGCTGCCTGTTAGCGATGCATTTGATTTCGCCCATAACACGCGGTAATTCGACAGTGGCACACGACAGTGCGTTGCTGTGTCACCTGTTTTTGGAGGCGCCGAGAGTCGCGGATCATATGTATACCTCGGCGGCCGGTGCATTGACCTGCGTCTCAGTAAGAGTATGCATTGTAAACAAATGCGAGAGTGAATCTCGCCGAAGATCGGAGCAGGCTTTGCCTGTTGGAAAGAGAACGGAGCTTGACCCCTCTGCACTTCCCCCAGAATCGCTAAAACGAACACATCTCGTCGAGCTATTTTGCGGGTTTCTAACATGCCTCTGATTGCTGTGCTGCCTGTGCTTGCTGTGCTGCATGTGCTTGCTGCCTGTGCTTGCTGCCTGTGCTTGCTGCCTGTGCTTGCTGTGCTGCCTGTGCTTGCTGTGCTTGCTGTGCCGCCTGTGCTTGTTGTGCTGCCTGTGCTTGCTGTGCTGCCTGTGCTTTCTGTGCTTGCTGTGCTGCCTGTGCCTGCTGTGCTGCCTGCGCTTGCTGCCTGTGTTTGTTGTGCTGCCTGTGCTTGCTGTGCAGCCTGTGCTTGCTGCCTGTGCTTTCTGTGCTGCCTGTGCTTGCTGCCTGTGCTTGCTGTGCTTGCTATGCTGCCAGTGCAAGCTGCCTGTGCTTACTGTGCTGCCTGTGCTTGCTGTGCTGCCTGTGCTTGCTGCCTGTGCTTGCTGTGCTGCCTGTGCTTGCTGCCTGTGCTTGCTGTGCTGCCTGTGCTTGCTGCCTGTGCTTGCTGTGCTGCCTGTGCTTGCTGCCTGTGCTTGCTGTACTTGCTGTGCTGCCTGTGCTTGCTGCCTGTGCTTGCTGTGCTGCCTGTGCTTGCTGCCTGTGCTTGCTGTACTTGCTGTGCTGCCTGTGCTTTCTGTGCTGCCTGTGCTTGCTGTGCTGCCTGTGCTTGCTGCCTGTGCTTGCTGTGCTGCCTGTGCTTGTTGCGTGTGCTTGCTGCCTCTGCTTGCTGTGTTGCCTGTGCTTGCTGGGCTGCCTGTGCTTGCTGCCTGTGCTTGCTGTGCTGCCTGTGCTTGCTGCCTGTGCTTGCTGCCTGTGCTTGCTGCCTGTGCTTGCTGTGCTGCCTGTGCTTGCTGTGCTTGCTGTGCCGCCTGTGCTTGTTGTGCTGCCTGTGCTTGCTGTGCTGCCTGTGCTTTCTGTGCTTGCTGTGCTGCCTGTGCCTGCTGTGCTGCCTGCGCTTGCTGCCTGTGTTTGTTGTGCTGCCTGTGCTTGCTGTGCAGCCTGTGCTTGCTGCCTGTGCTTGCTGTGCTGCCTGTGCTTGCTGCCTGTGCTTGCTGTGCTTGCTATGCTGCCAGTGCAAGCTGCCTGTGCTTACTGTGCTGCCTGTGCTTGCTGTGCTGCCTGTGCAAGCTGCCTGTGCTTACTGTGCTGCCTGTGCTTGCTGTGCTGCCTGTGCTTGCTGCCTGTGCTTTCTGTGCTGCCTGTGCTTGCTCTGCTGCCTGTGCTTGCTGCCTGTGCTGCCTGTGCTTGCTGTGCTGCCTGTGCTTGCTGCCTGTACTTGCTGTGCTGCCTTTGCTTGCTGTGCTGCCTGTGTTTGCTGTGCTGCCTGGGCTTGCTGCCTGTGCTTACTGTGCTGCCTGTGCTTGCTGTGCTGCCTGTGCTTGTTGCCTGTGCTTGCTGCGTGTGCTTGCTGTGCTGCCTGTGCTTGCTGCCTGTACTTGCTGAGCTGCCTGTGCTTGCTGAGCTGCCTGTGCTTGCTGTGCTGCCTGTGCTTGCTGCCTGTGCTTGCTGCCTGTGCTTGCTGTGCCGCCTGTGCTTGTTGTGCTGCCTGTGCTTGCTGTGCTGCCTGTGCTTGCTGCCTGTGCTTGTTGCCTGTGCTTGCTGCCTCTGCTTGCTGTGTTGCCTGTGCTTGCTGGGCTGCCTGTGCTTGCTGCCTGTGCTTGCTGCCTGTGCTTGCTGCCTGTGCTTGCTGTGCTGCCTGTGCTTGCTGCCTGTGCTTGCTGTGCTGCCTGTGCTTGCTGCCTGTGCTTGCTGTGCTGCCTGAGCTGCCTGAGCTGCCTGAGCTGCCTGAGCTGCCTGTGCTTGCTGCCTGTGCTTGCTGTGCTGCCTGTGCTTGCTGCCTGTGCTTGCTGTGCTGCCTGTGCTTCCTGTGCTGCATGTGCTTGCTGCCTGTGCTTGCTGCCTGTGCTTGCTGCCTGTGCTTGCTGTGCTGCCTGTGCTTGCTGTGCCGCCTGTGCTTGTTGTGCTGCCTGTGCTTGCTGTGCTGCCTGTGCTTTCTGTGCTTGCTGTGCTGCCTGTGCCTGCTGTGTTGCCTGCGCTTGCTGCCTGTGTTTGTTGTGCTGCCTGTGCTTGCTGTGCAGCCTGTGCTTGCTGCCTGTGCTTTCTGTGCTGCCTGTGCTTGCTGCCTGTACTTGCTGTGCTGCCTGTGCTTGCTGTGCTGCCTGTGCTGTGCTGCCTGTGCTGGCTGTGCTGCCTGTGCTTGCTGTGCTGCCTGTGTTTGCTGTGCTTGCTGCGCTGCCTGTGCTTGTTGTGCTGCCTGTGCTTGCTGTTTTGCCTGTGATTGCTGTGCTGCCTGTGCTTTCTGTGCTGCCTCTGCTTGCTGCCTGTGCTTGGTCTGCTGCCTGTGCTTGCTGCCTGTGCTGCCTGTGCTGCCTGTGCTTGCTGCCTGTGCTTGCTGCCTGTGCTTGCTGTGCTGCCTGTGCTTGCTGTGCTGCCTGTGCTTGCTGCCTGTGCTTGCTGTGCTGCCAGTGCTTGCTGCCTGTGCTTGCTCTACTGCCTGTGCTTGCTGCCTGTGCTTGCTGTGCTGTCTGTGCTTGCTGTGCTGTCTGTGCTTGCTGCCTGTGCTTTCTGTGCTGCCTGTGCCTGCTGTGCTGCCTGCGCTTGCTGCCTGTGCTGCCTGTGCTTGCTGCCTGTGCTTGCTGCCTGTGCTTGCTGTGCTGCCTGTGCTTGCTGCCTGTGCTTGCTGTGCTTGCTGTGCCGCCTGTGCTTGTTGTGCTGCCTGTGCTTGCTGTGCTGCCTGTGCTTGCTGTGCTGCCTGTGCTTGCTGCCTGTGCTTGCTGTGCTGCCAGTGCTTGCTGCCTGTGCTTGCTCTGCTGCCTGTGCTTGCTGCCTGTGCTTTGTGTGCTTGCTGTGCTGCCTGTGCTGCCTGAGCTTGCTGCCTGTGCTTGCTGCCTGTGCTTGCTGTACTTGCTGTGCTGCCTGTGCTTGCTGTGCTGCCTGTGCTGCTGCATGTGCTTGCTGTCTGCGCTTGCTGCCTGTGCTTGCTGTGCTGCCTGTGCTTGCTGCCTGTGCTTGCTGCCTGTGCTTGCTGTGCTGCCTGTGCTTGCTGCCTGTGCTTGCTGTGCTGCCTGTGCTTGTTGCCTGTGCTTGCTGCCTGTGCTTGCTGTGCTGCCTGTGCTTGCTGCCTGTGCTTGCTGTGCTTGCTGCCTGTGCTTGCTGTGCTGCCTGCGCTTGCTGCCTGTGCTTGCTGTGCTGCCTATGCTTGCTGCTTGCTCTTTACTTCCCCCAGAATCGCTAAAACGAACACATCTCGTCGAGCTATTTTGCGGGTTTCTCGCATACCTGTGCTTGCTGCCTGTGCTTGCTGTGCTGCCTGTGCTTGCTGCCTGTGCTTGCTGCCTGTGCTTGCTGTGCTGCCTGTGCTGCCTGTGCTCCCTGTGCTTGCTGCCTGTGCTTGCTGTGCTGCCTGTGCTAGCTGCCTGTGCTTACTGTGCTGCCTGTGCTTGCTGTGCTGCCTGTGCTTGCTGCCTGTTCTTGCTGTGCTGCCTGTTAGCGATGCATTTGATTTCGCCCATAACACGCGGTAATTCGACAGTGGCACACGACAGTGCGTTGCTGTGTCACCTGTTTTTGGAGGCGCCGAGAGTCGCGGATCATATGTTTACCTCGGCGGCCGGTGCATTGACCTGCGTCTCAGTAAGAGTAAGCATTGTAAACAAATGCGAGAGTGAATCTCGCCGAAGATCGGAGCAGGCTTTGCCTGTTGGAAAGAGGACGGAGCTTGACCCCTCTGCACTTCCCTCAGAATCGCTAAAACGAACACATCTCGTCGAGCTATTTTGCGGGTTTCTAACATGCCTGTGCTAGCTGCCTCTGCCTGCTGTGATGCCTGTGCTTGCTGTCTGTGCTTGCTGTGCTGCCTGTGCTTGCTGCCGGTGCTTGCTGTGCTGCCTGTGCTTGCTGCCTGTGCTTGCTGCCTGTGCTGCCTGTGCTTGCTGTGCTGCCTGTGCTGCCTGTGCTTGCTGCCTGTGCTTGCAGCCTGTGCTTGCTGTGCTGCCTGTGCTTGCTGCCTGTGCTTGCTGTACTTGCTGTGCTGCCTGTGCTTACTGTGCTGCCTGTGCTTGCTGCCTGTGCTTGCTGTGCTGCCTGTGCTAGCTGCCTGTGCTTGCTGTGCTGTCTGTGCTTGCTGCCTGTGCTCGCTGTGCTGCCTGTGCTTGCTGCCTGTGCTTGCTGTGCTGTCTGTGCTTGCTGCCTGTACTTGCTGTGCTGCCTGTGCTTGCTGCCTGTGCTTGCTGTGCTGCCTGTGCTTGCTGCCTGTGCTTGCTGTGCTGCCTGTGCTTGCTGCCTGTGCTTGCTGTGCTTGCTGTGCTTGCTGCCTGTGCTTGCTGTGCCTGCTGTGCTGCCTGCGCTTGCTGCCTGTGCTTGCTGTGCTGCCTGTGCTTGTTGTGCTGCCTGTGCTTGCTGTGTTGCCTGTGCTTGCTGTGCTGCCTGTGCTTTCTGTGCTGCCTCTGCTTGCTGCCTGTGCTTGCTCTGCTGCCTGTGCTAGCTGCCTGTGCTTACTGTGCTGCCTGTGCTTGCTGTGCTGCCTGTGCTTGCTGCCTGTGCTTGCTGTGCTGCCTGTTAGCGATGCATTTGATTTCGCCCATAACACGCGGTAATTCGACAGTGGCACACGACAGTGCGTTGCTGTGTCACCTGTTTTTGGAGGCGCCGAGAGTCGCGGATCATATGTTTACCTCGGCGGCCGGTGCATTGACCTGCGTCTCAGTAAGAGTAAGCATTGTAAACAAATGCGAGAGTGAATCTCGCCGAAGATTGGAGCAGGCTTTGCCTGTTGGAAAGAGGACGGAGCTTGACCCCGCTGCACTTCCCTCAGAATCGCTAAAACGAACACATCTCGTCGAGCTATTTTGCGGGTTTCTAACATGCCTGTGCTAGCTGCCTCTGCCTGCTGTGATGCCTGTGCTAGCTGCCTGTGCTTGCTGTGCTGTCTGTGCTTGCTGCCTGTGCTTGCTGTGCTGCCTGTGCTTGCTGCCTGTGCTTGCTGTGCTGTCTGTGCTTGCTCCCTGTGCTTGCTGTGCTGCCTGTGTTTGCTGCCTGTGCTTGCTGTGCTGCCTGTGCTTGCTGCCTGTGCTTGCTGTGCTGCCTGTGCTTGCTGCCTGTGCTTGCTGTGCTTGCTGTGCTTGCTGCCTGTGCTTGCTGTGCCTGCTGTGCTGCCTGCGCTTGCTGCCTGTGCTTGCTGTGCTGCCTGTGCTTGTTGTGCTGCCTGTGCTTGCTGTGTTGCCTGTGCCTGCTGTGCTGCCTGTGCTTTCTGTGCTGCCTCTGCTTGCTGCCTGTGCTTGCTCTGCTGCCTGTGCTTGCTGTGCTGCCTGTGCTTGCTGCCTGTGCTTGCTGCCTGTGCTTGCTGTGCTGCCTGTGCTTGCTGCCTGTGCTTGCTGTGCTGTCTGCGCTTGCTGTGCTGTCTGTGCTTGCTGCCTGTGCTTTCTGTGCTTGCTGTGCTGCCTGTGCCTGTTGTGCTGCCTGCGCTTGCTGCCTGTGCTTGCTGTGCTGCCTGTGCTTGCTGCCTGTGCTTGCTGTGCTGCCTGTGCTTGCTGCCTGTGCTTGCTGTGCCGCCTGTGCTTGTTGTGCTGCCTGTGCTTGCTGTGCTGCCTGTGCTTTCTGTGCTTGCTGTGCTGCCTGTGCCTGCTGTGCTGCCTGCGCTTGCTGCCTGTGTTTGTTGTGCTGCCTGTGCTTGCTGTGCAGCCTGTGCTTGCTGCCTGTGCTTTCTGTGCTGCCTGTGCTTGCTGCCTGTGCTTGCTGTGCTTGCTATGCTGCCAGTGCAAGCTGCCTGTGCTTACTGTGCTGCCTGTGCTTGCTGTGCTGCCTGTGCAAGCTGCCTGTGCTTACTATGCTGCCTGTGCTTGCTGTGCTGCCTGTGCTTGCTCTGCTGCCTGTGCTTGCTGCCTGTGCTGCCTGTGCTTGCTGCCTGTGCTTGCTGCCTGTGCTTGCTGCCAGTGCTTGCTTTGCTGCCTGTGCTTGCTGCCTGTGCTTGCTGTGCTGCCTGTGCTTGCTGCCTGTGCTTGCTGTACTTGCTGTGCTGCCTGTGCTTGCTGCCTGTGCTTTCTGTGCTGCCTGTGCTTGCTGTGCTGCCTGTGCTTGCTGCCTGTGCTTTCTGTGCTGCCTGTGCTTGCTCTGCTGCCTGTGCTTGCTGCCTGTGCTGCCTGTGCTTGCTGTGCTGCCTGTGCTTGCTGCCTGTGCTTGCTGTGCTGCCTGTGCTTGCTGCCTGTGCTTGCTGCCTGTGCTTGCTGCCTGTGCTTGCTGTGCTGCCTCTGCTTGCTGTGCTGCCTGTGCTTGCTGCCTGTGCTTGCTGTGCTGCCTGGACTGCCTGTGCTTGCTGCGTGTGCTTGCTGTGCTGCCTGTGCTTGCTGCCTATACTTGCTGTGCTGCCTGTGCTTGCTGTGCTGCCTGTGCTTGCTGCCTGTGCTTGCTGTGCTGCCTGTGCTTGCTGCCTGTGCTTGCTGTGCTGCCTGCGCTTGCTGCCTGTGCTTGCTGTGCTGCCTGTGCTTGCTGCCTGTGCTTGCTGTGCTGCCTGTGCTTGCTGCCTGTGCTTGCTGTACTTGCTGTGCTGCCTGTGCTTGCTGCCTGTGCTTTCTGTGCTGCCTGTGCTTGCTGTGCTGCCTGTGCTTGTTGCCTGTGCTTGCTGCCTCTGCTTGCTGTGTTGCCTGTGCTTGCTGGGCTGCCTGTGCTGCCTGTGCTTGCTGCCTGTGCTTGCTGTGCTGCCTGTGCTTGCTGCCTGTGCTTGCTGTGCTGCCTGAGCTGCCTGAGCTGCCTGAGCTGCCTGTGCTTGCTGCCTGTGCTTGCTGTGCTGCCTGTGCTTGCTGCCTGTGCTTGCTGTGCTGCCTGTGCTTCCTGTGCTGCATGTGCTTGCTGCCTGTGCTTGCTGCCTGTGCTTGCTGTGCTGCCTGTGCTTCCTGTGCTGCATGTGCTTGCTGCCTGTGCTTGCTGCCTGTGCTTGCTGCCTGTGCTTGTTGCCTGTGCTTGCTGTGCTGCCTGTGCTTGCTGCCTGTGCTTGCTGTGCCGCCTGTGCTTGTTGTGCTGCCTGTGCTTGCTGCCTGTGCTTGCTGTACTTGCTGTGCTGCCTGTGCTTGCTGCCTGTGCTTGCTGTGCTGCCTGTGCTTGCTGCCTGTGCTTGCTGTACTTGCTGTGCTGCCTGTGCTTTCTGTGCTGCCTGTGCTTGCTGTGCTGCCTGTGCTTGCTGCCTGTGCTTGCTGTGCTGCCTGTGCTTGTTGCCTGTGCTTGCTGCCTCTGCTTGCTGTGTTGCCTGTGCTTGCTGGGCTGCCTGTGCTTGCTGCCTGTGCTTGCTGTGCTGCCTGTGCTTGCTGCCTGTGCTTGCTGCCTGTGCTTGCTGCCTGTGCTTGCTGTGCTGCCTGTGCTTGCTGTGCTTGCTGTGCCGCCTGTGCTTGTTGTGCTGCCTGTGCTTGCTGTGCTGCCTGTGCTTTCTGTGCTTGCTGTGCTGCCTGTGCCTGCTGTGCTGCCTGCGCTTGCTGCCTGTGTTTGTTGTGCTGCCTGTGCTTGCTGTGCAGCCTGTGCTTGCTGCCTGTGCTTGCTGCCTGTGCTTGCTGTGCTGCCTGTGCTTGCTGCCTGTGCTTGCTGTGCTGCCTGTGCTTGCTGCCTGTGCTTGCTGTGCTGCCTGTGCTTGCTGCCTGTGCTTGCTGTACTTGCTGTGCTGCCTGTGCTTGCTGCCTGTGCTTGCTGTGCTGCCTGTGCTTTCTGTGCTTGCTGTGCTGCCTGTACTTGCTGTGCTGCCTGTGCTTACTGTGCTGCCTGTGCTTGCTGCCTGTGCTTGCTGTGCTGCCTGTGCTTGCTGCCTGTGCTTGCTGTGCTGCCTGTGCTTGCTGCCTGTGCTTGCTGCCTGTGCTTGCTGTACTTGCTGTGCTGCCTGTGCTTGCTGCCTGTGCTTGCTGCCTGTGCTTGCTGTGCTGCCTGTGCTTGCTGCCTGTGCTTGCTGTACTTGCTGTGCTGCCTGTGCTTTCTGTGCTGCCTGTGCTTGCTGTGCTGCCTGTGCTTGCTGCCTGTGCTTGCTGTGCTGCCTGTGCTTGTTGCCTGTGCTTGCTTCCTCTGCTTGCTGTGTTGCCTGTGCTTGCTGGGCTGCCTGTGCTTGCTGCCTGTGCTTGCTGTGCTGCCTGTGCTTGCTGCCTGTGCTTGCTGTGCTGCCTGTGCTTGCTGCCTGTGCTTGCTGCCTGTGCTTGCTGCCTGTGCTTGCTGTGCTGCCTGTGCTTGCTGCCTGTGCTTACTATGCTGCCTGTGCTTGCTGTGCTGCCTGTTCTTGCTGCCTGTGCTTGCTGTGCTGCCTGTGCTTGCTGCCTGTGCGTGCTGAGCTGCCTGTGCTTGCTGTGCTGCCCGTGCTTGCTGCCTGTGCTTGCCTGTTCTGCCTGTGCTTGCTGTCTGTGCATGCTGTGCTGCCTGTGCTTGCTGTGCTTGCTGTGCTGCCTGTGCTTGCTGCCTGTGCTTGCTGTGCTGCCTGTGCTTGCTGCCTGTGCTTGCTGTGGTGCCTGTTCTTGCTGCCTGTGCTTGCTGCGCTGCCTGTGCTTGCTGCCTGTGCTTGCTGCCTGTGCTTGCTGTGCTGCCTGTGTTTGCTGTGCTGCCTGTGCTTGCTGCCTGTGCTTGCTGTGCTGCCTGTGCTTGCTGCCTGTGCTTGCTGTACTTGCTGTGCTGCCTGTGCTTGCTGTGCTGCCTGTGCTTGCTGCCTGTGCTTGCTGTGCTGCCTGTGCTTGTTGCCTGTGCTTGCTGCGTGTGCTTGCTGTGCTGCCTGTGCTTGCTGCCTGTACTTGCTGTGCTGCCTGTGCTTGCTGTGCTGCCTGTGCTGTGCTGCCTGTGCTGGCTGTGCTGCCTGTGCTTGCTGTGCTGCCTGTGTTTGCTGCCTGTGCTTGCTGTGCTGCCTGTGCTTGCTGCCTGTGCTTGCTTTGCTTGCTGCGCTGCCTGTGCTTGTTGTGCTGCCTGTGCTTGCTGTGTTGCCTGTGCTTGCTGTGCTGCCTGTGCTTTCTTTGCTGCCTCTGCTTGCTATGCTGCCTGTGCTTGCTGCCTGTGCTTGCTCTGCTGCCTGTGCTTGCTGCCTGTGCTGCCTGTGCTTGCTGTGCTGCCTGTGCTTGCTGCCTGTGCTTGCTGCCTGTGCTTGCTGTGCTGCCTGTGCTTGCTGTACTTGCTGTGCTGCCTGTGCTTGCTGCCTGTGCTTGCTGTGCTGCCTGTGCTTGCTGCCTGTGCTTGTTGCCTGTGCTGCCTGTGCTTGCTGCCTGTGCTTGCTATGCTGCCTGTTAGCGATGCATTTGATTTCGCCCATAACACGCGGTAATTCGACAGTGGCACACGACAGTGCGTTGCTGTGTCACCTGTTTTTGGAGGCGCCGAGAGTCGCGGATCATATGTATACCTCGGCGGCCGGTGCATTGACCTGCGTCTCAGTAAGAGTATGCATTGTAAACAAATGCGAGAGTGAATCTCGCCGAAGATCGGAGCAGGCTTTGCCTGTTGGAAAGAGAACGGAGCTTGACCCCTCTGCACTTCCCCCAGAATCGCTAAAACGAACACATCTCGTCGAGCTATTTTGCGGGTTTCTAACATGCCTCTGATTGCTGTGCTGCCTGTGCTTGCTGTGCTGCATGTGCTTGCTGCCTGTGCTTGCTGCCTGTGCTTGCTGCCTGTGCTTGCTGTGCTGCCTGTGCTTGCTGTGCTTGCTGTGCCGCCTGTGCTTGTTGTGCTGCCTGTGCTTGCTGTGCTGCCTGTGCTTTCTGTGCTTGCTGTGCTGCCTGTGCCTGCTGTGCTGCCTGCGCTTGCTGCCTGTGTTTGTTGTGCTGCCTGTGCTTGCTGTGCAGCCTGTGCTTGCTGCCTGTGCTTTCTGTGCTGCCTGTGCTTGCTGCCTGTGCTTGCTGTGCTTGCTATGCTGCCAGTGCAAGCTGCCTGTGCTTACTGTGCTGCCTGTGCTTGCTGTGCTGCCTGTGCAAGCTGCCTGTGCTTACTGTGCTGCCTGTGCTTGCTGTGCTGCCTGTTCTTGTTGCCTGTGCTTGCTGCGTGTGCTTGCTGTGCTTGCTACGCTGCCTGTGCAAGCTGCCTGTGCTTGCTGCCTGTGCTTGCTGTGCTGCCTGTGCTTGCTGCCTGTGCTTACTATGCTGCCCGTGCTTGCTGTGCTGCCTGTTCTTGCTGCCTGTGCTTGCTGTGCTGCCTGTGCTTGCTGCCTGTGCGTGCTGAGCTGCCTGTGCTTGCTGTGCTGCCCGTGCTTGCTGCCTGTGCTTGCCTGTGCTGCCTGTGCTTGCTGTCTGTGCATGCTGTGCTGGCTGTGCTTGCTGTGCTGCCTGTGCTTGCTGCCTGTGCTTGCTGTGCTGCCTGTGCTTGCTGCCTGTGCTTGCTGTGGTGCCTGTTCTTGCTGCCTGTGCTTGCTGCGCTGCCTGTGCTTGCTGCCTGTGCTTGCTGCCTGTGCTTGCTGTGCTGCCTGTGTTTGCTGTGCTGCCTGTGCTTGCTGCCTGTGCTTGCTGTGCTGCCTGTGCTTGCTGCCTGTGCTTGCTGTACTTGCTGTGCTGCCTGTGCTTGCTGTGCTGCCTGTGCTTGCTGCCTGTGCTTGCTGTGCTGCCTGTGCTTGTTGCCTGTGCTTGCTGCGTGTGCTTGCTGTACTTGCTGTGCTGCCTGTGCTTGCTGTGCTGCCTGTGCTTGCTGCCTGTGCTTGCTGTGCTGCCTGTGCTTGTTGCCTGTGCTTGCTGCGTGTGCTTGCTGTGCTGCCTGTGCTTGCTGCCTGTACTTGCTGTGCTGCCTGTGCTTGCTGTGCTGCCTGTGCTGTGCTGCCTGTGCTGGCTGTGCTGCCTGTGCTTGCTGTGCTGCCTGTGTTTGCTGCCTGTGCTTGCTGTGCTGCCTGTGCTTGCTGCCTGTGCTTGCTTTGCTTGCTGCGCTGCCTGTGCTTGTTGTGCTGCCTGTGCTTGCTGTGTTGCCTGTGCTTGCTGTGCTGCCTGTGCTTTCTTTGCTGCCTCTGCTTGCTATGCTGCCTGTGCTTGCTGCCTGTGCTTGCTCTGCTGCCTGTGCTTGCTGCCTGTGCTGCCTGTGCTTGCTGTGCTGCCTGTGCTTGCTGCCTGTGCTTGCTGCCTGTGCTTGCTGTGCTGCCTGTGCTTGCTGCCTGTGCTTGCTTTGCTTGCTGCGCTGCCTGTGCTTGTTGTGCTGCCTGTGCTTGCTGTGTTGCCTGTGCTTGCTGTGCTGCCTGTGCTTTCTTTGCTGCCTCTGCTTGCTATGCTGCCTGTGCTTGCTGCCTGTGCTTGCTCTGCTGCCTGTGCTTGCTGCCTGTGCTGCCAGTGCTTGCTGTGCTGCCTGTGCTTGCTGCCTGTGCTTGCTGCCTGTGCTTGCTGTGCTGCCTGTGCTTGCTGCCTGTGCTTGCTGCGCTGCCTGTGCTTGTTGTGCTGCCTGTGCTTGCTGTGTTGCCTGTGCTTGCTGTGCTGCCTCTGCTTGCTATGCTGCCTGTGCTTGCTGTGCTGCCTGTGCTTGCTGCCTGTGCTTGCTGCCTGTGCTTGCTGTGCTGCCTGTGCTTGCTGTGGTGCCTGTTCTGGCTGCCTGTGCTTGCTGCGCTGCCTGTGCTTGCTGCCTGTGCTTGCTGTGCTGCCTGTGTTTGCTGTGCTGCCTGTGCTTGCTGCCTGTGCTTGCTGTGCTGCCTGTGCTTGCTGCCTGTGCTTGCTGTACTTGCTGTGCTGCCTGTGCTTGCTGTGCTGCCTGTGCTTGCTGCCTGTGCTTGCTGTGCTGCCTGTGCTTGTTGCCTGTGCTTGCTGCGTGTGCTTGCTGTACTTGCTGTGCTGCCTGTGCTTGCTGTGCTGCCTGTGCTTGCTGCCTGTGCTTGCTGTGCTGCCTGTGCTTGTTGCCTGTGCTTGCTGCGTGTGCTTGCTGTGCTGCCTGTGCTTGCTGCCTGTACTTGCTGTGCTGCCTGTGCTTGCTGTGCTGCCTGTGCTGTGCTGCCTGTGCTGGCTGTGCTGCCTGTGCTTGCTGTGCTGCCTGTGTTTGCTGCCTGTGCTTGCTGTGCTGCCTGTGCTTGCTGCCTGTGCTTGCTTTGCTTGCTGCGCTGCCTGTGTTTGTTGTGCTGCCTGTGCTTGCTGTGTTGCCTGTGCTTGCTGTGCTGCCTGTGCTTTCTTTGCTGCCTCTGCTTGCTATGCTGCCTGTGCTTGCTGCCTGTGCTTGCTCTGCTGCCTGTGCTTGCTGCCTGTGCTGCCTGTGCTTGCTGTGCTGCCTGTGCTTGCTGCCTGTGCTTGCTGCCTGTGCTTGCTGTGCTGCCTGTGCTTGCTGCCTGTGCTTGCTTTGCTTGCTGCGCTGCCTGTGCTTGTTGTGCTGCCTGTGCTTGCTGTGTTGCCTTGCTTGCTGTGCTGCCTGTGCTTTTTTTGCTGCCTCTGCTTGCTATGCTGCCTGTGCTTGCTGCCTGTGCTTGCTCTGCTGCCTGTGCTTGCTGCCTGTGCTGCCTGTGCTGCCTGTGCTTGCTGCCTGTGCTTGCTGCCTGTGCTTGCTGTGCTGCCTGTGCTTGCTGCCTGTGCTTGCTTTGCTTGCTGCGCTGCCTGTGCTTGTTGTGCTGCCTGTGCTTGCTGTGTTGCCTGTGCTTGCTGTGCTGCCTCTGCTTGCTATGCTGCCTGTGCTTGCTGCCTGTGCTTGCTCTGCTGCCTGTGCTTGCTGCCTGTGCTGCCTGTGCTTGCTGTGCTGCCTGTGCTTGCTGCCTGTGCTTGCTGCCTGTGCTTGCTGTGCTGCCTGTGCTTGCTGTACTTGCTGTGCTGCCTGTGCTTGCTGCCTGTGCTTGCTGTGCTGCCTGTGCTTGCTGCCTGTGCTTGTTGCCTGTGCTTGCTGTGCTGCCTGTGCTTGCTGCCTGTGCTTGCTATGCTGCCTGTTAGCGATGCATTTGATTTCGCCCATAACACGCGGTAATTCGAAAGTGGCACACGACAGTGCGTTGCTGTGTCACCTGTTTTTGGAGGCGCCGAGAGTCGCGGATCATATGTTTACCTCGGCGGCCGGTGCATTGACCTGCGTCTCAGTAAGAGTAAGCATTGTAAACAAATGCGAGAGTGAATCTCGCCGAAGATTGGAGCAGGCTTTGCCTGTTGGAAAGAGGACGGAGCTTGACCCCTCTGCACTTCCCTCAGAATCGCTAAAACGAACACATCTCGTCGAGCTATTTTGCGGGTTTCTAACATGCCTGTGCTAGCTGCCTCTGCCTGCTGTGATGCCTGTGCTAGCTGCCTGTGCTTGCTGTGCTGTCTGTGCTTGCTGCCTGTGCTTGCTGTGCTGCCTGTGCTTGCTGCCTGTGCTTGCTGTGCTGTCTGTGCTTGCTCCCTGTGCTTGCTGTGCTGCCTGTGTTTGCTGCCTGTGCTTGCTGTGCTGCCTGTGCTTGCTGCCTGTGCTTGCTGTGCTGCCTGTACTTGCTGCCTGTGCTTGCTGTGCTTGCTGTGCTTGCTCCCTGTGCTTGCTGTGCCTGCTGTGCTGCCTGCGCTTGCTGCCTTTGCTTGCTGTGCTGCCTGTGCTTGTTGTGCTGCCTGTGCTTGCTGTGTTGCCTGTGCTTGCTGTGCTGCCTGTGCTTTCTGTGCTGCCTCTGCTTGCTGCCTGTGCTTGCTCTGCTGCCTGTGCTTGCTGTGCTGCCTGTGCTTGCTGCCTGTGCTTGCTGCCTGTGCTTGCTGTGCTGCCTGTGCTTGCTGCCTGTGCTTGCTGTGCTGTCTGCGCTTGCTGTGCTGTCTGTGCTTGCTGCCTGTGCTTTCTGTGCTTGCTGTGCTGCCTGTGCCTGTTGTGCTGCCTGCGCTTGCTGCCTGTGCTTGCTGTGCTGCCTGTGCTTGCTGCCTGTGCTTGCTGTGCTGCCTGTGCTTGCTGCCTGTGCTTGCTGTGCTTGCTGTGCCGCCTGTGCTTGTTGTGCTGCCTGTGCTTGCTGTGCTGCCTGTGCTTTCTGTGCTTGCTGTGCTGCCTGTGCCTGCTGTGCTGCCTGCGCTTGCTGCCTGTGTTTGTTGTGCTGCCTGTGCTTGCTGTGCAGCCTGTGCTTGCTGCCTGTGCTTTCTGTGCTGCCTGTGCTTGCTGCCTGTGCTTGCTGTGCTTGCTATGCTGCCAGTGCAAGCTGCCTGTGCTTACTGTGCTGCCTGTGCTTGCTGTGCTGCCTGTGCAAGCTGCCTGTGCTTACTATGCTGCCTGTGCTTGCTGTGCTGCCTGTGCTTGCTCTGCTGCCTGTGCTTGCTGCCTGTGCTGCCTGTGCTTGCTGCCTGTGCTTGCTGCCTGTGCTTGCTGCCTGTGCTTGCTGCCAGTGCTTGCTTTGCTGCCTGTGCTTGCTGCCTGTGCTTGCTGTGCTGCCTGTGCTTGCTGCCTGTGCTTGCTGTACTTGCTGTGCTGCCTGTGCTTGCTGCCTGTGCTTTCTGTGCTGCCTGTGCTTGCTGTGCTGCCTGTGCTTGCTGCCTGTGCTTTCTGTGCTGCCTGTGCTTGCTCTGCTGCCTGTGCTTGCTGCCTGTGCTGCCTGTGCTTGCTGTGCTGCCTGTGCTTGCTGCCTGTGCTTGCTGTGCTGCCTGTGCTTGCTGCCTGTGCTTGCTGCCTGTGCTTGCTGCCTGTGCTTGCTGTGCTGCCTCTGCTTGCTGTGCTGCCTGTGCTTGCTGTGCTGCCTGGACTGCCTGTGCTTGCTGCGTGTGCTTGCTGTGCTGCCTGTGCTTGCTGCCTATACTTGCTGTGCTGCCTGTGCTTGCTGTGCTGCCTGTGCTTGCTGCCTGTGCTTGCTGTGCTGCCTGTGCTTGCTGCCTGTGCTTGCTGTGCTGCCTGCGCTTGCTGCCTGTGCTTGCTGTGCTGCCTGTGCTTGCTGCCTGTGCTTGCTGTGCTGCCTGTGCTTGCTGCCTGTGCTTGCTGTACTTGCTGTGCTGCCTGTGCTTGCTGCCTGTGCTTTCTGTGCTGCCTGTGCTTGCTGTGCTGCCTGTGCTTGTTGCCTGTGCTTGCTGCCTCTGCTTGCTGTGTTGCCTGTGCTTGCTGGGCTGCCTGTGCTTGCTGTGCTGCCTGTGCTTGCTGCCTGTGCTTGCTGTGCTGCCTGTGCTTGCTGCCTGTGCTTGCTGTGCTGCCTGAGCTGCCTGAGCTGCCTGAGCTGCCTGTGCTTGCTGCCTGTGCTTGCTGTGCTGCCTGTGCTTGCTGCCTGTGCTTGCTGTGCTGCCTGTGCTTCCTGTGCTGCATGTGCTTGCTGCCTGTGCTTGCTGCCTGTGCTTGCTGTGCTGCCTGTGCTTCCTGTGCTGCATGTGCTTGCTGCCTGTGCTTGCTGCCTGTGCTTGCTGCCTGTGCTTGCTGCCTGTGCTTGCTGTGCTGCCTGTGCTTGCTGCCTGTGCTTGCTGTGCCGCCTGTGCTTGTTGTGCTGCCTGTGCTTGCTGCCTGTGCTTGCTGTACTTGCTGTGCTGCCTGTGCTTGCTGCCTGTGCTTGCTGTGCTGCCTGTGCTTGCTGCCTGTGCTTGCTGTACTTGCTGTGCTGCCTGTGCTTCCTGTGCTGCCTGTGCTTGCTGTGCTGCCTGTGCTTGCTGCCTGTGCTTGCTGTGCTGCCTGTGCTTGTTGCCTGTGCTTGCTGCCTCTGCTTGCTGTGTTGCCTGTGCTTGCTGGGCTGCCTGTGCTTGCTGCCTGTGCTTGCTGTGCTGCCTGTGCTTGCTGCCTGTGCTTGCTGCCTGTGCTTGCTGCCTGTGCTTGCTGTGCTTGCTGTGCCGCCTGTGCTTGTTGTGCTGCCTGTGCTTGCTGTGCTGCCTGTGCTTTCTGTGCTTGCTGTGCTGCCTGTGCCTGCTGTGCTGCCTGCGCTTGCTGCCTGTGTTTGTTGTGCTGCCTGTGCTTGCTGTGCAGCCTGTGCTTGCTGTCTGTGCTTGCTGTGCTGCCTGTGCTTGCTGCCTGTGCTTGCTGTACTTGCTGTGCTGCCTGTGCTTGCTGCCTGTGCTTGCTGCCTGTGCTTGCTGTGCTGCCTGTGCTTGCTGCCTGTGCTTGCTGTACTTGCTGTGCTGCCTGTGCTTTCTGTGCTGCCTGTGCTTGCTGTGCTGCCTGTGCTTGCTGCCTGTGCTTGCTGTGCTGCCTGTGCTTGTTGCCTGTGCTTGCTTCCTCTGCTTGCTGTGTTGCCTGTGCTTGCTGGGCTGCCTGTGCTTGCTGCCTGTGCTTGCTGTGCTGCCTGTGCTTGCTGCCTGTGCTTGCTGTGCTGCCTGTGCTTGCTGCCTGTGCTTGCTGCCTGTGCTTGCTGCCTGTGCTTGCTGTGCTGCCTGTGCTTGCTGTGCTGCCTGTGCTTGCTGCCTATGCTTACTATGCTGCCTGTGCTTGCTGTGCTGCCTGTTCTTGCTGCCTGTGCTTGCTGTGCTGCCTGTGCTTGCTGCCTGTGCGTGCTGAGCTGCCTGTGCTTGCTGTGCTGCCCGTGCTTGCTGCCTGTGCTTGCCTGTTCTGCCTGTGCTTGCTGTCTGTGCATGCTGTGCTGCCTGTGCTTGCTGTGCTGCCTGTGCTTGCTGCCTGTGCTTGCTGTGCTGCCTGTGCTTGCTGCCTGTGCTTGCTGTGGTGCCTGTTCTTGCTGCCTGTGCTTGCTGCGCTGCCTGTGCTTGCTGCCTGTGCTTGCTGCCTGTGCTTGCTGTGCTGCCTGTGTTTGCTGTGCTGCCTGTGCTTGCTGCCTGTGCTTGCTGTGCTGCCTGTGCTTGCTGCCTGTGCTTGCTGTACTTGCTGTGCTGCCTGTGCTGCCTGTGCTTGCTGCCTGTGCTTGCTGTGCTGCCTGTGCTTGTTGCCTGTGCTTGCTGCGTGTGCTTGCTGTGCTGCCTGTGCTTGCTGCCTGTACTTGCTGTGCTGCCTGTGCTTGCTGTGCTGCCTGTGCTGTGCTGCCTGTGCTGGCTGTGCTGCCTGTGCTTGCTGTGCTGCCTGTGTTTGCTGCCTGTGCTTGCTGTGCTGCCTGTGCTTGCTGCCTGTGCTTGCTTTGCTTGCTGCGCTGCCTGTGCTTGTTGTGCTGCCTGTGCTTGCTGTGTTGCCTGTGCTTGCTGTGCTGCCTGTGCTTTCTTTGCTGCCTCTGCTTGCTATGCTGCCTGTGCTTGCTGCCTGTGCTTGCTCTGCTGCCTGTGCTTGCTGCCTGTGCTGCCTGTGCTTGCTGTGCTGCCTGTGCTTGCTGCCTGTGCTTGCTGCCTGTGCTTGCTGTGCTGCCTGTGCTTGCTGTACTTGCTGTGCTGCCTGTGCTTGCTGCCTGTGCTTGCTGTGCTGCCTGTGCTTGCTGCCTGTGCTTGTTGCCTGTGCTGCCTGTGCTTGCTGCCTGTGCTTGCTAAGCTGCCTGTTAGCGATGCATTTGATTTCGCCCATAACACGCGGTAATTCGACAGTGGCACACGACAGTGCGTTGCTGTGTCACCTGTTTTTGGAGGCGCCGAGAGTCGCGGATCATATGTATACCTCGGCGGCCGGTGCATTGACCTGCGTCTCAGTAAGAGTATGCATTGTAAACAAATGCGAGAGTGAATCTCGCCGAAGATCGGAGCAGGCTTTGCCTGTTGGAAAGAGAACGGAGCTTGACCCCTCTGCACTTCCCCCAGAATCGCTAAAACGAACACATCTCGTCGAGCTATTTTGCGGGTTTCTAACATGCCTCTGATTGCTGTGCTGCCTGTGCTTGCTGTGCTGCATGTGCTTGCTGCCTGTGCTTGCTGCCTGTGCTTGCTGCCTGTGCTTGCTGTGCTGCCTGTGCTTGCTGTGCTTGCTGTGCCGCCTGTGCTTGTTGTGCTGCCTGTGCTTGCTGTGCTGCCTGTGCTTTCTGTGCTTGCTGTGCTGCCTGTGCCTGCTGTGCTGCCTGCGCTTGCTGCCTGTGTTTGTTGTGCTGCCTGTGCTTGCTGTGCAGCCTGTGCTTGCTGCCTGTGCTTTCTGTGCTGCCTGTGCTTGCTGCCTGTGCTTGCTGTGCTTGCTATGCTGCCAGTGCAAGCTGCCTGTGCTTACTGTGCTGCCTGTGCTTGCTGTGCTGCCTGTGCAAGCTGCCTGTGCTTACTGTGCTGCCTGTGCTTGCTGTGCTGCCTGTTCTTGTTGCCTGTGCTTGCTGCGTGTGCTTGCTGTGCTTGCTACGCTGCCTGTGCAAGCTGCCTGTGCTTGCTGCCTGTGCTTGCTGTGCTGCCTGTGCTTGCTGCCTGTGCTTACTATGCTGCCCGTGCTTGCTGTGCTGCCTGTTCTTGCTGCCTGTGCTTGCTGTGCTGCCTGTGCTTGCTGCCTGTGCGTGCTGAGCTGCCTGTGCTTGCTGTGCTGCCCGTGCTTGCTGCCTGTGCTTGCCTGTGCTGCCTGTGCTTGCTGTCTGTGCATGCTGTGCTGCCTGTGCTTGCTGTGCTGCCTGTGCTTGCTGCCTGTGCTTGCTGTGCTGCCTGTGCTTGCTGTGGTGCCTGTTCTTGCTGCCTGTGCTTGCTGCGCTGCCTGTGCTTGCTGCCTGTGCTTGCTGCCTGTGCTTGCTGTGCTGCCTGTGTTTGCTGTGCTGCCTGTGCTTGCTGCCTGTGCTTGCTGTGCTGCCTGTGCTTGCTGCCTGTGCTTGCTGTACTTGCTGTGCTGCCTGTGCTTGCTGTGCTGCCTGTGCTTGCTGCCTGTGCTTGCTGTGCTGCCTGTGCTTGTTGCCTGTGCTTGCTGCGTGTGCTTGCTGTACTTGCTGTGCTGCCTGTGCTTGCTGTGCTGCCTGTGCTTGCTGCCTGTGCTTGCTGTGCTGCCTGTGCTTGTTGCCTGTGCTTGCTGCGTGTGCTTGCTGTGCTGCCTGTGCTTGCTGCCTGTACTTGCTGTGCTGCCTGTGCTTGCTGTGCTGCCTGTGCTGTGCTGCCTGTGCTGGCTGTGCTGCCTGTGCTTGCTGTGCTGCCTGTGTTTGCTGCCTGTGCTTGCTGTGCTGCCTGTGCTTGCTGCCTGTGCTTGCTTTGCTTGCTGCGCTGCCTGTGCTTGTTGTGCTGCCTGTGCTTGCTGTGTTGCCTGTGCTTGCTGTGCTGCCTGTGCTTTCTTTGCTGCCTCTGCTTGCTATGCTGCCTGTGCTTGCTGCCTGTGCTTGCTCTGCTGCCTGTGCTTGCTGCCTGTGCTGCCTGTGCTTGCTGTGCTGCCTGTGCTTGCTGCCTGTGCTTGCTGCCTGTGCTTGCTGTGCTGCCTGTGCTTGCTGCCTGTGCTTGCTTTGCTTGCTGCGCTGCCTGTGCTTGTTGTGCTGCCTGTGCTTGCTGTGTTGCCTGTGCTTGCTGTGCTGCCTGTGCTTTCTTTGCTGCCTCTGCTTGCTATGCTGCCTGTGCTTGCTGCCTGTGCTTGCTCTGCTGCCTGTGCTTGCTGCCTGTGCTGCCTGTGCTTGCTGTGCTGCCTGTGCTTGCTGCCTGTGCTTGCTGCCTGTGCTTGCTGTGCTGCCTGTGCTTGCTGCCTGTGCTTGCTTTGCTTGCTGCGCTGCCTGTGCTTGTTGTGCTGCCTGTGCTTGCTGTGTTGCCTGTGCTTGCTGTGCTGCCTCTGCTTGCTATGCTGCCTGTGCTTGCTGTGCTGCCTGTGCTTGCTGCCTGTGCTTGCTGCCTGTGCTTGCTGTGCTGCCTGTGCTTGCTGCCTGTGCTTGCTGTGGTGCCTGTTCTTGCTGCCTGTGCTTGCTGCGCTGCCTGTGCTTGCTGCCTGTGCTTGCTGCCTGTGCTTGCTGTGCTGCCTGTGTTTGCTGTGCTGCCTGTGCTTGCTGCCTGTGCTTGCTGTGCTGCCTGTGCTTGCTGCCTGTGCTTGCTGTACTTGCTGTGCTGCCTGTGCTTGCTGTGCTGCCTGTGCTTGCTGCCTGTGCTTGCTGTGCTGCCTGTGCTTGTTGCCTGTGCTTGCTGCGTGTGCTTGCTGTACTTGCTGTGCTGCCTGTGCTTGCTGTGCTGCCTGTGCTTGCTGCCTGTGCTTGCTGTGCTGCCTGTGCTTGTTGCCTGTGCTTGCTGCGTGTGCTTGCTGTGCTGCCTGTGCTTGCTGCCTGTACTTGCTGTGCTGCCTGTGCTTGCTGTGCTGCCTGTGCTGTGCTGCCTGTGCTGGCTGTGCTGCCTGTGCTTGCTGTGCTGCCTGTGTTTGCTGCCTGTGCTTGCTGTGCTGCCTGTGCTTGCTGCCTGTGCTTGCTTTGCTTGCTGCGCTGCCTGTGTTTGTTGTGCTGCCTGTGCTTGCTGTGTTGCCTGTGCTTGCTGTGCTGCCTGTGCTTTCTTTGCTGCCTCTGCTTGCTATGCTGCCTGTGCTTGCTGCCTGTGCTTGCTCTGCTGCCTGTGCTTGCTGCCTGTGCTGCCTGTGCTTGCTGTGCTGCCTGTGCTTGCTGCCTGTGCTTGCTGCCTGTGCTTGCTGTGCTGCCTGTGCTTGCTGCCTGTGCTTGCTTTGCTTGCTGCGCTGCCTGTGCTTGTTGTGCTGCCTGTGCTTGCTGTGTTGCCTTGCTTGCTGTGCTGCCTGTGCTTTCTTTGCTGCCTCTGCTTTCTTTGCTGCCTCTGCTTGCTATGCTGCCTGTGCTTGCTGCCTGTGCTTGCTCTGCTGCCTGTGCTTGCTGCCTGTGCTGCCTGTGCTTGCTGTGCTGCCTGTGCTTGCTGCCTGTGCTTGCTGCCTGTGCTTGCTGTGCTGCCTGTGCTTGCTGTACTTGCTGTGCTGCCTGTGCTTGCTGCCTGTGCTTGCTGTGCTGCCTGTGCTTGCTGCCTGTGCTTGTTGCCTGTGCTGCCTGTGCTTGCTGCCTGTGCTTGCTAAGCTGCCTGTTAGCGATGCATTTGATTTCGCCCATAACACGCGGTAATTCGACAGTGGCACACGACAGTGCGTTGCTGTGTCACCTGTTTTTGGAGGCGCCGAGAGTCGCGGATCATATGTATACCTCGGCGGCCGGTGCATTGACCTGCGTCTCAGTAAGAGTATGCATTGTAAACAAATGCGAGAGTGAATCTCGCCGAAGATCGGAGCAGGCTTTGCCTGTTGGAAAGAGAACGGAGCTTGACCCCTCTGCACTTCCCCCAGAATCGCTAAAACGAACACATCTCGTCGAGCTATTTTGCGGGTTTCTAACATGCCTCTGATTGCTGTGCTGCCTGTGCTTGCTGTGCTGCATGTGCTTGCTGCCTGTGCTTGCTGCCTGTGCTTGCTGCCTGTGCTTGCTGTGCTGCCTGTGCTTGCTGTGCTTGCTGTGCCGCCTGTGCTTGTTGTGCTGCCTGTGCTTGCTGTGCTGCCTGTGCTTTCTGTGCTTGCTGTGCTGCCTGTGCCTGCTGTGCTGCCTGCGCTTGCTGCCTGTGTTTGTTGTGCTGCCTGTGCTTGCTGTGCAGCCTGTGCTTGCTGCCTGTGCTTTCTGTGCTGCCTGTGCTTGCTGCCTGTGCTTGCTGTGCTTGCTATGCTGCCAGTGCAAGCTGCCTGTGCTTACTGTGCTGCCTGTGCTTGCTGTGCTGCCTGTGCAAGCTGCCTGTGCTTACTGTGCTGCCTGTGCTTGCTGTGCTGCCTGTTCTTGTTGCCTGTGCTTGCTGCGTGTGCTTGCTGTGCTTGCTACGCTGCCTGTGCAAGCTGCCTGTGCTTGCTGCCTGTGCTTGCTGTGCTGCCTGTGCTTGCTGCCTGTGCTTACTATGCTGCCCGTGCTTGCTGTGCTGCCTGTTCTTGCTGCCTGTGCTTGCTGTGCTGCCTGTGCTTGCTGCCTGTGCGTGCTGAGCTGCCTGTGCTTGCTGTGCTGCCCGTGCTTGCTGCCTGTGCTTGCCTGTGCTGCCTGTGCTTGCTGTCTGTGCATGCTGTGCTGCCTGTGCTTGCTGTGCTGCCTGTGCTTGCTGCCTGTGCTTGCTGTGCTGCCTGTGCTTGCTGCCTGTGCTTGCTGTGGTGCCTGTTCTTGCTGCCTGTGCTTGCTGCGCTGCCTGTGCTTGCTGCCTGTGCTTGCTGCCTGTGCTTGCTGTGCTGCCTGTGTTTGCTGTGCTGCCTGTGCTTGCTGCCTGTGCTTGCTGTGCTGCCTGTGCTTGCTGCCTGTGCTTGCTGTACTTGCTGTGCTGCCTGTGCTTGCTGTGCTGCCTGTGCTTGCTGCCTGTGCTTGCTGTGCTGCCTGTGCTTGTTGCCTGTGCTTGCTGCGTGTGCTTGCTGTACTTGCTGTGCTGCCTGTGCTTGCTGTGCTGCCTGTGCTTGCTGCCTGTGCTTGCTGTGCTGCCTGTGCTTGTTGCCTGTGCTTGCTGCGTGTGCTTGCTGTGCTGCCTGTGCTTGCTGCCTGTACTTGCTGTGCTGCCTGTGCTTGCTGTGTTGCCTGTGCTTGCTGTGCTGCCTGTGCTTTCTTTGCTGCCTCTGCTTGCTATGCTGCCTGTGCTTGCTGCCTGTGCTTGCTCTGCTGCCTGTGCTTGCTGCCTGTGCTGCCTGTGCTTGCTGTGCTGCCTGTGCTTGCTGCCTGTGCTTGCTGCCTGTGCTTGCTGTGCTGCCTGTGCTTGCTGCCTGTGCTTGCTTTGCTTGCTGCGCTGCCTGTGCTTGTTGTGCTGCCTGTGCTTGCTGTGTTGCCTGTGCTTGCTGTGCTGCCTGTGCTTTCTTTGCTGCCTCTGCTTGCTATGCTGCCTGTGCTTGCTGCCTGTGCTTGCTCTGCTGCCTGTGCTTGCTGCCTGTGCTGCCTGTGCTTGCTGTGCTGCCTGTGCTTGCTGCCTGTGCTTGCTGCCTGTGCTTGCTGTGCTGCCTGTGCTTGCTGCCTGTGCTTGCTTTGCTTGCTGCGCTGCCTGTGCTTGTTGTGCTGCCTGTGCTTGCTGTGTTGCCTGTGCTTGCTGTGCTGCCTCTGCTTGCTATGCTGCCTGTGCTTGCTGTGCTGCCTGTGCTTGCTGCCTGTGCTAGCTGCCTGTGCTTGCTGTGCTGCCTGTGCTTGCTGCCTGTGCTTGCTGTGCTGCCTGTGCTTGCTGCCTGTGCTTGCTGTGGTGCCTGTTCTTGCTGCCTGTGCTTGCTGCGCTGCCTGTGCTTGCTGCCTGTGCTTGCTGCCTGTGCTTGCTGTGCTGCCTGTGTTTGCTGTGCTGCCTGTGCTTGCTGCCTGTGCTTGCTGTGCTGCCTGTGCTTGCTGCCTGTGCTTGCTGTACTTGCTGTGCTGCCTGTGCTTGCTGTGCTGCCTGTGCTTGCTGCCTGTGCTTGCTGTGCTGCCTGTGCTTGTTGCCTGTGCTTGCTGCGTGTGCTTGCTGTACTTGCTGTGCTGCCTGTGCTTGCTGTGCTGCCTGTGCTTGCTGCCTGTGCTTGCTGTGCTGCCTGTGCTTGTTGCCTGTGCTTGCTGCGTGTGCTTGCTGTGCTGCCTGTGCTTGCTGCCTGTACTTGCTGTGCTGCCTGTGCTTGCTGTGCTGCCTGTGCTGTGCTGCCTGTGCTGGCTGTGCTGCCTGTGCTTGCTGTGCTGCCTGTGTTTGCTGCCTGTGCTTGCTGTGCTGCCTGTGCTTGCTGCCTGTGCTTGCTTTGCTTGCTGCGCTGCCTGTGTTTGTTGTGCTGCCTGTGCTTGCTGTGTTGCCTGTGCTTGCTGTGCTGCCTGTGCTTTCTTTGCTGCCTCTGCTTGCTATGCTGCCTGTGCTTGCTGCCTGTGCTTGCTCTGCTGCCTGTGCTTGCTGCCTGTGCTGCCTGTGCTTGCTGTGCTGCCTGTGCTTGCTGCCTGTGCTTGCTGCCTGTGCTTGCTGTGCTGCCTGTGCTTGCTGCCTGTGCTTGCTTTGCTTGCTGCGCTGCCTGTGCTTGTTGTGCTGCCTGTGCTTGCTGTGTTGCCTTGCTTGCTGTGCTGCCTGTGCTTTCTTTGCTGCCTCTGCTTGCTATGCTGCCTGTGCTTGCTGCCTGTGCTTGCTCTGCTGCCTGTGCTTGCTGCCTGTGCTGCCTGTGCTGCCTGTGCTTGCTGCCTGTGCTTGCTGCCTGTGCTTGCTGTGCTGCCTGTGCTTGCTGCCTGTGCTTGCTTTGCTTGCTGCGCTGCCTGTGCTTGTTGTGCTGCCTGTGCTTGCTGTGTTGCCTGTGCTTGCTGTGCTGCCTCTGCTTGCTATGCTGCCTGTGCTTGCTGCCTGTGCTTGCTCTGCTGCCTGTGCTTGCTGCCTGTGCTGCCTGTGCTTGCTGTGCTGCCTGTGCTTGCTGCCTGTGCTTGCTGCCTGTGCTTGCTGTGCTGCCTGTGCTTGCTGTACTTGCTGTGCTGCCTGTGCTTGCTGCCTGTGCTTGCTGTGCTGCCTGTGCTTGCTGCCTGTGCTTGTTGCCTGTGCTTGCTGTGCTGCCTGTGCTTGCTGCCTGTGCTTGCTATGCTGCCTGTTAGCGATGCATTTGATTTCGCCCATAACACGCGGTAATTCGAAAGTGGCACACGACAGTGCGTTGCTGTGTCACCTGTTTTTGGAGGCGCCGAGAGTCGCGGATCATATGTTTACCTCGGCGGCCGGTGCATTGACCTGCGTCTCAGTAAGAGTATGCATTGTAAACAAATGCGAGAGTGAATCTCGCCGAAGATCGGAGCAGGCTTTGCCTGTTGGAAAGAGAACGGAGCTTGACCCCTCTGCACTTCCCCCAGAATCGCTAAAACGAACACATCTCGTCGGGCTATTTTGCGGGTTTCTAACATGCCTCTGCTTGCTGTGCTGCCTGTGCTTGCTGTGCTGCATGTGCTTGCTGCCTGTGCTTGCTGCCTGTGCTTGCTGTGCTGCCTGTGCTTGCTGTGCCGCCTGTGCTTGTTGTGCTGCCTGTGCTTGCTGTGCTGCCTGTGCTTTCTGTGCTTGCTGTGATGCCTGTGCCTGCTGTGCTGCCTGCGCTTGCTGCCTGTGTTTGTTGTGCTGCCTGTGCTTGCTGTGCAGCCTGTGCTTGCTGCCTGTGCTTTCTGTGCTGCCTGTGCTTGCTGTCTGTGCTTGCTGTGCTTGCTATGCTGCCAGTGCAAGCTGCCTGTGCTTACTGTGCTGCCTGTGCTTGCTGTGCTGCCTGTGCAAGCTGCCTGTGCTTACTGTGCTGCCTGTGCTTGCTGTGCTGCCTGTTCTTGTTGCCTGTGCTTGCTGCGTGTGCTTGCTGTGCTTGCTACGCTGCCTGTGCAAGCTGCCTGTGCTTGCTGCCTGTGCTTGCTGTGCTGCCTGTGCTTGCTGCCTGTGCTTACTATGCTGCCCGTGCTTGCTGTGCTGCCTGTTCTTGCTGCCTGTGCTTGCTGTGCTGCCTGTGCTTGCTGCCTGTGCGTGCTGAGCTGCCTGTGCTTGCTGTGCTGCCCGTGCTTGCTGCCTGTGCTTGCCTGTGCTGCCTGTGCTTGCTGTCTGTGCATGCTGTGCTGCCTGTGCTTGCTGTGCTGCCTGTGCTTGCTGCCTGTGCTTGCTGTGCTGCCTGTGCTTGCTGCCTGTGCTTGCTGTGGTGCCTGTTCTTGCTGCCTGTGCTTGCTGCGCTGCCTGTGCTTGCTGCCTGTGCTTGCTGTGCTGCCTGTGTTTGCTGTGCTGCCTGTGCTTGCTGCCTGTGCTGCCTGTGCTTGCTGCCTGTGCTTGCTGTACTTGCTGTGCTGCCTGTGCTTGCTGTGCTGCCTGTGCTTGCTGCCTGTGCTTGCTGTGCTGCCTGTGCTTGTTGCCTGTGCTTGCTGCGTGTGCTTGCTGTACTTGCTGTGCTGCCTGTGCTTGCTGTGCTGCCTGTGCTTGCTGCCTGTGCTTGCTGTGCTGCCTGTGCTTGTTGCCTGTGCTTGCTGCGTGTGCTTGCTGTGCTGCCTGTGCTTGCTGCCTGTACTTGCTGTGCTGCCTGTGCTTGCTGTGCTGCCTGTGTTTGCTGCCTGTGCTTGCTGTGCTGCCTGTGCTTGCTGCCTGTGCTTGCTTTGCTTGCTGCGCTGCCTGTGCTTGTTGTGCTGCCTGTGCTTGCTGTGTTGCCTGTGCTTGCTGTGCTGCCTGTGCTTTCTTTGCTGCCTCTGCTTGCTATGCTGCCTGTGCTTGCTGCCTGTGCTTGCTCTGCTGCCTGTGCTTGCTGCCTGTGCTGCCTGTGCTTGCTGTGCTGCCTGTGCTTGCTGCCTGTGCTTGCTGCCTGTGCTTGCTGTGCTGCCTGTGCTTGCTGTACTTGCTGTGCTGCCTGTGCTTGCTGCCTGTGCTTGTTGCCTGTGCTTGCTGTGCTGCCTGTGCTTGCTGCCTGTGCTTGCTATGCTGCCTGTTAGCGATGCATTTGATTTCGCCCATAACACGCGGTAATTCGACAGTGGCACACGACAGTGCGTTGCTGTGTCACCTGTTTTTGGAGGCGCCGAGAGTCGCGGATCATATGTTTACCTCGGCGGCCGGTGCATTGACCTGCGTCTCAGTAAGAGTATGCATTGTAAACAAATGCGAGAGTGAATCTCGCCGAAGATCGGAGCAGGCTTTGCCTGTTGGAAAGAGAACGGAGCTTGACCCCTCTGCACTTCCCCCAGAATCGCTAAAACGAACACATCTCGTCGAGCTATTTTGCGGGTTTCTAACATGCCTCTGCTTGCTGTGCTGCCTGTGCTTGCTGTGCTGCCTGTGCTTGCTGCCTGTGCATGCCGTGCTGTCTGTGCTTGCTGCCTGTGCTGCCTGTGCTTGCTGTGCTGCCTGTGCTTGCTGCCTGTGCTTGCTGCCTGTGCTTGCTGTGCCGCCTGTGCTTGTTGTGCTGCCTGTGCTTGCTGTGCTGCCTGTGCCTGCTGCTTGTGCTTGCTATGCTGCCTGTGCTTGCTGTGCTGCCTGTGCTTGCTGCCTGTGCTTGCTGTGCTGCCTGTCCTTGCTGTGCTGCCTGTGCTTGCTGTTTGTGCTTGCTGTGCTGCCTGTGCTTGCTGTGCTGCCTGTGCTTGCTGCCTGTGCTTGCTGCCTGTGCTTGCTGAGCTGCCTGTGCTTGCCGCCTGTACTTGCTGTGCTGCCTGTGCTTGCTGTCTGTGCTTACTGAGCTGCCTGTGCTTGCTGTGCTGCCTGTGCTTGCTGCCTGTGCTTGCTGCCTGTGCTTGCTGAGCTGCCTGTGCTTGCCGCCTGTACTTGCTGTGCTGCCTGTGCTTGCTGTGCTGCCTGTGCTTGCTGTCTGTGCTTACTGAGCTGCCTGTGCTTGCTGTGCTGCCTGTGCTTGTTGCCTGTGCTTGCTGCGTGTGCTTGCTGTGCTGCCTGTGCTTGCTGCCTGTACTTGCTGAGCTGCCTGTGCTTGCTGTGCTGCCTGTGCTTGCTGCCTGTGCTTGCTGTACTTGCTGTGCTGCCTGTGCTTGCTGCCTGTGCTTGCTGCCTGTGCTTGCTGTGCCTGCTGTGCTGCCTGCGCTTGCTGCCTGTGCTTGCTGTGCTGCCTGTGCTTGCTGCCTGTGCTTGCTGCCTGTGCTTGCTGTGCTGCCTGTGCTTGCTGCCTGTGCTTGCTGTGCCGCCTGTGCTTGTTGTGCTGCCTGTGCTTGCTGTGCTGCCTGTGCTTGCTGCCTGTGCTTACTGCCTGTGCTTGCTGTACTTGCTGTGCTGCCTGTGCTTGTTGCCTGTGCTTGCTGTGCTGCCTGTGCTTGCTGCCTGTGCTTGCTGTGCCTGCTGTGCTGCCTGCGCTTGCTGCCTGTGCTTGCTGCCTGTGCTTGCTGCCTGTGCTTGCTGCCTGTGCTTGCTGTGCTGCCTGTGCTTGCTGCCTGTGCTTGCTGTGCTTGCTGTGCCGCCTGTGCTTGTTGTGCTGCCTGTGCTTACTGTGCTGCCTGTGCTTGCTGCCTGTGCTTACTGTGCTGCCTGTGCTTGTTGCCTGTGCTTGCTGTGCTGCCTGTGCTTGCTGCCTGTGCTTGCTGCCTGTACTTGCTGTACTGCCTGTGCTTGCTGTGCTGCCTGTGCTTGCTGTGCTGCCTGTGCTGCCTGTGCTTTCTGTGCTTGCTGTGCTGCCTGTGCCTGCTGTGCGGCCTGCGCTTGCTGCCTGTGTTTGTTGTGCTGCCTGTGATTGCTGTGCAGCCTGTGCTTGCTGCCAGTGCTTTCTGTGCTGCCTGTGCTTGCTGCCTGTGCTTGCTGTGCTTGCTATGCTGCCAGTGCAAGCTGCCTGTGCTTACTGTGCTGCCTGTGCTTGCTGTGCTGCCTGTGCAAGCTGCCTGTGCTTACTGTGCTGCCTGTGCTTGCTGTGCTGCCTGTTCTTGTTGCCTGTGCTTGCTGCGTGTGCTTGCTGTGCTTGCTATGCTGCCTGTGCAAGCTGCCTGTGCTTGCTGTGCTCCCTGTGCTTGCTGCCTGTGCTTGCTGTGCTGCCTGTGCTTGCTGCCTGTGCTTACTATGCTGCCTGTGCTTGCTGTGCTGCCTGTGCTTGCTGTGCTGCCTGTGCTTGCTGCATTTGATTTCGCCCATAACACGCGGTAATTCGACAGTGGCACACGACAGTGCGTTGCTGTGTCACCTGTTTTTGGAGGCGCCGAGAGTCGCGGATCATATGTTTACCTCGGCGGCCGGTGCATTGACCTGCGTCTCAGTAAGAGTAAGCATTGTAAACAAATGCAAGCGTGAATCTCGCCGAAGATCGGAGCAGGCTTTGCCTGTTGGAAAGAGGACGGAGCTTGACCCCTCTGCACTTCCCCCAGAATCGCTAAAACGAACACATCTCGTCGAGCTATTTTGCGGGTTTCTAACATGCCTGTGCTAGCTGCCTCTGCTTGCTGTGATGCCTGTGCTTGCTGCCTGTGCTTTCTGTGCTGCCTGTGCTTGCTGCCTGTGCTTGCTATGCTTGCTATGCTGCCTGTGCTTACTGTGCTGCCTGTGCTTGCTGTGCTGCCTGTGCTTGTTGCCTGTGCTTGCTGCGTGTGCTTGCTGTGCTGCCTGTGCTTGCTGCCTGTACTTGCTGTGCTGCCTGTGCTTGCTGTGCTGCCTGTGCTGGCTGTGCTGCCTGTGCTTGCTGTGCTGCCTCTGCTTGCTGTGCTGCCTGTGCTTGCTGCCTGTGCTGCCTGGGCTGCCTGTGCTTGCTGCGTGTGCTTGCTGTGCTGCCTGTGCTTGCTGCCTATACTTGCTGTGCTGCCTGTGCTTGCTGTGCCGCCTGTGCTTGTTGTGCTGCCTGTGCTTGCTGTGCTGCCTGTGCTTGCTGCCTGTACTTGCTGTGCTGCCTATGCTTGCTGTGCTGCCTGTGCTGGCTGTGCTGCCTGTGCTTGCTGCCTGTGCTTGCTGTGCTGCCTGTGCTTGCTGCCTGTGCTTGCTGTGCTGCCTGTGCTTGCTGTGCTGTCTGTGCTTGCTGTGCAGTCTGTGCTTGCTGCCTGTGCTTTCTGTGCTTGCTGTGCTGCCTGTGCCTGCTGTGCTGCCTGCGCTTGCTGCCTGTGCTTGCTGTGCTGCCTGTGCTTGCTGCCTGTGCTTGCTGCCTGTGCTTGCTGTGCTGCCTGTGCTTGCTGCCTGTGCTTGCTGTGCTTGCTGTTGTTACGTCCGGGCGTCGCGATAGGTCGGTTTAAAGGATTTGTCTAGGATGGAACCGTGTGTGTGTTCGAGCGGTCGACCGTTGTCGCCCGGGAGTAACGCGTGAATACTTAACCTAAAGGATATAAATCAAAAAGATGATTCTATCAATGACCGAATAAAATGATGACGCGAAAGAACGAAATCAATCTACTCGATCTGCAGGACTTATAGGATTCTCTCTCTTATCAACCCGTACAGGTTGCTGAGTTATTGCGTGTTACATTCCAGTACAGATAATGTTAATTATAGCGCATGCAAAGAAAATAAAAAAAAGGATAAAGCAGATATAGTGTGGAAAAAACAATAGTGTATATTCTGTGATGATTATTCAGGTGCAGATACAAAGGCGGCTTGAGTTGAAAAAGCAGATTTCTGACACCAGTTCCGCGGTTAGAAGTGGGTATAAAGAAGTAATATAACTGTAAGAGATATATATATACAGAAAGAAAGTGTATCCCGCTTCTAACGCCAATTCCACGTTTTAACAATGGTTACGAGGTTTTGTTTGTATCGGAGTATTGATATAATAAGGAACGGAAAGACTAACTATTACGCAATGTTCGGTAGTACAATTCGCCGGTATGCAAGGCGCGGTATAATCGTGGGTTGAACGAAGCAGCTCGTATTGCGCGTGATATTCGTTATATGAATGGTACAGAGATTCCTTGTAGAATTAAACAGTTCCGATCGCCCAGCGCTCAGAGCACACGGTTACGAGATCGCCTCTACAACTATTGCCCTAGGTTTCCCGTAATACATGTACTGGGGGCAAGAGTCGGGCCAGAAATCATAATCTAGCTGGTAATTGGAATATTCTTACCGTGCTGCTGGAAACGCTCAGACAATCTTTGATCTCTCTCTCTCTCTCACGCTCGCTCGATGGTATGTCGCTCGCTGTGCTTCTCTCGCTCTTACGCTCGCTCTCAGTTCGGTTGTATGTCGGTAGAAATTCGTATGGTTTATTACGACGAGTACCTTCGAATCGTAAAATGGTATTAATGTACGATCAGGCTTGAGATGGCCTAAGCTCCCGTGTTATCGGAGCTGTAGATGTTACTCGCGAAGAGACTCCTCAGACCGCTCTAGATGTTTAAATCAGTCTAAATACAATACCAATTCCTCACCGAGAGAAGACTTATGTGGAAGTGTTACTTATAATAATAATAATATAATGATCTTTATAAATGAAACTTATATGCTAACGGGCTCGGCGCGATTCGCCGACCACGTGCTGGAAATAACGCGGATCGCACTATTCGCACTCTAGATTAAAATTCGAAACCAAAAAGAAAACCAAAAGAAATATGAGTCCTTGCTCTTTTTTAATAGCTAGATTTTAACACTACGATTTAACGAGGAGTAATGAGTCTCTGATTAAACTGCAAGAATTTGCACAGATTAGCTCACAAAGAATAAACTAAGATATTCCTCGGACAGAGGACTACGCACCTCGCGACTATACAGCCAACTGCGACGACGGTCGCGTCTCGAGATGATTCCTAGGCCGGCTCAGAGATAGTTTTTAGGCCCCTCTCACAGAATCGGGTACATAGCGGTCGACGGTATATACAAACATTCGGCTGGCTATGTAAAACGAGACGCTGGTTTTGTTCGTTAGTTTCTCTCTCTGATTAACAGATTTTATTATGAGTGCAAGTCGATCTCGGCACGTAGGAATTTAGTAACTCTTAAGCGCACGCTTCGGTGGAATTGATGATAACGAAAAATAGTCTTGTCCTGCAGCGATGCCTAACAGTGGCGCAATTAATAAATAAAAAGAAAGAGAAAAGGATAAACAATATTCTTAAGCGGAAACTCGTCGCTAACCTTAAGTCTATACACTCACACTTGCATACCGCGTACACGCATTCGTTCCTTATACTATATATATATTGTCATGAGTCGGTGTATTGGGTGGGGACGACGGTGATTCCAAGGCGAGGAATATTCTACTTGAAGTTACCGCTCGACGGTACCACGCATGCGCTAGGCATAGGCCGTAATATACAAGTATAGGCGCATACGAAGCCCGGAGTAGAAGGAAAATGACATGATTTTAACTCTAATACTCTAACGGTACGCCGGCTGCGATAGGCACAGGCCGTAATATACAAGTATAGGCGCAACCGGAGATCGGAGTAGCAAGAACAAGAAAAATACTAGGCTAATAAGTTAAAAGTTACGCTGGGACGTAACACTGTGCCGCCTGTGCTTGTTGTGCTGCCTGTGCTTGCTGTGCTGCCTGTGCTTACTGTGCTGCCTGTGCTTGTTGCCTGTGCTTGCTGCGTGTGCTTGCTGTGCTGCCTGTGCTTGCTGCCTATACTTGCTGTGCTGCCTGGGCTTGTTGCCTGTGCTTGCTGCGTGTGCTTGCTGTGCTGCCTGTGCTTGCTGCCTGTCCTTGCTGTGCTGCCTGTGCTTGCTGCCTGTGCTTGCTGTGCTGCCTGTGCCTGCTGTGCTGCCTGCGCTTGCTGCCTGTGTTTGTTGTGCTGCCTGTGCTTGCTGTGCAGCCTGTGCTTGCTGCCTGTGCTTTCTGTGCTGCCTGTGCTTGCTGCCTGTGCTTGCTGTGCTTGCTATGCTGCCTGTGCAAGCTGCCTGTGCTTACTGTGCTGCCTGTGCTTGCTGTGCTGCCTGTGCTTGCTGCCTGTGCTTGCTGTGCTTGCTATGCTGCCTGTGCTTACTGTGCTGCCTGTGCTTGCTGTGCTGCCTGTGCTTGTTGCCTGTGCTTGCTGCGTGTGCTTGCTGTGCTGCCTGTGCTTGCTGCCTGTACTTGCTGTGCTGCCTGTGCTTGCTGTGCTGCCTGTGCTTGCTGTGCTGCCTGTGCTTGTTGCCTGTGCTTGCTGCGTGTGCTTGCTGTGCTGCCTGTGCTTGCTGCCTGTACTTGCTGTGCTGCCTGTGCTTGCTGTGCTGCCTGTGCTGTGCTGCCTGTGCTGGCTGTGCTGCCTGTGCTTGCTGTGCTGCCTGTGTTTGCTGCCTGTGCTTGCTGTGCTGCCTGTGCTTGCTGCCTGTGCTTGCTGTGCTTGCTGCGCTGCCTGTGCTTGTTGTGCTGCCTGTGCTTGCTGTGTTGCCTGTGCTTGCTGTGCTGCCTGTGCTTTCTTTGCTGCCTCTGCTTGCTATGCTGCCTGTGCTATGCTGCCTGTGCTTGCTGCCTGTGCTTGCTCTGCTGCCTGTGCTTGCTGCCTGTGCTGCCTGTGCTTGCTGTGCTGCCTGTGCTTGCTGCCTGTGCTTGCTGTGCTGCCTGTGCTTGCTGTACTTGCTGTGCTGCCTGTGCTTGCTGTGCTGCCTGTGCTTGCTGTGCTGCTTGTGCTTGCTGCCTGTGCTTGCTATGCTGCCTGTGCTGCCTGTGCTTGCTGCCTGTGCTTGCTGTGCTGCCTGTCCTTGCTGTGCTGCCTGTGCTTGCTGTTTGTGCTTGCTGTGCTGCCTGTGCTGCCTGTGCTGCCTGTGCTTGCTGCCTGTGCTTGCTGCCTGTGCTTGCTGCGTGTGCTTGCTGTGCTGCCTGTGCTTGCTGCCTGCACTTGCTGAGCTGCCTGTGCTTGCTGTGCTGCCTGTGCTTGCTGCCTGTGTTTGCTGCCTGTGTTTGCTGTGCCGCCTGTGCTTGTTGTGCTGCCTGTGCTTGCTGTGCTGCCTGTGCTTGCTGCCTGTGCTTACTGTGCTGCCTGTGCTTGTTGCCTGTGCTTGCTGCGTGTGCTTGCTGTGCTGCCTGTGCTTGCTGCCTGTACTTGCTGTGCTGCCTGTGCTTGCTGTGCTGCCTGTTTTTGCTGTGCTGCCTGGGCTTGCTGCCTGTGCTTACTGTACTGCCTGTGCTTGCTGTGCTGCCTGTGCTTGTTGCCTGTGCTTGCTGCGTGTGCTTGCTGTGCTACCTGTGCTTGCTGCCTGTACTTGCTGAGCTGCCTGTGCTTGCTGTGCCGCCTGTGCTTGTTGTGCTGCCTGTGCTTGCTGTGCTGCCTGTGCTTGCTGCCTGTGCTTGTTGCCTGTGCTTGCTGCCTCTGCTTGCTGTGTTGCCTGTGCTTGCTGGGCTGCCTGTGCTTGCTGCCTCTGCTTGCTGCCTGTGCTTGCTGCCTGTGCTTGCTGTGCTGCCTGTGCTTGCTGCCTGTGCTTGCTGTGCTGCCTGAGCTGCCTGAGCTGCCTGAGCTGCCTGTGCTTGCTGCCTGTGCTTGCTGTGCTGCCTGTGCTTGCTGCCTGTGCTTGCTGTGCTGCCTGGGCTTGCTGCCTGTGCTTACTGTACTGCCTGTGCTTGCTGTGCTGCCTGTGCTTGTTGCCTGTGCTTGCTGCGTGTGCTTGCTGTGCTGCCTGTGCTTGCTGCCTGTACTTGCTGAGCTGCCTGTGCTTGCTGTGCCGCCTGTGCTTGTTGTGCTGCCTGTGCTTGCTGTGCTGCCTGTGCTTGCTGCCTGTGCTTGTTGCCTGTGCTTGCTGCCTCTGCTTGCTGTGTTGCCTGTGCTTGCTGGGCTGCCTGTGCTTGCTGCCTGTGCTTGCTGCCTGTGCTTGCTGCCTGTGCTTGCTGCCTGTGCTTGCTGCCTGTGCTTGCTGTGCTGCCTGTGCTTGCTGCCTGTGCTTGCTGTGCTGCCTGTGCTTGCTGCCTGTGCTTGCTGTGCTGCCTGAGCTGCCTGAGCTGCCTGAGCTGCCTGTGCTTGCTGCCTGTGCTTGCTGTGCTGCCTGTGCTTGCTGCCTGTGCTTGCTGTGCTGCCTGTGCTTCCTGTGCTGCATGTGCTTGCTGCCTGTGCTTGCTGCCTGTGCTTGCTGCCTGTGCTTGCTGTGCTGCCTGTGCGTGCTGCCTGTGCTTGCTGTGCCGCCTGTGCTTGTTGTGCTGCCTGTGCTTGCTGTGCTGCCTGTGCTTGCTGCCTGTGCTTACTGTGCTGCCTGTGCTTGTTGCCTGTGCTTGCTGCGTGTGCTTGCTGTGCTGCCTGTGCTTGCTGCCTGTGCTTGCTGTGCCGCCTGTGCTTGTTGTGCTGCCTGTGCTTGCTGTGCTGCCTGTGCTTGCTGCCTGTGCTTACTGTGCTGCCTGTGCTTGTTGCCTGTGCTTGCTGCGTGTGCTTGCTGTGCTGCAAGTGCTTGCTGCCTGTACTTGCTGTGCTGCCTGTGCTTGCTGTGCTGCCTGTGCTTGCTGCCTGTGCTTACTGTGCTGCCTGTGCTTGTTGCCTGTGCTTGCTGCGTGTGCTTGCTGTGCTGCCTGTGCTTGCTGCCTGTGCTTGCTGTGCTGCCTGTGCGTGCTGCCTGTGCTTGCTGTGCCGCCTGTGCTTGTTGTGCTGCCTGTGCTTGCTGTGCTGCCTGTGCTTGCTGCCTGTGCTTGCTGTGCTGCCTGTGCTTGCTGCCTGTGCTTGCTGTGCTTGCTGTGCCGCCTGTGCTTGTTGTGCTGCCTGTGCTTGCTGTGCTGCCTGTGCTTTCTGTGCTTGCTGTGCTGCCTGTGCCTGCTGTGCTGCCTGCGCTTGCTGCCTGTGTTTGTTGTGCTGCCTGTGCTTGCTGTGCTGCCTGTTACCCCGCAGGGGGGTCCCTGTGATGGGGACCTTTGGGGCTTAGCGTACCCACGTACCCGACAGACGCTCTGACTGCTCAATCGGTTTGCTCGGGCCGTGCAGTCACTCCACCGGAGGATAATCGGTAGACGGGGTTGAGGTGGGCCCGCCGGCGGTGGATGGTGTAACGTGTGGGAACGTCCCACCTGCGTTGCACTTTGCCACCGTCGGTCCCCCCAACGTTGGGACGGCACCCTTAGGGGTTGCAATCGTCGTGGCAGTGGTGATAGCCAAATTTACGCTGGCGAGGGTGTGAAAACCCGGTGTGGGAGTTGCACTCAATAAGCTCGCCCTACCAAGAATTGGCAGAGTCTTGGGAGAGGTTTAGAAAGGCCTCGCTTCCACCAGTAAGATTCGGTACCGGCAACCCGATAGACTGGGAGCAGTTTTATTGCGCGCTGATTGGACGTATTCCAAATCCGTGCTTCGTCTACGTTTGCGTTGCGCACTCGTAGCAGGGGGCCGTGTGGTTAGAGGCGTCAAGCCAGTTGCTGCACGTTAAACAACACGACTTATGTGCTGCCTGTTAGCGATGCATTTGATTTCGCTCATAACACGCGGTAATTCGACAGTGGCACACGACAGTGCGTTGCTGTGTCACCTGTTTTTGGAGGCGCCGAGAGTCGCGGATCATATGTTTACCTCGGCGGCCGGTGCATTGACCTGCGTCTCAGTAAGAGTAAGCATTGTAAACAAATGCGAGAGTGAATCTCGCCGAAGATCGGATCAGGCTTTGCCTGTTGGAAAGAGGACGGAGCTTGACCCCTCTGCACTTCCCCCAGAATCGCTAAAACGAACACATCTCGTCGAGCTATTTTGCGGGTTTCTAACATGCCTGTGCTTGCTGCCTGTGCTTGCTGTGCTGCCTGTGTTTGCTGTGCTGCCTGTGCTTGCTGCCTGTGCTTGCTGTGCTGCCTGTGCAAGCTGCCTGTGCTTACTGTGCTGCCTGTGCTTGCTGTGCTGCCTGTTCTTGTTGCCTGTGCTTGCTGCGTGTGCTTGCTGTGCTTGCTATGCTGCCTGTGCAAGCTGCCTGTGCTTGCTGTGCTGCCTGTGCTTGCCTTGCTCCCTGTGCTTGCTGCCTGTGCTTGCTGTGCTGCCTGTGCTTGCTGCCTGTGCTTGCTGTGCTGCCTGTGCTTGCTGCCTGTGCTTGCTGTGCTGCCTGTGCATGCTGCCTGTGCTTGCTGTGCTGCCTGTGCTTGCTGCCTGTGCTTGCTGTGCTGCCTGTGCTTGCTGTTTGTGCTTGTTGTGCTGCCTGTGCTTGCTGTGCTGCCCGTGCTTGCTGCCTGTGCTTGCTGTGCTGCCTGTGCTTGCTGCCTGTGCTTGCTGTGCTGCCTGTACTTGCTGTGCTGCCTGTGCTTGCTGCCTGTGCTGCCTGTGCTTGCTGCCTGTGCTTGCTGTGCTGCCTGTGCATGCTGTGCTGCCTGTGCTTGCTGCCTGTGCTTGCTGTGCTGCCTGTACTTGCTGTGCTGCCTGTGCTTGCTGCCTGTGCTTGCTGTGCTGCCTGTGCTTGCTGCCTGTGCTTGCTGTGCTGCCTGTGCTTGCTGCCTGTGCTTGCTGTGCTGCCTGTGCTTACTGCCTGTGCTTGCTGTGCTGCCTGTGCTTGCAGCCTGTGCTTGCTGTGCTGCCTGTGCTTGCTGCCTGTGCTTGCTGTACTTGCTGTGCTGCCTGTGCTTGCTGCCTGTGTTTGCTGTGCTGCCTGTGCTTGCTGCCTGTGCTTGCTGTACTTGCTGTGCTGCCTGTGCTTGCTGTGCTGCCTGTGCTTGCTGCCTGTGCTTGCTGTGCTGCCTGTGCTTGCTGTGCTGCCGGTGCTTGCTGCCTGTGCTTGCTGTGCTGCCTGTGCTTGCTGCCTGTGCTTGCTGTGCTGCCTGTGCTTGCTGTGCTGCCTGTGCTTGCTGCCTGTGCTTGCTATGCTGCCTGTGCTTGCTGTGCTGCCTGTTAGCGATGCATTTGATTTCGCCCATAACACGCAGTAATTCGACAGTGGCACACGACAGTGCGTTGGTGTGTCACCTGTTTTTGGAGGCGTCGAGAGTCGCGGATCATATGTTTACCTCGGCGGCCGGTGCATTGACCTGCGTCTCAGTAAGAGTAAGCATTGTAAACAAATGCGAGAGTGAATCTCGCCGAAGATCGGAGCAGGCTTTGCCTGTTGGAAAGAGGACGGAGCTTGACCCCTCTGCACTTCCCTCAGAATCGCTAAAACGAACACATCTCGTCGAGCTATTTTGCGGGTTTCTAACATGCCTGTGCTAGCTGCCTCTGCCTGCTGTGATGCCTGTGCTTGCTGCCTGTGCTTGCTGTGCTGCCTGTGCTTGCTGCCTGTGCTTGCTGCCTGTGCTTGCTGCCTGTGCTGCCTGTGCTTGCTGTGCTGCCTGTGCTGCCTGTGCTTGCTGCCTGTGCTTGCTGCCTGTGCTTGCTGTGCTGCCTATGCTTGCTGCCTGTGCTTGCTGTACTTGCTGTGCTGCCTGTGCTTACTGTGCTGCCTGTGCTTGCTGCCTGTGCTGCCTGTGCTAGCTGCCTGTGCTTGCTGTGCTGTCTGTGCTTGCTGCCTGTGCTTGCTCTGCTGCCTGTGCTTGCTGCCTGTGCTTGCTGTGCTGCCTGTGCTTGCTGCCTGTGCTTGCTGCCTGTGCTGCCTGTGCTTTCTGTGCTGCCTGTGCTGCCTGTGCTTGCTGCCTGTGCTTGCTGCCTGTGCTTGCTGTGCTGCCTGTGCTTGCTGCCTGTGCTTGCTATGCTGCCTGTGCAAGCTGCCTGTGCTTGCTGTGCTGCCTGTGCTTGCTGCCTGTGCTTGCTGTGCTGCCTGTGCTTGATGCCTGTGCTTGCTGTGCTGCCTGTGCTTGCTGCCTGTGCTTGCTGTGCTGCCTGTGCATGCTGTGCTGCCTGTGCTTGCTGCCTGTGCTTGCTGTGCTGCCTGTGCTGCCTGTGCTTGCTGCCTGTGCTTGCTGTACTTGCTGTGCTGCCTGTGCTTTCTGTGCTGCCTGTGCTGCCTGTGCTTGCTGCCTGTGCTTGCTGCCTGTGCTTGCTGTGCTGCCTGTGCTTGCTGCCTGTGCTTGCTGTGCTGCCTGTGCTTGCTGCCTGTGCTTGCTGCCTGTGCTTGCTGTGCTGCCTGTGCTTGCTGCCTGTGCTTGCTGTGCTGCCTGTTCTTGCTGCCTGTGCTTGCTGCGCTGCCTGTGTTTGCTGCCTGTACTTGGTGTGCTGCCTGTGCTTGCTGCCTGTGCTTGCTGCCTGTGCTTGCTGTGCTTGCTATGCTGCCTGTGCTTGCTGCCTGTGCTTGCTGTGCTGCCTGTGCTTGCTGTGCTGCCTGTTAGCGATGCATTTGATTTCGCCCATAACACGCAGTAATTCGACAGTGGCACACGACAGTGCGTTGCTGTGTCACCTGTTTTTGGAGGCGCCGAGAGTCGCGGATCATATGTTTACCTCGGCAGCCGGTGCATTGACCTGCGTCTCAGTAAGAGTAAGCATTGTAAACAAATGCGAGAGTGAATCTCGCCGAAGATTGGAGCAGGCTTTGCCTGTTGGAAAGAGGACGGAGCTTGACCCCTCTGTACTTCCCCCAGAATCGCTAAAACGAACACATCTCGTCGAGCTATTTTGCGGGTTTCTAACATGCCTGTGCTTGCTGCCTGTGCTTACTGTGCTGCCTGTGCTGTGCTGCCTGTGTTTGCTGTGCTGCCTGTGCTTGCTGCCTGTGCTTGCTGCCTGTGCTTGCTGTGCTGCCTGTGCTTGCTGCCTGTGCTTGCTGAGCTGCCTGTTAGCGTTGCATTTGATTTCGCCCATAACACGCGGTAATTCGACAGTGGCATACGACAGTGCGTTGCTGTGTCACCTGTTTTTGGAGGCGCCGAGAGTCGCGGATCATATGTTTACCTCGGCTGCCGGTGCATTGACCTGCGTCTCAGTAAGAGTAAGCATTGTAAACAAATGCGAGAGTGAATCTCGCAGAAGATCGGAGCAGGCTTTGCCTGTTGGAAAGAGGACGGAGCTTGACCCCTCTGCACTTCCCCCAGAATCGCTAAAACGAACTCGTCGAGCTATTTTGCGGGTTTCTAACATGCCCGTGCTTGCTGTGCTGCCTGTGCTTGCTGCCTGTGCTTGCTGTGCTGCCTATACTTGCTGCCTGTGCTTGCTGTGCTGCCTGTGCTCGCTGTGCTGCCTGTTAGCGATGCATTTGATTTCGCCCATAACACGCGGTAATTCGACAGTGGCATACGAGAGTGCGTTGCTGTGTCACCTGTTTTTGGAGGCGCCGAGAGTCGCGGATCATATGTTTATCTCGGCGGCCGGTGCATTGACCTGCGTCTCAGTAAGAGTGAGCATTGTAAACAAATGCGAGAGTGAATCTCGCCGAACTTCGGAGCAGGCTTTGCCTGTTGGAAAGAGGATGGAGCTTGACCCCTCTGCACTTCCCCCAGAATCGCTAAAACGGACACATCTCGTCGAGCTATTTTGCGGGTTTCTAACATGCCTGTGCTTGCTGCCTGTGCTTGCTGTGCTGCCTGTGCTTGCCGCCTGTGCTTGCTGTGCTGCCTGTGCTTGCTGCCTGTGCTTGCTGCCTGTGCTTGCTGTACTTTCTGTGCTGCCTGTGCATGCTGTGCTGCCTGTGCTTGCTGCCTGTGCTTGCTGTGCTGCTTGTGCTTGCTGTGCTGCCTGTTAGCGATGCATTTGATTTCGCCCATAACACGCGGTAATTCGACAGTGGCACACGACAGTGCGTTGCTGTGTCACCTGTTTTTGGAGGCGCCGAGCGTCGCGGATCATATGTTCACCTCGGCGGCCGGTGCATTGACCTGCGACACAGTAAGAGTAAGCATTGTAAACAAATGCGGGAGTGAATCTCGCCGAAGATCGGAGCAGGCTTTGCCTGTTGGAAAGAGGACGGAGTTTGACCCCTCTGCACTTCCCCAAGAATCGCTAAAAAACGAACACATCTCGTCGAGCTATTTTGCGGGTTTCTAACATGCCTGTGCTTGCTGCCTGTGCTTACTGTGCTGCCTGTGCTGTGCTGCCTGTGTTTGCTGTGCTGCCTGTGCTTGCTGCCTGTGCTTGCTGCCTGTGCTTGCTGTGCTGCCTGTGCTTGCTGCCTGTGCTTGCTGTGCTGCCTGTGCTTGCTGCCTGTGCTTGCTGAGCTGCCTGTTAGCGTTGCATTTGATTTCGCCCATAACACGCGGTAATTCGACAGTGGCATACGACAGTGCGTTGCTGTGTCACCTGTTTTTGGAGGCGCCGAGAGTCGCGGATCATATGTTTACCTCGGCTGCCGGTGCATTGACCTGCGTCTCAGTAAGAGTAAGCATTGTAAACAAATGCGAGAGTGAATCTCGCAGAAGATCGGAGCAGGCTTTGCCTGTTGGAAAGAGGACGGAGCTTGACCCCTCTGCACTTCCCCCAGAATCGCTAAAACGACCTCGTCGAGCTATTTTGCGGGTTTCTAACATGCCTGTTCTTGCTGTGCTGCCTGTGCTTGCTGCCTGTGCTTGCTGTGCTGCCTATACTTGCTGCCTGTGCTTGCTGTGCTGCCTGTGCTCGCTGTGCTGCCTGTTAGCGATGCATTTGATTTCGCCCATAACACGCGGTAATTCGACAGTGGCATACGACAGTGCGTTGCTGTGTCACCTGTTTTTGGAGGCGCCGAGAGTCGCGGATCATATGTTTATCTCGGCGGCCGGTGCATTGACCTGCGTCTCAGTAAGAGTGAGCATTGTAAACAAATGCGAGAGTGAATCTCGCCGAACATCGGAGCAGGCTTTGCCTGTTGGAAAGAGGATGGAGCTTGACCCCTCTGCACTTCCCCCAGAATCGCTAAAACGGACACATCTCGTCGAGCTATTTTGCGGGTTTCTAACATGCCTGTGCTCGCTGCCTGTGCTTGCTGTGCTGCCTGTGCTTGCCGCCTGTGCTTGCTGTGCTGCCTGTGCTTGCTGCCTGTGCTTGCTGCCTGTGCTTGCTGTACTTTCTGTGCTGCCTGTGCATGCTGTGCTGCCTGTGCTTGCTGCCTGTGCTTGCTGTGCTGCCTGTGCTTGCTGTGCTGCTTGTGCTTGCTGTGCTGCCTGTTAGCGATGCATTTGATTTCGCCCATAACACGCGGTAATTCGACAGTGGCACACGACAGTGCGTTGCTGTGTCACCTGTTTTTGGAGGCGCCGAGCGTCGCGGATCATATGTTCACCTCGGCGGCCGGTGCATTGACCTGCGACACAGTAAGAGTAAGCATTGTAAACAAATGCGGGAGTGAATCTCGCCGAAGATCGGAGCAGGCTTTGCCTGTTGGAAAGAGGACGGAGTTTGACCCCTCTGCACTTCCCCAAGAATCGCTAAAAACGAACACATCTCGTCGAGCTATTTTGCGGGTTTCTAACATGCCTGTGCTTGCTGCCTGTGCTTACTGTGCTGCCTGTGCTGTGCTGCCTGTGTTTGCTGTGCTGCCTGTGCTTGCTGCCTGTGCTTGCTGCCTGTGCTTGCTGTGCTGCCTGTGCTTGCTGCCTGTGCTTGCTGAGCTGCCTGTTAGCGTTGCATTTGATTTCGCCCATAACACGCGGTAATTCGACAGTGGCATACGACAGTGCGTTGCTGTGTCACCAGTTTTTGGAGGCACCGAGAGTCGCGGATCATATGTTTACCTCGGCTGCCGGTGCATTGACCTGCGTCTCAGTAAGAGTAAGCATTGTAAACAAATGCGAGAGTGAATCTCGCAGAAGATCGGAGCAGGCTTTGCCTGTTGGAAAGAGGACGGAGCTTGACCCCTCTGCACTTCCCCCAGAATCGCTAAAACGAACTCGTCGAGCTATTTTGCGGGTTTCTAACATGCCTGTGCTTGCTGTGCTGCCTGTGCTTGCTGCCTGTGCTTGCTGTGCTGCCTATACTTGCTGCCTGTGCTTGCTGTGCTGCCTGTGCTCGCTGTGCTGCCTGTTAGCGATGCATTTGATTTCGCCCATAACACGCGGTAATTCGACAGTGGCATACGACAGTGCGTTGCTGTGTCACCTGTTTTTGGAGGCGCCGAGAGTCGCGGATCATATGTTTATCTCGGCGGCCGGTGCATTGACCTGCGTCTCAGTAAGAGTGAGCATTGTAAACAAATGCGAGAATGAATCTCGCCGAACATCGGAGCAGGCTTTGCCTGTTGGAAAGAGGATGGAGCTTGACCCCTCTGCACTTCCCCCAGAATCGCTAAAACGGACACATCTCGTCGAGCTATTTTGCGGGTTTCTAACATGCCTGTGCTTGCTGCCTGTGCTTGCTGTGCTGCCTGTGCTTGCCGCCTGTGCTTGCTGTGCTGCCTGTGCTTGCTGCCTGTGCTTGCTGCCTGTGCTTGCTGTACTTTCTGTGCTGCCTGTGCATGCTGTGCTGCCTGTGCTTGCTGCCTGTGCTTGCTGTGCTGCCTGTGCTTGCTGTGCTGCTTGTGCTTGCTGTGCTGCCTGTTAGCGATGCATTTGATTTCGCCCATAACACGCGGTAATTCGAAAGTGGCACACGACAGTGCGTTGCTGTGTCACCTGTTTTTGGAGGCGCCGAGCGTCGCGGATCATATGTTCACCTCGGCGGCCGGTGCATTGACCTGCGACACAGTAAGAGTAAGCATTGTAAACAAATGCGGGAGTGAATCTCGCCGAAGATCGGAGCAGGCTTTGCCTGTTGGAAAGAGGACGGAGTTTGACCCCTCTGCACTTCCCCAAGAATCGCTAAAAAACGAACACATCTCGTCGAGCTATTTTGCTGGTTTCTAACATGCCTGTGCTTGCTGTGCTGCCTGTGCTTGCTGCCTGTGCTTGCTGTGCTGCCTGTGCTTGCTGCCTGGGCTTGCTGTGCTGCCTGTGTTTGCTGTGCTGCCTGTGCTTGCTCCCTGTGCTTGCTGCGCTGCCTGTGCTTGCTTTGCTGCCTGTGCTTGCTGCCTGTGCTTGCTGTGCTGCCTGTGCTTGCTGCCTGTGCTTGCTGTGCTTGCTGTGCTGCCTATGTTTGCTGTGCTGCCTGTGCTTGCTGCCTGTGCTTGCTGTGCTGCCTGTGCTTGCTGCCTGTGCTTGCTGTGCTGCCTGTGCTTGCTGCCTGTGCTTGCTGTGTTGCCTGTGCTTGCTGCCTGTACTTGCTGTGCTGCCTGTGCTTGCTGCCTGTGCTTGCTTTGCTGCCTGTGCTTGCTGCCTGTGCTGCCTGTGCTTGCTGCCTGTGCTTGCTGTGCTGCCTGTGCTTGCTGTGCTGCCTGTGCTTGCTGCCTGTGCTTGATGTGCTGCCTGTGCTTGCTGTTTGTGCTTGTTGTGCTGCCTGTGCTTGCTGTGCTGCCTGTGCTTGCTGTGCTGCCTGTGCTTGCTGTGCTGCCTGTTAGCGATGCATTTGATTTCGCCCATAACACACAGTAATTCGACAGTGGCACACGACAGTGCGTTGCTGTGTCACCTGTTTTTGGAGGCGCCGAGAGTCGCGGATCATATGTTTACCTCGGCAGCCGGTGCATTGACCTGCGTCTCAGTAAGAGTAAGCATTGAAAACAAATGCGAGAGTGAATCTCGCCGAAGATTGGAGCAGGCTTTGCCTGTTGGAAAGAGGACGGAGCTTGACCCCTCTGTACTTCCCCCAGAATCGATAAAACGAACACATCTCGTCGAGCTATTTTGCGGGTTTCTAACATGCCTGTGCTTGCTGTGCTGCCTGTGCTTGCTGCCTGTGCTTGCTGTGCTGCCTGTGCTTGCTGCCTGTGCTTGCTGCCTGTGCTTGCTGTGCTGTCTGTGCTTGCTGTGCTGCCTGTGCTTGCTGCCTGTGCTTGCTGTGCTTGCTATGCTGCCTGTGCAAGCTGCCTGTGCTTGCTGTGCTGCCTGTGCTTGCTGTGCTGCCTGTGCTCGCTGTGCTGCCTGTTAGCGATGCATTTGATTTCGCCCATAACACGCGGTAATTCGACAGTGGCATACGACAGTGCGTTGCTGTGTCACCTGTTTTTGGAGGCGCCGAGAATCGCGGATCATATGTTTATCTCGGCGGCCGGTGCATTGATCTGCGTCTCAGAAAGAGTAAGCATTGTAAACAAATGCGAGAGTGAATCTCGCCGAACATCGGAGCAGGCTTTCCCTGTTGGAAAGAGGATGGAGCTTGATCCCTCTGCACTTCCCCCAGAATCGCTAAAACGAACACATCTCGTCGAGCTATTTTGCGGGTTTCTAACATGCCTGTGCTTGCTGCCTGTGCTTACTGTGCTGCCTGTGCTGTGCTGCCTGTGTTTGCTGTGCTGCCTGTGCTTGCTGCCTGTGCTTGCTGCCTGTGCTTGCTGTGCTGCCTGTGCTTGCTGCCTGTGCTTGCTGAGCTGCCTGTTAGCGTTGCATTTGATTTCGCCCATAACATGCGGTAATTCGACAGTGGCATACGACAGTGCGTTGCTGTGTCACCTGTTTTTGGAGGCGCCGAGAGTCGCGGATCATATGTTTACCTCGGCTGCCGGTGCATTGACCTGCGTCTCAGTAAGAGTAAGCATTGTAAACAAATGCGAGAGTGAATCTCGCAGAAGATCGGAGCAGGCGTTGCCTGTTGGAAAGAGGACGGAGCTTGACCCCTCTGCACTTCCCCCAGAATCGCTAAAACGAACTCGTCGAGCTATTTTGCGGGTTTCTAACATGCCTGTGCTTGCTGTGCTGCCTGTGCTTGCTGCCTGTGCTTGCTGTGCTGCCTATACTTGCTGCCTGTGCTTGCTGTGCTGCCTGTGCTCGCTGTGCTGCCTGTTAGCGATGCATTTGATTTCGCCCATAACACGCGGTAATTCGACAGTGGCATACGACAGTGCGTTGCTGTGTCACCTGTTTTTGGAGGCGCCGAGAGTCGCGGATCATATGTTTATCTCGGCGGCCGGTGCATTGACCTGCGTCTCAGTAAGAGTGAGCATTGTAAACAAATGCGAGAGTGAATCTCGCCGAACATCGGAGCAGGCTTTGCCTGTTGGAAAGAGGATGGAGCTTGACCCCTCTGCACTTCCCCCAGAATCGCTAAAACGGACACATCTCGTCGAGCTATTTTGCGGGTTTCTAACATGCCTGTGCTTGCTGCCTGTGCTTGCTGTGCTGCCTGTGCTTGCCGCCTGTGCTTGCTGTGCTGCCTGTGCTTGCTGCCTGTGCTTGCTGCCTGTGCTTGCTGTACTTTCTGTGCTGCCTGTGCATGCTGTGCTGCCTGTGCTTGCTGCCTGTGCTTGCTGTGCTGCCTGTGCTTGCTGTGCTGCTTGTGCTTGCTGTGCTGCCTGTTAGCGATGCATTTGATTTCGCCCATAACACGCGGTAATTCGACAGTGGCACACGACAGTGCGTTGCTGTGTCACCTGTTTTTGGAGGCGCCGAGCGTCGCGGATCATATGTTCACCTCGGCGGCCGGTGCATTGACCTGCGACACAGTAAGAGTAAGCATTGTAAACAAATGCGGGAGTGAATCTCGCCGAAGATCGGAGCAGGCTTTGCCTGTTGGAAAGAGGACGGAGTTTGACCCCTCTGCACTTCCCCAAGAATCGCTAAAAAACGAACACATCTCGTCGAGCTATTTTGCTGGTTTCTAACATGCCTGTGCTTGCTGTGCTGCCTGTGCTTGCTGCCTGTGCTTGCTGTGCTGCCTGTGCTTGCTGCCTGGGCTTGCTGTGCTGCCTGTGTTTGCTGTGCTGCCTGTGCTTGCTCCCTGTGCTTGCTGCGCTGCCTGTGTTTGCTGTGCTGCCTGTGCTTGCTGCCTGTGCTTGCTGTGCTGCCTGTGCTTGCTGCCTGTGCTTGCTGTGCTTGCTGTGCTGCCTATGTTTGCTGTGCTGCCTGTGCTTGCTGCCTGTGCTTGCTGTGCTGCCTGTGCTTGCTGTGCTGCCTGTGCTTGCTGCCTGTGCTTGCTGTGCTGCCTGTGCTTGCTGCCTGTGCTTGCTGTGTTGCCTGTGCTTGCTGCCTGTACTTGCTGTGCTGCCTGTGCTTGCTGCCTGTGCTTGCTTTGCTGCCTGTGCTTGCTGCCTGTGCTTGCTGTGCTGCCTGTGCTTGCTGCCTGTGCTTGCTGTGCTGCCTGTGCTTGCTGCCTGTGCTTGCTGTGTTGCCTGTGCTTGCTGTGCTGCCTGTGCTTGCTGCATGTGCTTGCTGTGCTGCCTGTGCTTGCTGCCTGTGCTTGCTGTGAGCATTGTAAACAAATGCGAGAGTGAATCTCGCCGAAGATCGGAGCAGGCTTTGCCTGTTGGAAAGAAGACGGAGCTTGACGCCTCTGCATTTCCCCCAGAATCGCTAAAACGAACACATCTCGTCGAGCTATTTGCGGGTTTCTGACATGCCTTTGCTTGCTGCCTGTGCTTGCTGTGCTGCCTGTTAGCGATGCATTTGATTTCGCCCATAACACGCGGTAATTCGACAGTGGCATACGACAGTGCGTTGCTGTGTCACCTGTTTTTGGAGGCGCCGAGAGTCGCGGATCATTTGTTTACCTCGGCGGCCGGTGCATTGACCTGCGTCTCAGTAAATGTAAGCATTGTAAACAAATGCGAGAGTGAATCTCGCAGAAGATCGGAGCAGGCTTTGCCTGTTGGAAAGAGGACGGAGGTTGACCCCTCTGCACTTCCCCCAGAATCGCTAAAACGAACACATCTCGTCGAGCTATTTTGCGGGTTTCTAACATGCCTGTGCTTGCTGCCTGTGCTTACTGTGCTGCCTGTGCTGTGCTGCCTGTGCTTACTGTGCTGCCTGTGCTGTGCTGCCTGTGTTTGCTGTGCTGCCTGTGCTTGCTGCCTGTGCTTGCTGCCTGTGCTTGCTGTGCTGCCTGTGCTTGCTGTGCTGCCTCTGCTTGCTGCCTGTGCTTGCTGTGCTGCCTGTGCTTGCTGCCTGTGCTTGCTCTGCTGCCTGTGCTTGCTGTGCTGAGTGTGCTTGCTGCCTGTGCTTGCTGTGCTGCCTGTGCTTGCTGCCTGTGCTTGCTGTGCTGCTTGTGCTTGTTGCCTGTGCTTGCTGTGCTGCCTGTGCTTGCTGTGCTGCCTGTGCTTGCTGCCTGTGCTTGCTGTGCTGCCTGTGCTTGCTGCCTGTGCTTGCTGTGCTGCCTGTGCTTGCTGCCTGTGCTTGCAGTGCTGCCTGTGCTTGCTGTGCTGAGTGTGCTTGCTGCCTTTGCTTGCTGTGATGCCTGTGCTTGCTGTGCTGAGTGTGCTTACTGCCTGTGCTTGCTGTGCTTGTTGTGATGCCTGTGCTTGCTATGCTGAGTGTGCTTGCTGCCTGTGCTTGCTGTGCTGCCTGTGCTTGCTGCCTGTGCTTGGTGTGATGCCTGTGCTTGCTGTGCTGGCTGTGCTGCCTGTGCTTGCTGTGCTGAGTGTGCTTGCTGCCTGTGCTTGCTGTGCTGCCTGTGCTTGCTGCCTGTACTTGCTGTGCTGTCTGTGCTTGCTGTGCTGCCTGAGCTTGCTGCCTGTGCTTGCTGTGCTGCCTGTGCTTGCTGCCTGTGCTTGCTGTGCTGCCTGTGCTGCCTGTGCTGCCTGTGCTTGCTGCCTGTGCTGCCTGTGCTTGCTGCCTGTGCTTGCTGCCTGTCCTTGCTGTGCTGCCTGTGCTTGCTGCCTGTGCTTGCTGTGCTGCCTGTGCTTGTTGCCTGTGCTTGCGGCGTGTGCTTGCTGTGCTGAGTGTGCTTACTGCCTGTGCTTGCTGTGCTTGTTGTGATGCCTGTGCTTGCTGTGCTGAGTGTGCTTGCTGCCTGTGCTGCCTGTGCTTGCTGCCTGTGCTTGGTGTGATGCCTGTGCTTGCTGTGCTGGCTGTGCTGCCTGTGCTTGCTGTGCTGAGTGTGCTTGCTGCCTGTGCTTGCTGTGCTGCCTGTGCTTGCTGCCTGTACTTGCTGTGCTGTCTGTGCTTGCTGTGCTGCCTGAGCTTGCTGCCTGTGCTTGCTGTGCTGCCTGTGCTTGCTGCCTGTGCTTGCTGTGCTGCCTGTGCTTGCTGTGCTGCCTGTGCTGCCTGTGCTTGCTGCCTGTGCTGCCTGTGCTTGCTGCCTGTGCTTGCTGCCTGTCCTTGCTGTGCTGCCTGTGCTTGCTGCCTGTGCTTGCTGTGCTGCCTGTGCTTGTTGCCTGTGCTTGCTGCGTGTGCTTGCTGTGCTGGCTGTGCTGGCTGTGCTGCCTGTGCTTGCTGCGCTGCCTGTGCTGTGCTGCCAGTGCTTGCTGTGCTGCCTGTGCTTGTTGGGCTGCCTGTGCTTGCTGCCTGTGCTTGCTCTGCTGCCTGTGCTTGCTGCCTGTGATTGCTGTGCTGCCTGTGCTTGCTGCCTGTGCTTGCTGTGCTGCCTGTGCTTGCTGCCTGTGCCTGCTGCCTGTGCTTGCTCTGCTGCCTGTGCTTGCTGCCTGTGATTGCTGTGCTGCCTGTGCTTGCTGCCTGAGCTTGCTGTGCTGCCTGTGCTTGCTGCCTGGGCTTGCTGTGCTGCCTGTGTTTGCTGTGCTGCCTGTGCTTGCTCCCTGTGCTTGCTTTGCTGCCTGTGCTTGCTGCCTGTGCTTGCTGTGCTGCCTGTGCTTGCTGCCTGTGCTTGCTGTGCTTGCTGTGCTGCCTATGTTTGCTGTGCTGCCTGTGCTTGCTGCCTGTGCTTGCTGTGCTGCCTGTGCTTGCTGCCTGTGCTTGCTGTGCTGCCTGTGCTTGCTGCCTGTGCTTGCTGTGTTGCCTGTGCTTGCTGCCTGTACTTGCTGTGCTGCCTGTGCTTGCTGCCTGTGCTTGCTTTGCTGCCTGTGCTTGCTGCCTGTGCTTGCTGTGCTGCCTGTGCTTGCTGCCTGTGCTTGCTGTGCTGCCTGTGCTTGCTGTGCTGCCTGTTCTTGCTGCCTGTGTTTGCTGCCTGTACTTGGTGTGCTGCCTGTGCTTGCTGCCTGTGCTTGCTGCCTGTGCTTGCTGTGCTTGCTATGCTGCCTGTGCAAGCTGCCTGTGCTTGCTGTGCTGCCTGTGCTTGCTGTGCTGCCTGTGCTTGCTGCCTGTGCTTGCTGTGCTGCCTGTGCTCGCTGTGCTGCCTGTTAGCGATGCATTTGATTTCGCCCATAACACGCGGTAATTCGACAGTGGCATACGACAGTGCGTTGCTGTGTCACCTGTTTTTGGAGGCGCCGAGAATCGCGGATCATATGTTTATCTCGGCGGCCGGTGCATTGACCTGCGTCTCAGAAAGAGTAAGCATTGTAAACAAATGCGAGAGTGAATCTCGCCGAACATCGGAGCAGGCTTTCCCTGTTGGAAAGAGGATGGAGCTTGACCCCTCTGCACTTCCCCCAGAATCGCTAAAACGAACACATCTCGTCGAGCTATTTTGCGGGTTTCTAACATGCCTGTGCTTGCTGCCTGTGCCTGTTGTGCTGCCTGTGCTTGCTGCCTGTGCTTGCTGTGCTGCCCGTGCTTGCTGCCTGTGCTTGATGTGCTGCCTGTGCTTGCTGTTTGTGCTTGTTGTGCTGCCTGTGCTTGCTGTGCTGCCTGTGCTTGCTGTGCTGCCTGTGCTTGCTGTGCTGCCTGTTAGCGATGCATTTGATTTCGCCCATAACACGCAGTAATTCGACAGTGGCACACGACAGTGCGTTGCTGTGTCACCTGTTTTTGGAGGCGCCGAGAGTCGCGGATCATATGTTTACCTCGGCAGCCGGTGCATTGACCTGCGTCTCAGTAAGAGTAAGCATTGTAAACAAATGCGAGAGTGAATCTCGCAGAAGATCGGAGCAGGCTTTGCCTGTTGGAAAGAGGACGGAGCTTGACCCCTCTGCACTTCCCCCAGAATCGCTAAAACGAACTCGTCGAGCTATTTTGCGGGTTTCTAACATGCCTGTGCTTGCTGTGCTGCCTGTGCTTGCTGCCTGTGCTTGCTGTGCTGCCTATACTTGCTGCCTGTGCTTGCTGTGCTGCCTGTGCTTGCTGCCTGTGCATGCTGTGCTGCCTGTGCATGCTGTGCTGCCTGTGCTTGCTGCCTTTGCTTGCAGTGCTGCCTGTGCTTGCTGTGCTGCCTGTGCTTGCTGGCTGTGCTTGCTGCCTGTGCTTGCTGTGCTGCCTGTGCTGCCTGTGGTTGCTGTGCTGCCTGTGCTTGGTGTGCTGCCTGTGCTGCCTGTGCTTGCTGCCTGTGCTTGCTGTACTGCCTGTGCTCGCTGTGCTGCCTGTTAGCGATGCATTTGATTTCGCCCATAACACGCGGTAATTCGACAGGGGCATACGACAGTGCGTTGCTGTGTCACCTGTTTTTGGAGGCGCCGAGAATCGCGGATCATATGTTTATCTCGGCGGCCGGTGCATTGACCTGCGTCTCAGAAAGAGTAAGCATTGTAAACAAATGCGAGAGTGAATCTCGCCGAACATCGGAGCAGGCTTTCCCTGTTGGAAAGAGGATGGAGCTTGACCCCTCTGCACTTCCCCCAGAATCGCTAAAACGAACACATCTCGTCGAGCTATTTTGCGGGTTTCTAACATGCCTGTGCTTGCTGCCTGTGCCTGTTGTGCTGCCTGTGCTTGCTGCCTGTGCTTGCTGTGCTGCCCGTGCTTGCTGCCTGTGCTTGCTGTGCTGCCTGTGCTTGCTGCCTGTGCTTGCTGTGCTGCCTGTGCTTGCTGCCTGTGCTTGATGTGCTGCCTGTGCTTGCTGTTTGTGCTTGTTGTGCTGCCTGTGCTTGCTGTGCTGCCTGTGCCTGCTGCCTGTGCTTGCTGTGCTGCCTGTGCTTGTTGCCTCTGCTTGCTGTGCTGCCTGTGCTTGCTGCCTGTGCTTGCTGTGCTGCCTGTGCTTGCTGTGCTGCCTGTTAGCGATGCATTTGATTTCGCCCATAACACGCAGTAATTCGACAGTGGCACACGACAGTGCGTTGCTGTGTCACCTGTTTTTGGAGGCGCCGAGAGTCGCGGATCATATGTTTACCTCGGCAGCCGGTGCATTGACCTGCGTCTCAGTAAGAGTAAGCATTGTAAACAAATGCGAGAGTGAATCTCGCCGAAGATTGGAGCAGGCTTTGCCTGTTGGAAAGAGGACGGAGCTTGACCCCTCTGTACTTCCCCCAGAATCGCTAAAACGAACACATCTCGTCGAGCTATTTTGCGGGTTTCTAACATGCCTGTGCTTGCTGCCTGTGCTTACTGTGCTGCCTGTGCTGTGCTGCCTGTGTTTGCTGTGCTGCCTGTGCTTGCTGCCTGTGCTTGCTGCCTGTGCTTGCTGTGCTGCCTGTGCTTGCTGCCTGTGCTTGCTGAGCTGCCTGTTAGCGTTGCATTTGATTTCGCCCATAACACGCGGTAATTCGACAGTGGCATACGACAGTGCGTTGCTGTGTCACCTGTTTTTGGAGGCGCCGAGAGTCGCGGATCATATGTTTACCTCGGCTGCCGGTGCATTGACCTGCGTCTCAGTAAGAGTAAGCATTGTAAACAAATGCGAGAGTGAATCTCGCAGAAGATCGGAGCAGGCTTTGCCTGTTGGAAAGAGGACGGAGCTTGACCCCTCTGCACTTCCCCCAGAATCGCTAAAACGAACTCGTCGAGCTATTTTGCGGGTTTCTAACATGCCCGTGCTTGCTGTGCTGCCTGTGCTTGCTGCCTGTGCTTGCTGTGCTGCCTATACTTGCTGCCTGTGCTTGCTGTGCTGCCTGTGCTCGCTGTGCTGCCTGTTAGCGATGCATTTGATTTCGCCCATAACACGCGGTAATTCGACAGTGGCATACGAGAGTGCGTTGCTGTGTCACCTGTTTTTGGAGGCGCCGAGAGTCGCGGATCATATGTTTATCTCGGCGGCCGGTGCATTGACCTGCGTCTCAGTAAGAGTGAGCATTGTAAACAAATGCGAGAGTGAATCTCGCCGAACTTCGGAGCAGGCTTTGCCTGTTGGAAAGAGGATGGAGCTTGACCCCTCTGCACTTCCCCCAGAATCGCTAAAACGGACACATCTCGTCGAGCTATTTTGCGGGTTTCTAACATGCCTGTGCTTGCTGCCTGTGCTTGCTGTGCTGCCTGTGCTTGCCGCCTGTGCTTGCTGTGCTGCCTGTGCTTGCTGCCTGTGCTTGCTGCCTGTGCTTGCTGTACTTTCTGTGCTGCCTGTGCATGCTGTGCTGCCTGTGCTTGCTGCCTGTGCTTGCTGTGCTGCTTGTGCTTGCTGTGCTGCCTGTTAGCGATGCATTTGATTTCGCCCATAACATGCGGTAATTCGACAGTGGCACACGACAGTGCGTTGCTGTGTCACCTGTTTTTGGAGGCGCCGAGCGTCGCGGATCATATGTTCACCTCGGCGGCCGGTGCATTGACCTGCGACACAGTAAGAGTAAGCATTGTAAACAAATGCGGGAGTGAATCTCGCCGAAGATCGGAGCAGGCTTTGCCTGTTGGAAAGAGGACGGAGTTTGACCCCTCTGCACTTCCCCAAGAATCGCTAAAAAACGAACACATCTCGTCGAGCTATTTTGCGGGTTTCTAACATGCCTGTGCTTGCTGCCTGTGCTTACTGTGCTGCCTGTGCTGTGCTGCCTGTGTTTGCTGTGCTGCCTGTGCTTGCTGCCTGTGCTTGCTGCCTGTGCTTGCTGTGCTGCCTGTGCTTGCTGCCTGTGCTTGCTGTGCTGCCTGTGCTTGCTGCCTGTGCTTGCTGAGCTGCCTGTTAGCGTTGCATTTGATTTCGCCCATAACACGCGGTAATTCGACAGTGGCATACGACAGTGCGTTGCTGTGTCACCTGTTTTTGGAGGCGCCGAGAGTCGCGGATCATATGTTTACCTCGGCTGCCGGTGCATTGACCTGCGTCTCAGTAAGAGTAAGCATTGTAAACAAATGCGAGAGTGAATCTCGCAGAAGATCGGAGCAGGCTTTGCCTGTTGGAAAGAGGACGGAGCTTGACCCCTCTGCACTTCCCCCAGAATCGCTAAAACGACCTCGTCGAGCTATTTTGCGGGTTTCTAACATGCCTGTTCTTGCTGTGCTGCCTGTGCTTGCTGCCTGTGCTTGCTGTGCTGCCTATACTTGCTGCCTGTGCTTGCTGTGCTGCCTGTGCTCGCTGTGCTGCCTGTTAGCGATGCATTTGATTTCGCCCATAACACGCGGTAATTCGACAGTGGCATACGACAGTGCGTTGCTGTGTCACCTGTTTTTGGAGGCGCCGAGAGTCGCGGATCATATGTTTATCTCGGCGGCCGGTGCATTGACCTGCGTCTCAGTAAGAGTGAGCATTGTAAACAAATGCGAGAGTGAATCTCGCCGAACATCGGAGCAGGCTTTGCCTGTTGGAAAGAGGATGGAGCTTGACCCCTCTGCACTTCCCCCAGAATCGCTAAAACGGACACATCTCGTCGAGCTATTTTGCGGGTTTCTAACATGCCTGTGCTTGCTGCCTGTGCTTGCTGTGCTGCCTGTGCTTGCCGCCTGTGCTTGCTGTGCTGCCTGTGCTTGCTGCCTGTGCTTGCTGCCTGTGCTTGCTGTACTTTCTGTGCTGCCTGTGCATGCTGTGCTGCCTGTGCTTGCTGCCTGTGCTTGCTGTGCTGCCTGTGCTTGCTGTGCTGCTTGTGCTTGCTGTGCTGCCTGTTAGCGATGCATTTGATTTCGCCCATAACACGCGGTAATTCGACAGTGGCACACGACAGTGCGTTGCTGTGTCACCTGTTTTTGGAGGCGCCGAGCGTCGCGGATCATATGTTCACCTCGGCGGCCGGTGCATTGACCTGCGACACAGTAAGAGTAAGCATTGTAAACAAATGCGGGAGTGAATCTCGCCGAAGATCGGAGCAGGCTTTGCCTGTTGGAAAGAGGACGGAGTTTGACCCCTCTGCACTTCCCCAAGAATCGCTAAAAAACGAACACATCTCGTCGAGCTATTTTGCTGGTTTCTAACATGCCTGTGCTTGCTGTGCTGCCTGTGCTTGCTGCCTGTGCTTGCTGTGCTGCCTGTGCTTGCTGCCTGGGCTTGCTGTGCTGCCTGTGTTTGCTGTGCTGCCTGTGCTTGCTCCCTGTGCTTGCTGCGCTGCCTGTGCTTGCTTTGCTGCCTGTGCTTGCTGCCTGTGCTTGCTGTGCTGCCTGTGCTTGCTGCCTGTGCTTGCTGTGCTTGCTGTGCTGCCTATGTTTGCTGTGCTGCCTGTGCTTGCTGCCTGTGCTTGCTGTGCTGCCTGTGCTTGCTGCCTGTGCTTGCTGTGCTGCCTGTGCTTGCTGCCTGTGCTTGCTGTGTTGCCTGTGCTTGCTGCCTGTACTTGCTGTGCTGCCTGTGCTTGCTGCCTGTGCTTGCTTTGCTGCCTGTGCTTGCTGCCTGTGCTTGCTGTGCTGCCTGTGCTTGCTGCCTGTGCTTGCTGTGCTGCCTGTGCTTGCTGTGCTGCCTGTGCTTGCTGCCTGTGCTTGATGTGCTGCCTGTGCTTGCTGTTTGTGCTTGTTGTGCTGCCTGTGCTTGCTGTGCTGCCTGTGCTTGCTGTGCTGCCTGTGCTTGCTGTGCTGCCTGTTAGCGATGCATTTGATTTCGCCCATAACACGCAGTAATTCGACAGTGGCACACGACAGTGCGTTGCTGTGTCACCTGTTTTTGGAGGCGCCGAGAGTCGCGGATCATATGTTTACCTCGGCAGCCGGTGCATTGACCTGCGTCTCAGTAAGAGTAAGCATTGTAAACAAATGCGAGAGTGAATCTCGCCGAAGATTGGAGCAGGCTTTGCCTGTTGGAAAGAGGACGGAGCTTGACCCCTCTGTACTTCCCCCAGAATCGATAAAACGAACACATCTCGTCGAGCTATTTTGCGGGTTTCTAACATGCCTGTGCTTGCTGTGCTGCCTGTGCTTGCTGCCTGTGCTTGCTGTGCTGCCTGTGCTTGCTGCCTGTGCTTGCTGTGCTGTCTGTGCTTGCTGTGCTGCCTGTGCTTGCTGCCTGTGCTTGCTGTGCTTGCTATGCTGCCTGTGCAAGCTGCCTGTGCTTGCTGTGCTGCCTGTGCTTGCTGTGCTGCCTGTGCTTGCTGTGCTGCCTGTGCTCGCTGTGCTGCCTGTTAGCGATGCATTTGATTTCGCCCATAACACGCGGTAATTCGACAGTGGCATACGACAGTGCGTTGCTGTGTCACCTGTTTTTGGAGGCGCCGAGAATCGCGGATCATATGTTTATCTCGGCGGCCGGTGCATTGATCTGCGTCTCAGAAAGAGTAAGCATTGTAAACAAATGCGAGAGTGAATCTCGCCGAACATCGGAGCAGGCTTTCCCTGTTGGAAAGAGGATGGAGCTTGACCCCTCTGCACTTCCCCCAGAATCGCTAAAACGAACACATCTCGTCGAGCTATTTTGCGGGTTTCTAACATGCCTGTGCTTGCTGCCTGTGCTTACTGTGCTGCCTGTGCTGTGCTGCCTGTGTTTGCTGTGCTGCCTGTGCTTGCTGCCTGTGCTTGCTGCCTATGCTTGCTGTGCTGCCTGTGCTTGCTGCCTGTGCTTGCTGAGCTGCCTGTTAGCGTTGCATTTGATTTCGCCCATAACATGCGGTAATTCGACAGTGGCATACGACAGTGCGTTGCTGTGTCACCTGTTTTTGGAGGCGCCGAGAGTCGCGGATCATATGTTTACCTCGGCTGCCGGTGCATTGACCTGCGTCTCAGTAAGAGTAAGCATTGTAAACAAATGCGAGAGTGAATCTCGCAGAAGATCGGAGCAGGCTTTGCCTGTTGGAAAGAGGACGGAGCTTGACCCCTCTGCACTTCCCCCAGAATCGCTAAAACGAACTCGTCGAGCTATTTTGCGGGTTTCTAACATGCCTGTGCTTGCTGTGCTGCCTGTGCTTGCTGCCTGTGCTTGCTGTGCTGCCTATACTTGCTGCCTGTGCTTGCTGTGCTGCCTGTGCTCGCTGTGCTGCCTGTTAGCGATGCATTTGATTTCGCCCATAACACGCGGTAATTCGACAGTGGCATACGACAGTGCGTTGCTGTGTCACCTGTTTTTGGAGGCGCCGAGAGTCGCGGATCATATGTTTATCTCGGCGGCCGGTGCATTGACCTGCGTCTCAGTAAGAGTGAGCATTGTAAACAAATGCGAGAGTGAATCTCGCCGAACATCGGAGCAGGCTTTGCCTGTTGGAAAGAGGATGGAGCTTGACCCCTCTGCACTTCCCCCAGAATCGCTAAAACGGACACATCTCGTCGAGCTATTTTGCGGGTTTCTAACATGCCTGTGCTTGCTGCCTGTGCTTGCTGTGCTGCCTGTGCTTGCCGCCTGTGCTTGCTGTGCTGCCTGTGCTTGCTGCCTGTGCTTGCTGCCTGTGCTTGCTGTACTTTCTGTGCTGCCTGTGCATGCTGTGCTGCCTGTGCTTGCTGCCTGTGCTTGCTGTGCTGCCTGTGCTTGCTGTGCTGCCTGTGCTTGCTGCCTGTGCTTGCTATGCTGCCTGTGCTGCCTGTGCTTGCTGCCTGTGCTTGCTGTGCTGCCTGTCCTTGCTGTGCTGCCTGTGCTTGCTGTTTGTGCTTGCTGTGCTGCCTGTGCTGCCTGTGCTGCCTGTGCTTGCTGCCTGTGCTTGCTGCCTGTGCTTGCTGCGTGTGCTTGCTGTGCTGCCTGTGCTTGCTGCCTGCACTTGCTGAGCTGCCTGTGCTTGCTGTGCTGCCTGTGCTTGCTGCCTGTGTTTGCTGCCTGTGTTTGCTGTGCCTCCTGTGCTTGTTGTGCTGCCTGTGCTTGCTGTGCTGCCTGTGCTTGCTGCCTGTGCTTACTGTGCTGCCTGTGCTTGTTGCCTGTGCTTGCTGCGTGTGCTTGCTGTGCTGCCTGTGCTTGCTGCCTGTACTTGCTGTGCTGCCTGTGCTTGCTGTGCTGCCTGTTTTTGCTGTGCTGCCTGGGCTTGCTGCCTGTGCTTACTGTACTGCCTGTGCTTGCTGTGCTGCCTGTGCTTGTTGCCTGTGCTTGCTGCGTGTGCTTGCTGTGCTACCTGTGCTTGCTGCCTGTACTTGCTGAGCTGCCTGTGCTTGCTGTGCCGCCTGTGCTTGTTGTGCTGCCTGTGCTTGCTGTGCTGCCTGTGCTTGCTGCCTGTGCTTGTTGCCTGTGCTTGCTGCCTCTGCTTGCTGTGTTGCCTGTGCTTGCTGGGCTGCCTGTGCTTGCTGCCTCTGCTTGCTGCCTGTGCTTGCTGCCTGTGCTTGCTGTGCTGCCTGTGCTTGCTGTGCTGCCTGAGCTGCCTGAGCTGCCTGAGCTGCCTGTGCTTGCTGCCTGTGCTTGCTGTGCTGCCTGTGCTTGCTGCCTGTGCTTGCTGTGCTGCCTGGGCTTGCTGCCTGTGCTTACTGTACTGCCTGTGCTTGCTGTGCTTGTTGCCTGTGCTTGCTGCGTGTGCTTGCTGTGCTGCCTGTGCTTGCTGCCTGTACTTGCTGAGCTGCCTGTGCTTGCTGTGCCGCCTGTGCTTGCTGTGCTGCCTGTGCTTGCCGCCTGTGCTTGCTGTGCTGCCTGTGCTTGCTGCCTGTGCTTGCTGCCTGTGCTTGCTGTACTTTCTGTGCTGCCTGTGCATGCTGTGCTGCCTGTGCTTGCTGCCTGTGCTTGCTGTGCTGCCTGTGCTTGCTGTGCTGCTTGTGCTTGCTGTGCTGCCTGTTAGCGATGCATTTGATTTCGCCCATAACACGCGGTAATTCGACAGTGGCACACGACAGTGCGTTGCTGTGTCACCTGTTTTTGGAGGCGCCGAGCGTCGCGGATCATATGTTCACCTCGGCGGCCGGTGCATTGACCTGCGACACAGTAAGAGTAAGCATTGTAAACAAATGCGGGAGTGAATCTCGCCGAAGATCGGAGCAGGCTTTGCCTGTTGGAAAGAGGACGGAGTTTGACCCCTCTGCACTTCCCCAAGAATCGCTAAAAAACGAACACATCTCGTCGAGCTATTTTGCTGGTTTCTAACATGCCTGTGCTTGCTGTGCTGCCTGTGCTTGCTGCCTGTGCTTGCTGTGCTGCCTGTGCTTGCTGCCTGGGCTTGCTGTGCTGCCTGTGTTTGCTGTGCTGCCTGTGCTTGCTCCCTGTGCTTGCTGCGCTGCCTGTGCTTGCTTTGCTGCCTGTGCTTGCTGCCTGTGCTTGCTGTGCTGCCTGTGCTTGCTGCCTGTGCTTGCTGTGCTTGCTGTGCTGCCTATGTTTGCTGTGCTGCCTGTGCTTGCTGCCTGTGCTTGCTGTGCTGCCTGTGCTTGCTGCCTGTGCTTGCTGTGCTGCCTGTGCTTGCTGCCTGTGCTTGCTGTGTTGCCTGTGCTTGCTGCCTGTACTTGCTGTGCTGCCTGTGCTTGCTGCCTGTGCTTGCTTTGCTGCCTGTGCTTGCTGCCTGTGCTTGCTGTGCTGCCTGTGCTTGCTGCCTGTGCTTGCTGTGCTGCCTGTGCTTGCTGTGCTGCCTGTGCTTGCTGCCTGTGCTTGATGTGCTGCCTGTGCTTGCTGTTTGTGCTTGTTGTGCTGCCTGTGCTTGCTGTGCTGCCTGTGCTTGCTGTGCTGCCTGTGCTTGCTGTGCTGCCTGTTAGCGATGCATTTGATTTCGCCCATAACACGCAGTAATTCGACAGTGGCACACGACAGTGCGTTGCTGTGTCACCTGTTTTTGGAGGCGCCGAGAGTCGCGGATCATATGTTTACCTCGGCAGCCGGTGCATTGACCTGCGTCTCAGTAAGAGTAAGCATTGTAAACAAATGCGAGAGTGAATCTCGCCGAAGATTGGAGCAGGCTTTGCCTGTTGGAAAGAGGACGGAGCTTGACCCCTCTGTACTTCCCCCAGAATCGATAAAACGAACACATCTCGTCGAGCTATTTTGCGGGTTTCTAACATGCCTGTGCTTGCTGTGCTGCCTGTGCTTGCTGCCTGTGCTTGCTGTGCTGCCTGTGCTTGCTGCCTGTGCTTGCTGTGCTGTCTGTGCTTGCTGTGCTGCCTGTGCTTGCTGCCTGTGCTTGCTGTGCTTGCTATGCTGCCTGTGCAAGCTGCCTGTGCTTGCTGTGCTGCCTGTGCTTGCTGTGCTGCCTGTGCTTGCTGTGCTGCCTGTGCTCGCTGTGCTGCCTGTTAGCGATGCATTTGATTTCGCCCATAACACGCGGTAATTCGACAGTGGCATACGACAGTGCGTTGCTGTGTCACCTGTTTTTGGAGGCGCCGAGAATCGCGGATCATATGTTTATCTCGGCGGCCGGTGCATTGATCTGCGTCTCAGAAAGAGTAAGCATTGTAAACAAATGCGAGAGTGAATCTCGCCGAACATCGGAGCAGGCTTTCCCTGTTGGAAAGAGGATGGAGCTTGACCCCTCTGCACTTCCCCCAGAATCGCTAAAACGAACACATCTCGTCGAGCTATTTTGCGGGTTTCTAACATGCCTGTGCTTGCTGCCTGTGCTTACTGTGCTGCCTGTGCTGTGCTGCCTGTGTTTGCTGTGCTGCCTGTGCTTGCTGCCTGTGCTTGCTGCCTATGCTTGCTGTGCTGCCTGTGCTTGCTGCCTGTGCTTGCTGAGCTGCCTGTTAGCGTTGCATTTGATTTCGCCCATAACATGCGGTAATTCGACAGTGGCATACGACAGTGCGTTGCTGTGTCACCTGTTTTTGGAGGCGCCGAGAGTCGCGGATCATATGTTTACCTCGGCTGCCGGTGCATTGACCTGCGTCTCAGTAAGAGTAAGCATTGTAAACAAATGCGAGAGTGAATCTCGCAGAAGATCGGAGCAGGCTTTGCCTGTTGGAAAGAGGACGGAGCTTGACCCCTCTGCACTTCCCCCAGAATCGCTAAAACGAACTCGTCGAGCTATTTTGCGGGTTTCTAACATGCCTGTGCTTGCTGTGCTGCCTGTGCTTGCTGCCTGTGCTTGCTGTGCTGCCTATACTTGCTGCCTGTGCTTGCTGTGCTGCCTGTGCTCGCTGTGCTGCCTGTTAGCGATGCATTTGATTTCGCCCATAACACGCGGTAATTCGACAGTGGCATACGACAGTGCGTTGCTGTGTCACCTGTTTTTGGAGGCGCCGAGAGTCGCGGATCATATGTTTATCTCGGCGGCCGGTGCATTGACCTGCGTCTCAGTAAGAGTGAGCATTGTAAACAAATGCGAGAGTGAATCTCGCCGAACATCGGAGCAGGCTTTGCCTGTTGGAAAGAGGATGGAGCTTGACCCCTCTGCACTTCCCCCAGAATCGCTAAAACGGACACATCTCGTCGAGCTATTTTGCGGGTTTCTAACATGCCTGTGCTTGCTGCCTGTGCTTGCTGTGCTGCCTGTGCTTGCCGCCTGTGCTTGCTGTGCTGCCTGTGCTTGCTGCCTGTGCTTGCTGCCTGTGCTTGCTGTACTTTCTGTGCTGCCTGTGCATGCTGTGCTGCCTGTGCTTGCTGCCTGTGCTTGCTGTGCTGCCTGTGCTTGCTGTGCTGCCTGTGCTTGCTGCCTGTGCTTGCTATGCTGCCTGTGCTGCCTGTGCTTGCTGCCTGTGCTTGCTGTGCTGCCTGTCCTTGCTGTGCTGCCTGTGCTTGCTGTTTGTGCTTGCTGTGCTGCCTGTGCTGCCTGTGCTGCCTGTGCTTGCTGCCTGTGCTTGCTGCCTGTGCTTGCTGCGTGTGCTTGCTGTGCTGCCTGTGCTTGCTGCCTGCACTTGCTGAGCTGCCTGTGCTTGCTGTGCTGCCTGTGCTTGCTGCCTGTGTTTGCTGCCTGTGTTTGCTGTGCCTCCTGTGCTTGTTGTGCTGCCTGTGCTTGCTGTGCTGCCTGTGCTTGCTGCCTGTGCTTACTGTGCTGCCTGTGCTTGTTGCCTGTGCTTGCTGCGTGTGCTTGCTGTGCTGCCTGTGCTTGCTGCCTGTACTTGCTGTGCTGCCTGTGCTTGCTGTGCTGCCTGTTTTTGCTGTGCTGCCTGGGCTTGCTGCCTGTGCTTACTGTACTGCCTGTGCTTGCTGTGCTGCCTGTGCTTGTTGCCTGTGCTTGCTGCGTGTGCTTGCTGTGCTACCTGTGCTTGCTGCCTGTACTTGCTGAGCTGCCTGTGCTTGCTGTGCCGCCTGTGCTTGTTGTGCTGCCTGTGCTTGCTGTGCTGCCTGTGCTTGCTGCCTGTGCTTGTTGCCTGTGCTTGCTGCCTCTGCTTGCTGTGTTGCCTGTGCTTGCTGGGCTGCCTGTGCTTGCTGCCTCTGCTTGCTGCCTGTGCTTGCTGCCTGTGCTTGCTGTGCTGCCTGTGCTTGCTGTGCTGCCTGAGCTGCCTGAGCTGCCTGAGCTGCCTGTGCTTGCTGCCTGTGCTTGCTGTGCTGCCTGTGCTTGCTGCCTGTGCTTGCTGTGCTGCCTGGGCTTGCTGCCTGTGCTTACTGTACTGCCTGTGCTTGCTGTGCTTGTTGCCTGTGCTTGCTGCGTGTGCTTGCTGTGCTGCCTGTGCTTGCTGCCTGTACTTGCTGAGCTGCCTGTGCTTGCTGTGCCGCCTGTGCTTGTTGTGCTGCCTGTGCTTGCTGTGCTGCCTGTGCTTGCTGCCTGTGCTTGTTGCCTGTGCTTGCTGCCTCTGCTTGCTGTGTTGCCTGTGCTTGCTGGGCTGCCTGTGCTTGCTGCCTGTGCTTGCTGCCTGTGCTTGCTGTGCTGCCTGTGCTTGCTGCCTGTGCTTGCTGTGCTGCCTGTGCTTGCTGCCTGTGCTTGCTGTGCTGCCTGAGCTGCCTGAGCTGCCTGAGCTGCCTGTGCTTGCTGCCTGTGCTTGCTGTGCTGCCTGTGCTTGCTGCCTGTGCTTGCTGTGCTGCCTGTGCTTCCTGTGCTGCATGTGCTTGCTGCCTGTGCTTGCTGCCTGTGCTTGCTGCCTGTGCTTGCTGTGCTGCCTGTGCGTGCTGCCTGTGCTTGCTGTGCCGCCTGTGCTTGTTGTGCTGCCTGTGCTTGCTGTGCTGCCTGTGCTTGCTGCCTGTGCTTACTGTGCTGCCTGTGCTTGTTGCCTGTGCTTGCTGCGTGTGCTTGCTGTGCTGCCTGTGCTTGCTGCCTGTGCTTGCTGTGCCGCCTGTGCTTGTTGTGCTGCCTGTGCTTGCTGTGCTGCCTGTGCTTGCTGCCTGTGCTTACTGTGCTGCCTGTGCTTGTTGCCTGTGCTTGCTGCGTGTGCTTGCTGTGCTGCAAGTGCTTGCTGCCTGTACTTGCTGTGCTGCCTGTGCTTGCTGTGCTGCCTGTGCTTGCTGCCTGTGCTTACTGTGCTGCCTGTGCTTGTTGCCTGTGCTTGCTGCGTGTGCTTGCTGTGCTGCCTGTGCTTGCTGCCTGTGCTTGCTGTGCTGCCTGTGCGTGCTGCCTGTGCTTGCTGTGCCGCCTGTGCTTGTTGTGCTGCCTGTGCTTGCTGTGCTGCCTGTGCTTGCTGCCTGTGCTTGCTGTGCTGCCTGTGCTTGCTGCCTGTGCTTGCTGTGCTTGCTGTGCCGCCTGTGCTTGTTGTGCTGCCTGTGCTTGCTGTGCTGCCTGTGCTTTCTGTGCTTGCTGTGCTGCCTGTGCCTGCTGTGCTGCCTGCGCTTGCTGCCTGTGTTTGTTGTGCTGCCTGTGCTTGCTGTGCTGCCTGTTACCCCGCAGGGGGGTCCCTGTGATGGGGACCTTTGGGGCTTAGCGTACCCACGTACCCGACAGACGCTCTGACTGCTCAATCGGTTTGCTCGGGCCGTGCAGTCACTCCACCGGAGGATAATCGGTAGACGGGGTTGAGGTGGGCCCGCCGGCGGTGGATGGTGTAACGTGTGGGAACGTCCCACCTGCGTTGCACTTTGCCACCGTCGGTCCCCCCAACGTTGGGACGGCACCCTTAGGGGTTGCAATCGTCGTGGCAGTGGTGATAGCCAAATTTACGCTGGCGAGGGTGTGAAAACCCGGTGTGGGAGTTGCACTCAATAAGCTCGCCCTACCAAGAATTGGCAGAGTCTTGGGAGAGGTTTAGAAAGGCCTCGCTTCCACCAGTAAGATTCGGTACCGGCAACCCGATAGACTGGGAGCAGTTTTATTGCGCGCTGATTGGACGTATTCCAAATCCGTGCTTCGTCTACGTTTGCGTTGCGCACTCGTAGCAGGGGGCCGTGTGGTTAGAGGCGTCAAGCCAGTTGCTGCACGTTAAACAACACGACTTATGTGCTGCCTGTTAGCGATGCATTTGATTTCGCTCATAACACGCGGTAATTCGACAGTGGCACACGACAGTGCGTTGCTGTGTCACCTGTTTTTGGAGGCGCCGAGAGTCGCGGATCATATGTTTACCTCGGCGGCCGGTGCATTGACCTGCGTCTCAGTAAGAGTAAGCATTGTAAACAAATGCGAGAGTGAATCTCGCCGAAGATCGGATCAGGCTTTGCCTGTTGGAAAGAGGACGGAGCTTGACCCCTCTGCACTTCCCCCAGAATCGCTAAAACGAACACATCTCGTCGAGCTATTTTGCGGGTTTCTAACATGCCTGTGCTTGCTGCCTGTGCTTGCTGTGCTGCCTGTGTTTGCTGTGCTGCCTGTGCTTGCTGCCTGTGCTTGCTGTGCTGACTGTGCAAGCTGCCTGTGCTTACTGTGCTGCCTGTGCTTGCTGTGCTGCCTGTTCTTGTTGCCTGTGCTTGCTGCGTGTGCTTGCTGTGCTTGCTATGCTGCCTGTGCAAGCTGCCTGTGCTTGCTGTGCTGCCTGTGCTTGCCTTGCTCCCTGTGCTTGCTGCCTGTGCTTGCTGTGCTGCCTGTGCTTGCTGCCTGTGCTTGCTGTGCTGCCTGTGCTTGCTGCCTGTGCTTGCTGTGCTGCCTGTGCATGCTGCCTGTGCTTGCTGTGCTGCCTGTGCTTGCTGCCTGTGCTTGCTGTGCTGCCTGTGCTTGCTGTTTGTGCTTGTTGTGCTGCCTGTGCTTGCTGTGCTGCCCGTGCTTGCTGCCTGTGCTTGCTGTGCTGCCTGTGCTTGCTGCCTGTGCTTGCTGTGCTGCCTGTACTTGCTGTGCTGCCTGTGCTTGCTGCCTGTGCTGCCTGTGCTTGCTGCCTGTGCTTGCTGTGCTGCCTGTGCATGCTGTGCTGCCTGTGCTTGCTGCCTGTGCTTGCTGTGCTGCCTGTACTTGCTGTGCTGCCTGTGCTTGCTGCCTGTGCTTGCTGTGCTGCCTGTGCTTGCTGCCTGTGCTTGCTGTGCTGCCTGTGCATGCTGTGCTGCCTGTGCTTGCTGCCTGTGCTTGCTGTGCTGCCTGTGCTTGCTGCCTGTGCTTGCTGTGCTGCCTGTGCTTACTGCCTGTGCTTGCTGTGCTGCCTGTGCTTGCAGCCTGTGCTTGCTGTGCTGCCTGTGCTTGCTGCCTGTGCTTGCTGTACTTGCTGTGCTGCCTGTGCTTGCTGCCTGTGTTTGCTGTGCTGCCTGTGCTTGCTGCCTGTGCTTGCTGTACTTGCTGTGCTGCCTGTGCTTGCTGTGCTGCCTGTGCTTGCTGCCTGTGCTTGCTGTGCTGCCTGTGCTTGCTGTGCTGCCGGTGCTTGCTGCCTGTGCTTGCTGTGCTGCCTGTGCTTGCTGCCTGTGCTTGCTGTGCTGCCTGTGCTTGCTGTGCTGCCTGTGCTTGCTGCCTGTGCTTGCTATGCTGCCTGTGCTTGCTGTGCTGCCTGTTAGCGATGCATTTGATTTCGCCCATAACACGCAGTAATTCGACAGTGGCACACGACAGTGCGTTGGTGTGTCACCTGTTTTTGGAGGCGTCGAGAGTCGCGGATCATATGTTTACCTCGGCGGCCGGTGCATTGACCTGCGTCTCAGTAAGAGTAAGCATTGTAAACAAATGCGAGAGTGAATCTCGCCGAAGATCGGAGCAGGCTTTGCCTGTTGGAAAGAGGACGGAGCTTGACCCCTCTGCACTTCCCTCAGAATCGCTAAAACGAACACATCTCGTCGAGCTATTTTGCGGGTTTCTAACATGCCTGTGCTAGCTGCCTCTGCCTGCTGTGATGCCTGTGCTTGCTGCCTGTGCTTGCTGTGCTGCCTGTGCTTGCTGCCTGTGCTTGCTGCCTGTGCTTGCTGCCTGTGCTGCCTGTGCTTGCTGTGCTGCCTGTGCTGCCTGTGCTTGCTGCCTGTGCTTGCTGCCTGTGCTTGCTGTGCTGCCTATGCTTGCTGCCTGTGCTTGCTGTACTTGCTGTGCTGCCTGTGCTTACTGTGCTGCCTGTGCTTGCTGCCTGTGCTGCCTGTGCTAGCTGCCTGTGCTTGCTGTGCTGTCTGTGCTTGCTGCCTGTGCTTGCTCTGCTGCCTGTGCTTGCTGCCTGTGCTTGCTGTGCTGCCTGTGCTTGCTGCCTGTGCTTGCTGCCTGTGCTGCCTGTGCTTTCTGTGCTGCCTGTGCTGCCTGTGCTTGCTGCCTGTGCTTGCTGCCTGTGCTTGCTGTGCTGCCTGTGCTTGCTGCCTGTGCTTGCTATGCTGCCTGTGCAAGCTGCCTGTGCTTGCTGTGCTGCCTGTGCTTGCTGCCTGTGCTTGCTGTGCTGCCTGTGCTTGATGCCTGTGCTTGCTGTGCTGCCTGTGCTTGCTGCCTGTGCTTGCTGTGCTGCCTGTGCATGCTGTGCTGCCTGTGCTTGCTGCCTGTGCTTGCTGTGCTGCCTGTGCTGCCTGTGCTTGCTGCCTGTGCTTGCTGTACTTGCTGTGCTGCCTGTGCTTTCTGTGCTGCCTGTGCTGCCTGTGCTTGCTGCCTGTGCTTGCTGCCTGTGCTTGCTGTGCTGCCTGTGCTTGCTGCCTGTGCTTGCTGCCTGTGCTTGCTGTGCTGCCTGTGCTTGCTGTGCTGCCTGTGCTTGCTGCCTGTGCTTGCTGTGCTGCCTGTTCTTGCTGCCTGTGCTTGCTGCGCTGCCTGTGTTTGCTGCCTGTACTTGGTGTGCTGCCTGTGCTTGCTGCCTGTGCTTGCTGCCTGTGCTTGCTGTGCTTGCTATGCTGCCTGTGCTTGCTGCCTGTGCTTGCTGTGCTGCCTGTGCTTGCTGTGCTGCCTGTTAGCGATGCATTTGATTTCGCCCATAACACGCAGTAATTCGACAGTGGCACACGACAGTGCGTTGCTGTGTCACCTGTTTTTGGAGGCGCCGAGAGTCGCGGATCATATGTTTACCTCGGCAGCCGGTGCATTGACCTGCGTCTCAGTAAGAGTAAGCATTGTAAACAAATGCGAGAGTGAATCTCGCCGAAGATTGGAGCAGGCTTTGCCTGTTGGAAAGAGGACGGAGCTTGACCCCTCTGTACTTCCCCCAGAATCGCTAAAACGAACACATCTCGTCGAGCTATTTTGCGGGTTTCTAACATGCCTGTGCTTGCTGCCTGTGCTTACTGTGCTGCCTGTGCTGTGCTGCCTGTGTTTGCTGTGCTGCCTGTGCTTGCTGCCTGTGCTTGCTGTGCTGCCTGTGCTTGCTGCCTGTGCTTGCTGAGCTGCCTGTTAGCGTTGCATTTGATTTCGCCCATAACACGCGGTAATTCGACAGTGGCATACGACAGTGCGTTGCTGTGTCACCTGTTTTTGGAGGCGCCGAGAGTCGCGGATCATATGTTTACCTCGGCTGCGGGTGCATTGACCTGCGTCTCAGTAAGAGTAAGCATTGTAAACAAATGCGAGAGTGAATCTCGCAGAAGATCGGAGCAGGCTTTGCCTGTTGGAAAGAGGACGGAGCTTGACCCCTCTGCACTTCCCCCAGAATCGCTAAAACGAACTCGTCGAGCTATTTTGCGGGTTTCTAACATGCCCGTGCTTGCTGTGCTGCCTGTGCTTGCTGCCTGTGCTTGCTGTGCTGCCTATACTTGCTGCCTGTGCTTGCTGTGCTGCCTGTGCTCGCTGTGCTGCCTGTTAGCGATGCATTTGATTTCGCCCATAACACGCGGTAATTCGACAGTGGCATACGAGAGTGCGTTGCTGTGTCACCTGTTTTTGGAGGCGCCGAGAGTCGCGGATCATATGTTTATCTCGGCGGCCGGTGCATTGACCTGCGTCTCAGTAAGAGTGAGCATTGTAAACAAATGCGAGAGTGAATCTCGCCGAACTTCGGAGCAGGCTTTGCCTGTTGGAAAGAGGATGGAGCTTGACCCCTCTGCACTTCCCCCAGAATCGCTAAAACGGACACATCTCGTCGAGCTATTTTGCGGGTTTCTAACATGCCTGTGCTTGCTGCCTGTGCTTGCTGTGCTGCCTGTGCTTGCCGCCTGTGCTTGCTGTGCTGCCTGTGCTTGCTGCCTGTGCTTGCTGTACTTGCTGTGCTGCCTGTGCTTTCTGTGCTGCCTGTGCTGCCTGTGCTTGCTGCCTGTGCTTGCTGCCTGTGCTTGCTGTGCTGCCTGTGCTTGCTGCCTGTGCTTGCTGTGCTGCCTGTGCTTGCTGCCTGTGCTTGCTGCCTGTGCTTGCTGTGCTGCCTGTGCTTGCTGCCTGTGCTTGCTGTGCTGCCTGTTCTTGCTGCCTGTGCTTGCTGCGCTGCCTGTGTTTGCTGCCTGTACTTGGTGTGCTGCCTGTGCTTGCTGCCTGTGCTTGCTGCCTGTGCTTGCTGTGCTTGCTATGCTGCCTGTGCTTGCTGCCTGTGCTTGCTGTGCTGCCTGTGCTCGCTGTGCTGCCTGTTAGCGATGCATTTGATTTCGCCCATAACACGCGGTAATTCGACAGTGGCATACGAGAGTGCGTTGCTGTGTCACCTGTTTTTGGAGGCGCCGAGAGTCGCGGATCATATGTTTATCTCGGCGGCCGGTGCATTGACCTGCGTCTCAGTAAGAGTGAGCATTGTAAACAAATGCGAGAGTGAATCTCGCCGAACTTCGGAGCAGGCTTTGCCTGTTGGAAAGAGGATGGAGCTTGACCCCTCTGCACTTCCCCCAGAATCGCTAAAACGGACACATCTCGTCGAGCTATTTTGCGGGTTTCTAACATGCCTGTGCTGTGCTGCCTGTGTTTGCTGTGCTGCCTGTGCTTGCTGCCTGTGCTTGCTGCCTGTGCTTGCTGTGCTGCCTGTGCTTGCTGCCTGTGCTTGCTGAGCTGCCTGTTAGCGTTGCATTTGATTTCGCCCATAACACGCGGTAATTCGACAGTGGCATACGACAGTGCGTTGCTGTGTCACCTGTTTTTGGAGGCGCCGAGAGTCGCGGATCATATGTTTACCTCGGCTGCGGGTGCATTGACCTGCGTCTCAGTAAGAGTAAGCATTGTAAACAAATGCGAGAGTGAATCTCGCAGAAGATCGGAGCAGGCTTTGCCTGTTGGAAAGAGGACGGAGCTTGACCCCTCTGCACTTCCCCCAGAATCGCTAAAACGAACTCGTCGAGCTATTTTGCGGGTTTCTAACATGCCCGTGCTTGCTGTGCTGCCTGTGCTTGCTGCCTGTGCTTGCTGTGCTGCCTATACTTGCTGCCTGTGCTTGCTGTGCTGCCTGTGCTCGCTGTGCTGCCTGTTAGCGATGCATTTGATTTCGCCCATAACACGCGGTAATTCGACAGTGGCATACGAGAGTGCGTTGCTGTGTCACCTGTTTTTGGAGGCGCCGAGAGTCGCGGATCATATGTTTATCTCGGCGGCCGGTGCATTGACCTGCGTCTCAGTAAGAGTGAGCATTGTAAACAAATGCGAGAGTGAATCTCGCCGAACTTCGGAGCAGGCTTTGCCTGTTGGAAAGAGGATGGAGCTTGACCCCTCTGCACTTCCCCCAGAATCGCTAAAACGGACACATCTCGTCGAGCTATTTTGCGGGTTTCTAACATGCCTGTGCTTGCTGCCTGTGCTTGCTGTGCTGCCTGTGCTTGCCGCCTGTGCTTGCTGTGCTGCCTGTGCTTGCTGCCTGTGCTTGCTGCCTGTGCTTGCTGTACTTTCTGTGCTGCCTGTGCATGCTGTGCTGCCTGTGCTTGCTGCCTGTGCTTGCTGTGCTGCTTGTGCTTGCTGTGCTGCCTGTTAGCGATGCATTTGATTTCGCCCATAACACGCGGTAATTCGACAGTGGCACACGACAGTGCGTTGCTGTGTCACCTGTTTTTGGAGGCGCCGAGCGTCGCGGATCATATGTTCACCTCGGCGGCCGGTGCATTGACCTGCGACACAGTAAGAGTAAGCATTGTAAACAAATGCGGGAGTGAATCTCGCCGAAGATCGGAGCAGGCTTTGCCTGTTGGAAAGAGGACGGAGTTTGACCCCTCTGCACTTCCCCAAGAATCGCTAAAAAACGAACACATCTCGTCGAGCTATTTTGCGGGTTTCTAACATGCCTGTGCTTGCTGCCTGTGCTTACTGTGCTGCCTGTGCTGTGCTGCCTGTGTTTGCTGTGCTGCCTGTGCTTGCTGCCTGTGCTTGCTGCCTGTGCTTGCTGTGCTGCCTGTGCTTGCTGCCTGTGCTTGCTGAGCTGCCTGTTAGCGTTGCATTTGATTTCGCCCATAACACGCGGTAATTCGACAGTGGCATACGACAGTGCGTTGCTGTGTCACCAGTTTTTGGAGGCACCGAGAGTCGCGGATCATATGTTTACCTCGGCTGCCGGTGCATTGACCTGCGTCTCAGTAAGAGTAAGCATTGTAAACAAATGCGAGAGTGAATCTCGCAGAAGATCGGAGCAGGCTTTGCCTGTTGGAAAGAGGACGGAGCTTGACCCCTCTGCACTTCCCCCAGAATCGCTAAAACGAACTCGTCGAGCTATTTTGCGGGTTTCTAACATGCCTGTGCTTGCTGTGCTGCCTGTGCTTGCTGCCTGTGCTTGCTGTGCTGCCTATACTTGCTGCCTGTGCTTGCTGTGCTGCCTGTGCTCGCTGTGCTGCCTGTTAGCGATGCATTTGATTTCGCCCATAACACGCGGTAATTCGACAGTGGCATACGACAGTGCGTTGCTGTGTCACCTGTTTTTGGAGGCGCCGAGAGTCGCGGATCATATATTTATCTCGGCGGCCGGTGCATTGACCTGCGTCTCAGTAAGAGTGAGCATTGTAAACAAATGCGAGAATGAATCTCGCCGAACATCGGAGCAGGCTTTGCCTGTTGGAAAGAGGATGGAGCTTGACCCCTCTGCACTTCCCCCAGAATCGCTAAAACGGACACATCTCGTCGAGCTATTTTGCGGGTTTCTAACATGCCTGTGCTTGCTGCCTGTGCTTGCTGTGCTGCCTGTGCTTGCCGCCTGTGCTTGCTGTGCTGCCTGTGCTTGCTGCCTGTGCTTGCTGCCTGTGCTTGCTGTACTTTCTGTGCTGCCTGTGCATGCTGTGCTGCCTGTGCTTGCTGCCTGTGCTTGCTGTGCTGCCTGTGCTTGCTGTGCTGCTTGTGCTTGCTGTGCTGCCTGTTAGCGATGCATTTGATTTCGCCCATAACACGCGGTAATTCGACAGTGGCACACGACAGTGCGTTGCTGTGTCACCTGTTTTTGGAGGCGCCGAGCGTCGCGGATCATATGTTCACCTCGGCGGCCGGTGCATTGACCTGCGACACAGTAAGAGTAAGCATTGTAAACAAATGCGGGAGTGAATCTCGCCGAAGATCGGAGCAGGCTTTGCCTGTTGGAAAGAGGACGGAGTTTGACCCCTCTGCACTTCCCCAAGAATCGCTAAAAAACGAACACATCTCGTCGAGCTATTTTGCTGGTTTCTAACATGCCTGTGCTTGCTGTGCTGCCTGTGCTTGCTGCCTGTGCTTGCTGTGCTGCCTGTGCTTGCTGCCTGGGCTTGCTGTGCTGCCTGTGTTTGCTGTGCTGCCTGTGCTTGCTCCCTGTGCTTGCTGCGCTGCCTGTGCTTGCTTTGCTGCCTGTGCTTGCTGCCTGTGCTTGCTGTGCTGCCTGTGCTTGCTGCCTGTGCTTGCTGTGCTTGCTGTGCTGCCTATGTTTGCTGTGCTGCCTGTGTTTGCTGCCTGTGCTTGCTGTGCTGCCTGTGCTTGCTGCCTGTGCTTGCTGTGCTGCCTGTGCTTGCTGCCTGTGCTTGCTGTGTTGCCTGTGCTTGCTGCCTGTACTTGCTGTGCTGCCTGTGCTTGCTGCCTGTGCTTGCTTTGCTGCCTGCGCTTGCTGCCTGTGCTTGCTGTGCTGCCTGTGCTTGCTGCCTGTGCTTGCTGTGCTGCCTGTGCTTGCTGTGCTGCCTGTGCTTGCTGCCTGTGCTTGATGTGCTGCCTGTGCTTGCTGTTTGTGCTTGTTGTGCTGCCTGTGCTTGCTGTGCTGCCTGTGCTTGCTGTGCTGCCTGTGCTTGCTGTGCTGCCTGTTAGCGATGCATTTGATTTCGCCCATAACACGCAGTAATTCGACAGTGGCACACGACAGTGCGTTGCTGTGTCACCTGTTTTTGGAGGCGCCGAGAGTCGCGGATCATATGTTTACCCCGGCAGCCGGTGCATTGACCTGCGTCTCAGTAAGAGTAAGCATTGTAAACAAATGCGAGAGTGAATCTCGCCGAAGATTGGAGCAGGCTTTGCCTGTTGGAAAGAGGACGGAGCTTGACCCCTCTGTACTTCCCCCAGAATCGATAAAACGAACACATCTCGTCGAGCTATTTTGCGGGTTTCTAACATGCCTGTGCTTGCTGTGCTGCCTGTGCTTGCTGCCTGTGCTTGCTGTGCTGCCTGTGCTTGCTGCCTGTGCTTGCTGCCTGTGCTTGCTGTGCTGTCTGTGCTTGCTGTGCTGCCTGTGCTTGCTGCCTGTGCTTGCTGTGCTTGCTATGCTGCCTGTGCAAGCTGCCTGTGCTTGCTGTGCTGCCTGTGCTTGCTGTGCTGCCTGTGCTCGCTGTGCTGCCTGTTAGCGATGCATTTGATTTCGCCCATAACACGCGGTAATTCGACAGTGGCATACGACAGTGCGTTGCTGTGTCACCTGTTTTTGGAGGCGCCGAGAATCGCGGATCATATGTTTATCTCGGCGGCCGGTGCATTGATCTGCGTCTCAGAAAGAGTAAGCATTGTAAACAAATGCGAGAGTGAATCTCGCCGAACATCGGAGCAGGCTTTCCCTGTTGGAAAGAGGATGGAGCTTGACCCCTCTGCACTTCCCCCAGAATCGCTAAAACGAACACATCTCGTCGAGCTATTTTGCGGGTTTCTAACATGCCTGTGCTTGCTGCCTGTGCTTACTGTGCTGCCTGTGCTGTGCTGCCTGTGTTTGCTGTGCTGCCTGTGCTTGCTGCCTGTGCTTGCTGCCTGTGCTTGCTGTGCTGCCTGTGCTTGCTGCCTGTGCTTGCTGAGCTGCCTGTTAGCGTTGCATTTGATTTCGCCCATAACATGCGGTAATTCGACAGTGGCATAGGACAGTGCGTTGCTGTGTCACCTGTTTTTGGAGGCGCCGAGAGTCGCGGATCATATGTTTACCTCGGCTGCCGGTGCATTGACCTGCGTCTCAGTAAGAGTAAGCATTGTAAACAAATGCGAGAGTGAATCTCGCAGAAGATCGGAGCAGGCTTTGCCTGTTGGAAAGAGGACGGAGCTTGACCCCTCTGCACTTCCCCCAGAATCGCTAAAACGAACTCGTCGAGCTATTTTGCGGGTTTCTAACATGCCTGTGCTTGCTGTGCTGCCTGTGCTTGCTGCCTGTGCTTGCTGTGCTGCCTATACTTGCTGCCTGTGCTTGCTGTGCTGCCTGTGCTCGCTGTGCTGCCTGTTAGCGATGCATTTGATTTCGCCCATAACACGCGGTAATTCGACAGTGGCATACGACAGTGCGTTGCTGTGTCACCTGTTTTTGGAGGCGCCGAGAGTCGCGGATCATATGTTTATCTCGGCGGCCGGTGCATTGACCTGCGTCTCAGTAAGAGTGAGCATTGTAAACAAATGCGAGAGTGAATCTCGCCGAACATCGGAGCAGGCTTTGCCTGTTGGAAAGAGGATGGAGCTTGACCCCTCTGCACTTCCCCCAGAATCGCTAAAACGGACACATCTCGTCGAGCTATTTTGCGGGTTTCTAACATGCCTGTGCTTGCTGCCTGTGCTTGCTGTGCTGCCTGTGCTTGCCGCCTGTGCTTGCTGTGCTGCCTGTGCTTGCTGCCTGTGCTTGCTGCCTGTGCTTGCTGTACTTTCTGTGCTGCCTGTGCATGCTGTGCTGCCTGTGCTTGCTGCCTGTGCTTGCTGTGCTGCCTGTGCTTGCTGTGCTGCTTGTGCTTGCTGTGCTGCCTGTTAGCGATGCATTTGATTTCGCCCATAACACGCGGTAATTCGACAGTGGCACACGACAGTGCGTTGCTGTGTCACCTGTTTTTGGAGGCGCCGAGCGTCGCGGATCATATGTTCACCTCGGCGGCCGGTGCATTGACCTGCGACACAGTAAGAGTAAGCATTGTAAACAAATGCGGGAGTGAATCTCGCCGAAGATCGGAGCAGGCTTTGCCTGTTGGAAAGAGGACGGAGTTTGACCCCTCTGCACTTCCCCAAGAATCGCTAAAAAACGAACACATCTCGTCGAGCTATTTTGCTGGTTTCTAACATGCCTGTGCTTGCTGTGCTGCCTGTGCTTGCTGCCTGTGCTTGCTGTGCTGCCTGTGCTTGCTGCCTGGGCTTGCTGTGCTGCCTGTGTTTGCTGTGCTGCCTGTGCTTGCTCCCTGTGCTTGCTGCGCTGCCTGTGTTTGCTGTGCTGCCTGTGCTTGCTGCCTGTGCTTGCTGTGCTGCCTGTGCTTGCTGCCTGTGCTTGCTGTGCTTGCTGTGCTGCCTATGTTTGCTGTGCTGCCTGTGCTTGCTGCCTGTGCTTGCTGTGCTGCCTGTGCTTGCTGTGCTGCCTGTGCTTGCTGCCTGTGCTTGCTGTGCTGCCTGTGCTTGCTGCCTGTGCTTGCTGTGTTGCCTGTGCTTGCTGCCTGTACTTGCTGTGCTGCCTGTGCTTGCTGCCTGTGCTTGCTTTGCTGCCTGTGCTTGCTGCCTGTGCTTGCTGTGCTGCCTGTGCTTGCTGCCTGTGCTTGCTGTGCTGCCTGTGCTTGCTGCCTGTGCTTGCTGTGTTGCCTGTGCTTGCTGTGCTGCCTGTGCTTGCTGCATGTGCTTGCTGTGCTGCCTGTGCTTGCTGCCTGTGCTTGCTGTGAGCATTGTAAACAAATGCGAGAGTGAATCTCGCCGAAGATCGGAGCAGGCTTTGCCTGTTGGAAAGAAGACGGAGCTTGACGCCTCTGCATTTCCCCCAGAATCGCTAAAACGAACACATCTCGTCGAGCTATTTGCGGGTTTCTGACATGCCTTTGCTTGCTGCCTGTGCTTGCTGTGCTGCCTGTGCTTGCTGCCTGTGCTTGCTGTGTTGCCTGTGCTTGCTGTGCTGCCTGTGCTTGCTGTGCTGCCTGTTAGCGATGCATTTGATTTCGCCCATAACACGCGGTAATTCGACAGTGGCATACGACAGTGCGTTGCTGTGTCACCTGTTTTTGGAGGCGCCGAGAGTCGCGGATCATTTGTTTACCTCGGCGGCCGGTGCATTGACCTGCGTCTCAGTAAATGTAAGCATTGTAAACAAATGCGAGAGTGAATCTCGCAGAAGATCGGAGCAGGCTTTGCCTGTTGGAAAGAGGACGGAGGTTGACCCCTCTGCACTTCCCCCAGAATCGCTAAAACGAACACATCTCGTCGAGCTATTTTGCGGGTTTCTAACATGCCTGTGCTTGCTGCCTGTGCTTACTGTGCTGCCTGTGCTGTGCTGCCTGTGTTTGCTGTGCTGCCTGTGCTTGCTGCCTGTGCTTGCTGTGCTGCCTGTGCTTGCTGTGCTGCCTCTGCTTGCTGCCTGTGCTTGCTGTGCTGCCTGTGCTTGCTGCCTGTGCTTGCTCTGCTGCCTGTGCTTGCTGTGCTGAGTGTGCTTGCTGCCTGTGCTTGCTGTGCTGCCTGTGCTTGCTGCCTGTGCTTGCTGTGCTGCTTGTGCTTGTTGCCTGTGCTTGCTGTGCTGCCTGTGCTTGCTGTGCTGCCTGTGCTTGCTGCCTGTGCTTGCTGTGCTGCCTGTGCTTGCTGCCTGTGCTTGCTGTGCTGCCTGTGCTGTGCTGCCTGTGCTTGCTGCCTGTGCTTGCAGTGCTGCCTGTGCTTGCTGTGCTGAGTGTGCTTGCTGCCTTTGCTTGCTGTGATGCCTGTGCTTGCTGTGCTGAGTGTGCTTACTGCCTGTGCTTGCTGTGCTTGTTGTGATGCCTGTGCTTGCTATGCTGAGTGTGCTTGCTGCCTGTGCTTGCTGTGCTGCCTGTGCTTGCTGCCTGTGCTTGGTGTGATGCCTGTGCTTGCTGTGCTGGCTGTGCTGCCTGTGCTTGCTGTGCTGAGTGTGCTTGCTGCCTGTGCTTGCTGTGCTGCCTGTGCTTGCTGCCTGTACTTGCTGTGCTGTCTGTGCTTGCTGTGCTGCCTGAGCTTGCTGCCTGTGCTTGCTGTGCTGCCTGTGCTTGCTGCCTGTGCTTGCTGTGCTGCCTGTGCTTGCTGTGCTGCCTGTGCTGCCTGTGCTTGCTGCCTGTGCTGCCTGTGCTTGCTGCCTGTGCTTGCTGCCTGTCCTTGCTGTGCTGCCTGTGCTTGCTGCCTGTGCTTGCTGTGCTGCCTGTGCTTGTTGCCTGTGCTTGCTGCGTGTGCTTGCTGTGCTGAGTGTGCTTACTGCCTGTGCTTGCTGTGCTTGTTGTGATGCCTGTGCTTGCTGTGCTGAGTGTGCTTGCTGCCTGTGCTTGCTGTGCTGCCTGTGCTTGCTGCCTGTGCTTGGTGTGATGCCTGTGCTTGCTGTGCTGGCTGTGCTGCCTGTGCTTGCTGTGCTGAGTGTGCTTGCTGCCTGTGCTTGCTGCCTGTACTTGCTGTGCTGTCTGTGCTTGCTGTGCTGCCTGAGCTTGCTGCCTGTGCTTGCTGTGCTGCCTGTGCTTGCTGCCTGTGCTTGCTGTGCTGCCTGTGCTTGCTGTGCTGCCTGTGCTGCCTGTGCTTGCTGCCTGTGCTGCCTGTGCTTGCTGCCTGTGCTTGCTGCCTGTCCTTGCTGTGCTGCCTGTGCTTGCTGCCTGTGCTTGCTGTGCTGCCTGTGCTTGTTGCCTGTGCTTGCTGCGTGTGCTTGCTGTGCTGGCTGTGCTGGCTGTGCTGCCTGTGCTTGCTGTGCTGCCTGTGCTTGCTGCCTGTGCTTGCTGTGCTGCCTGTGCTTGCTGCCTGTGCTTGCTGTGTTGCCTGTGCTTGCTGCCTGTACTTGCTGTGCTGCCTGTGCTTGCTGCCTGTGCTTGCTTTGCTGCCTGCGCTTGCTGCCTGTGCTTGCTGTGCTGCCTGTGCTTGCTGCCTGTGCTTGCTGTGCTGCCTGTGCTTGCTGTGCTGCCTGTGCTTGCTGCCTGTGCTTGATGTGCTGCCTGTGCTTGCTGTTTGTGCTTGTTGTGCTGCCTGTGCTTGCTGTGCTGCCTGTGCTTGCTGTGCTGCCTGTGCTTGCTGTGCTGCCTGTTAGCGATGCATTTGATTTCGCCCATAACACGCAGTAATTCGACAGTGGCACACGACAGTGCGTTGCTGTGTCACCTGTTTTTGGAGGCGCCGAGAGTCGCGGATCATATGTTTACCCCGGCAGCCGGTGCATTGACCTGCGTCTCAGTAAGAGTAAGCATTGTAAACAAATGCGAGAGTGAATCTCGCCGAAGATTGGAGCAGGCTTTGCCTGTTGGAAAGAGGACGGAGCTTGACCCCTCTGTACTTCCCCCAGAATCGATAAAACGAACACATCTCGTCGAGCTATTTTGCGGGTTTCTAACATGCCTGTGCTTGCTGTGCTGCCTGTGCTTGCTGCCTGTGCTTGCTGTGCTGCCTGTGCTTGCTGCCTGTGCTTGCTGCCTGTGCTTGCTGTGCTGTCTGTGCTTGCTGTGCTGCCTGTGCTTGCTGCCTGTGCTTGCTGTGCTTGCTATGCTGCCTGTGCAAGCTGCCTGTGCTTGCTGTGCTGCCTGTGCTTGCTGTGCTGCCTGTGCTCGCTGTGCTGCCTGTTAGCGATGCATTTGATTTCGCCCATAACACGCGGTAATTCGACAGTGGCATACGACAGTGCGTTGCTGTGTCACCTGTTTTTGGAGGCGCCGAGAATCGCGGATCATATGTTTATCTCGGCGGCCGGTGCATTGATCTGCGTCTCAGAAAGAGTAAGCATTGTAAACAAATGCGAGAGTGAATCTCGCCGAACATCGGAGCAGGCTTTCCCTGTTGGAAAGAGGATGGAGCTTGACCCCTCTGCACTTCCCCCAGAATCGCTAAAACGAACACATCTCGTCGAGCTATTTTGCGGGTTTCTAACATGCCTGTGCTTGCTGCCTGTGCTTACTGTGCTGCCTGTGCTGTGCTGCCTGTGTTTGCTGTGCTGCCTGTGCTTGCTGCCTGTGCTTGCTGCCTGTGCTTGCTGTGCTGCCTGTGCTTGCTGCCTGTGCTTGCTGAGCTGCCTGTTAGCGTTGCATTTGATTTCGCCCATAACATGCGGTAATTCGACAGTGGCATAGGACAGTGCGTTGCTGTGTCACCTGTTTTTGGAGGCGCCGAGAGTCGCGGATCATATGTTTACCTCGGCTGCCGGTGCATTGACCTGCGTCTCAGTAAGAGTAAGCATTGTAAACAAATGCGAGAGTGAATCTCGCAGAAGATCGGAGCAGGCTTTGCCTGTTGGAAAGAGGACGGAGCTTGACCCCTCTGCACTTCCCCCAGAATCGCTAAAACGAACTCGTCGAGCTATTTTGCGGGTTTCTAACATGCCTGTGCTTGCTGTGCTGCCTGTGCTTGCTGCCTGTGCTTGCTGTGCTGCCTATACTTGCTGCCTGTGCTTGCTGTGCTGCCTGTGCTCGCTGTGCTGCCTGTTAGCGATGCATTTGATTTCGCCCATAACACGCGGTAATTCGACAGTGGCATACGACAGTGCGTTGCTGTGTCACCTGTTTTTGGAGGCGCCGAGAGTCGCGGATCATATGTTTATCTCGGCGGCCGGTGCATTGACCTGCGTCTCAGTAAGAGTGAGCATTGTAAACAAATGCGAGAGTGAATCTCGCCGAACATCGGAGCAGGCTTTGCCTGTTGGAAAGAGGATGGAGCTTGACCCCTCTGCACTTCCCCCAGAATCGCTAAAACGGACACATCTCGTCGAGCTATTTTGCGGGTTTCTAACATGCCTGTGCTTGCTGCCTGTGCTTGCTGTGCTGCCTGTGCTTGCCGCCTGTGCTTGCTGTGCTGCCTGTGCTTGCTGCCTGTGCTTGCTGCCTGTGCTTGCTGTACTTTCTGTGCTGCCTGTGCATGCTGTGCTGCCTGTGCTTGCTGCCTGTGCTTGCTGTGCTGCCTGTGCTTGCTGTGCTGCTTGTGCTTGCTGTGCTGCCTGTTAGCGATGCATTTGATTTCGCCCATAACACGCGGTAATTCGACAGTGGCACACGACAGTGCGTTGCTGTGTCACCTGTTTTTGGAGGCGCCGAGCGTCGCGGATCATATGTTCACCTCGGCGGCCGGTGCATTGACCTGCGACACAGTAAGAGTAAGCATTGTAAACAAATGCGGGAGTGAATCTCGCCGAAGATCGGAGCAGGCTTTGCCTGTTGGAAAGAGGACGGAGTTTGACCCCTCTGCACTTCCCCAAGAATCGCTAAAAAACGAACACATCTCGTCGAGCTATTTTGCTGGTTTCTAACATGCCTGTGCTTGCTGTGCTGCCTGTGCTTGCTGCCTGTGCTTGCTGTGCTGCCTGTGCTTGCTGCCTGGGCTTGCTGTGCTGCCTGTGTTTGCTGTGCTGCCTGTGCTTGCTCCCTGTGCTTGCTGCGCTGCCTGTGTTTGCTGTGCTGCCTGTGCTTGCTGCCTGTGCTTGCTGTGCTGCCTGTGCTTGCTGCCTGTGCTTGCTGTGCTTGCTGTGCTGCCTATGTTTGCTGTGCTGCCTGTGCTTGCTGCCTGTGCTTGCTGTGCTGCCTGTGCTTGCTGTGCTGCCTGTGCTTGCTGCCTGTGCTTGCTGTGCTGCCTGTGCTTGCTGCCTGTGCTTGCTGTGTTGCCTGTGCTTGCTGCCTGTACTTGCTGTGCTGCCTGTGCTTGCTGCCTGTGCTTGCTTTGCTGCCTGTGCTTGCTGCCTGTGCTTGCTGTGCTGCCTGTGCTTGCTGCCTGTGCTTGCTGTGCTGCCTGTGCTTGCTGCCTGTGCTTGCTGTGTTGCCTGTGCTTGCTGTGCTGCCTGTGCTTGCTGCATGTGCTTGCTGTGCTGCCTGTGCTTGCTGCCTGTGCTTGCTGTGAGCATTGTAAACAAATGCGAGAGTGAATCTCGCCGAAGATCGGAGCAGGCTTTGCCTGTTGGAAAGAAGACGGAGCTTGACGCCTCTGCATTTCCCCCAGAATCGCTAAAACGAACACATCTCGTCGAGCTATTTGCGGGTTTCTGACATGCCTTTGCTTGCTGCCTGTGCTTGCTGTGCTGCCTGTGCTTGCTGCCTGTGCTTGCTGTGTTGCCTGTGCTTGCTGTGCTGCCTGTGCTTGCTGTGCTGCCTGTTAGCGATGCATTTGATTTCGCCCATAACACGCGGTAATTCGACAGTGGCATACGACAGTGCGTTGCTGTGTCACCTGTTTTTGGAGGCGCCGAGAGTCGCGGATCATTTGTTTACCTCGGCGGCCGGTGCATTGACCTGCGTCTCAGTAAATGTAAGCATTGTAAACAAATGCGAGAGTGAATCTCGCAGAAGATCGGAGCAGGCTTTGCCTGTTGGAAAGAGGACGGAGGTTGACCCCTCTGCACTTCCCCCAGAATCGCTAAAACGAACACATCTCGTCGAGCTATTTTGCGGGTTTCTAACATGCCTGTGCTTGCTGCCTGTGCTTACTGTGCTGCCTGTGCTGTGCTGCCTGTGTTTGCTGTGCTGCCTGTGCTTGCTGCCTGTGCTTGCTGCCTGTGCTTGCTGTGCTGCCTGTGCTTGCTGTGCTGCCTCTGCTTGCTGCCTGTGCTTGCTGTGCTGCCTGTGCTTGCTGCCTGTGCTTGCTCTGCTGCCTGTGCTTGCTGTGCTGAGTGTGCTTGCTGCCTGTGCTTGCTGTGCTGCCTGTGCTTGCTGCCTGTGCTTGCTGTGCTGCTTGTGCTTGTTGCCTGTGCTTGCTGTGCTGCCTGTGCTTGCTGTGCTGCCTGTGCTTGCTGCCTGTGCTTGCTGTGCTGCCTGTGCTTGCTGCCTGTGCTTGCTGTGCTGCCTGTGCTGTGCTGCCTGTGCTTGCTGCCTGTGCTTGCAGTGCTGCCTGTGCTTGCTGTGCTGAGTGTGCTTGCTGCCTTTGCTTGCTGTGATGCCTGTGCTTGCTGTGCTGAGTGTGCTTACTGCCTGTGCTTGCTGTGCTTGTTGTGATGCCTGTGCTTGCTATGCTGAGTGTGCTTGCTGCCTGTGCTTGCTGTGCTGCCTGTGCTTGCTGCCTGTGCTTGGTGTGATGCCTGTGCTTGCTGTGCTGGCTGTGCTGCCTGTGCTTGCTGTGCTGAGTGTGCTTGCTGCCTGTGCTTGCTGTGCTGCCTGTGCTTGCTGCCTGTACTTGCTGTGCTGTCTGTGCTTGCTGTGCTGCCTGAGCTTGCTGCCTGTGCTTGCTGTGCTGCCTGTGCTTGCTGCCTGTGCTTGCTGTGCTGCCTGTGCTTGCTGTGCTGCCTGTGCTGCCTGTGCTTGCTGCCTGTGCTGCCTGTGCTTGCTGCCTGTGCTTGCTGCCTGTCCTTGCTGTGCTGCCTGTGCTTGCTGCCTGTGCTTGCTGTGCTGCCTGTGCTTGTTGCCTGTGCTTGCTGCGTGTGCTTGCTGTGCTGAGTGTGCTTACTGCCTGTGCTTGCTGTGCTTGTTGTGATGCCTGTGCTTGCTGTGCTGAGTGTGCTTGCTGCCTGTGCTTGCTGTGCTGCCTGTGCTTGCTGCCTGTGCTTGCTGTGCTGGCTGTGCTGCCTGTGCTTGCTGTGCTGAGTGTGCTTGCTGCCTGTGCTTGCTGCCTGTACTTGCTGTGCTGTCTGTGCTTGCTGTGCTGCCTGAGCTTGCTGCCTGTGCTTGCTGTGCTGCCTGTGCTTGCTGCCTGTGCTTGCTGTGCTGCCTGTGCTTGCTGTGCTGCCTGTGCTGCCTGTGCTTGCTGCCTGTGCTGCCTGTGCTTGCTGCCTGTGCTTGCTGCCTGTCCTTGCTGTGCTGCCTGTGCTTGCTGCCTGTGCTTGCTGTGCTGCCTGTGCTTGTTGCCTGTGCTTGCTGCGTGTGCTTGCTGTGCTGGCTGTGCTGGCTGTGCTGCCTGTGCTTGCTGCGCTGCCTGTGCTGTGCTGCCAGTGCTTGCTGTGCTGCCTGTGCTTGTTGGGCTGCCTGTGCTTGCTCTGCTGCCTGTGCTTGCTGCCTGTGATTGCTGTGCTGCCTGTGCTTGCTGCCTGTGCTTGCTGTGCTGCCTGTGCTTGCTGCCTGTGCCTGCTGCCTGTGCTTGCTCTGCTGCCTGTGCTTGCTGCCTGTGATTGCTGTGCTGCCTGTGCTTGCTGCCTGTGCTTGCTGTGCTGCCTGTGCTTGCTGCCTGGGCTTGCTGTGCTGCCTGTGTTTGCTGTGCTGCCTGTGCTTGCTCCCTGTGCTTGCTGCGCTGCCTGTGCTTGCTTTGCTGCCTGTGCTTGCTGCCTGTGCTTGCTGTGCTGCCCTTGCTTGCTGCCTGTGCTTGCTGTGCTTGCTGTGCTGCCTATGTTTGCTGTGCTGCCTGTGCTTGCTGCCTGTGCTTGCTGTGCTGCCTGTGCTTGCTGCCTGTGCTTGCTGTGCTGCCTGTGCTTGCTGCCTGTGCTTGCTGTGTTGCCTGTGCTTGCTGCCTGTACTTGCTGTGCTGCCTGTGCTTGCTGCCTGTGCTTGCTTTGCTGCCTGTGCTTGCTGCCTGTGCTTGCTGTGCTGCCTGTGCTTGCTGCCTGTGCTTGCTGTGCTGCCTGTGCTTGCTGTGCTGACTGTTCTTGCTGCCTGTGCTTGCTGCGCTGCCTGTGTTTGCTCCCTGTACTTGGTGTGCTGCCTGTGCTTGCTGCCTGTGCTTGCTGCCTGTGCTTGCTGTGCTTGCTATGCTGCCTGTGCAAGCTGCCTGTGCTTGCTGTGCTGCCTGTGCTTGCTGCCTGTGCTTGCTGTGCTGCCTGTGCTCGCTGTGCTGCCTGTTAGCGATGCATTTGATTTCGCCCATAACACGCGGTAATTCGACAGTGGCATACGACAGTGCGTTGCTGTGTCACCTGTTTTTGGAGGCGCCGAGAATCGCGGATCATATGTTTATCTCGGCGGCCGGTGCATTGACCTGCGTCTCAGAAAGAGTAAGCATTGTAAACAAATGCGAGAGTGAATCTCGCCGAACATCGGAGCAGGCTTTCCCTGTTGGAAAGAGGATGGAGCTTGACCCCTCTGCACTTCCCCCAGAATCGCTAAAACGAACACATCTCGTCGAGCTATTTTGCGGGTTTCTAACATGCCTGTGCTTGCTGCCTGTGCCTGTTGTGCTGCCTGTGCTTGCTGCCTGTGCTTGCTGTGCTGCCCGTGCTTGCTGCCTGTGCTTGATGTGCTGCCTGTGCTTGCTGTTTGTGCTTGTTGTGCTGCCTGTGCTTGCTGTGCTGCCTGTGCTTGCTGTGCTGCCTGTGCTTGCTGTGCTGCCTGTTAGCGATGCATTTGATTTCGCCCATAACACGCAGTAATTCGACAGTGGCACACGACAGTGCGTTGCTGTGTCACCTGTTTTTGGAGGCGCCGAGAGTCGCGGATCATATGTTTACCTCGGCAGCCGGTGCATTGACCTGCGTCTCAGTAAGAGTAAGCATTGTAAACAAATGCGAGAGTGAATCTCGCAGAAGATCGGAGCAGGCTTTGCCTGTTGGAAAGAGGACGGAGCTTGACCCCTCTGCACTTCCCCCAGAATCGCTAAAACGAACTCGTCGAGCTATTTTGCGGGTTTCTAACATGCCTGTGCTTGCTGTGCTGCCTGTGCTTGCTGCCTGTGCTTGCTGTGCTGCCTATACTTGCTGCCTGTGCTTGCTGTGCTGCCTGTGCTTGCTGCCTGTGCATGCTGTGCTGCCTGTGCATGCTGTGCTGCCTGTGCTTGCTGCCTTTGCTTGCAGTGCTGCCTGTGCTTGCTGTGCTGCCTGTGCTTGCTGGCTGTGCTTGCTGCCTGTGCTTGCTGTGCTGCCTGTGCTGGCTGTGGTTGCTGTGCTGCCTGTGCTTGGTGTGCTGCCTGTGCTGCCTGTGCTTGCTGCCTGTGCTTGCTGTACTGCCTGTGCTTGCTGTGCTGCCTGTTAGCGATGCATTTGATTTCGCCCATAACACGCGGTAATTCGACAGTGGCATACGACAGTGCGTTGCTGTGTCACCTGTTTTTGGAGGCTCCGAGATTCGCGGATCATATGTTTACCTCGGCGGCCGGTGCATTGACCTGCGTCTCAGTAAGAGTAAGCATTGTAAACAAATGCGAGAGTGAATCTCGCAGAAGATCGGAGCAGGCTTTGCCTGTTGGAAAGAGGACGGAGCTTGACCCTCTGCACTTCCCCCAGAATCGCTAAAACGACCTCGTCGAGCTATTTTGCGGGTTTCTAACATGCCTGTTCTTGCTGTGCTGCCTGTGCTTGCTGCCTGTGCTTGCTGTGCTGCCTATACTTGCTGCCTGTGCTTGCTGTGCTGCCTGTGCTCGCTGTGCTGCCTGTTAGCGATGCATTTGATTTCGCCCATAACACGCGGTAATTCGACAGTGGCATACGACAGTGCGTTGCTGTGTCACCTGTTTTTGGAGGCGCCGAGCGTCGCGGATCATATGTTCACCTCGGCGGCCGGTGCATTGACCTGCGACACAGTAAGAGTAAGCATTGTAAACAAATGCGGGAGTGAATCTCGCCGAAGATCGGAGCAGGCTTTGCCTGTTGGAAAGAGGACGGAGTTTGACCCCTCTGCACTTCCCCAAGAATCGCTAAAAAACGAACACATCTCGTCGAGCTATTTTGCGGGTTTCTAACATGCCTGTGCTTGCTGCCTGTGCTTACTGTGCTGCCTGTGCTGTGCTGCCTGTGTTTGCTGTGCTGCCTGTGCTTGCTGCCTGTGCTTGCTGCCTGTGCTTGCTGTGCTGCCTGTGCTTGTTGCCTGTGCTTGCTGCGTGTGCTTGCTGTGCTGGCTGTGCTGGCTGTGCTGCCTGTGCTTGCTGCGCTGCCTGTGCTGTGCTGCCAGTGCTTGCTGTGCTGCCTGTGCTTGTTGGGCTGCCTGTGCTTGCTCTGCTGCCTGTGCTTGCTGCCTGTGATTGCTGTGCTGCCTGTGCTTGCTGCCTGTGCTTGCTGTGCTGCCTGTGCTTGCTGCCTGTGCCTGCTGCCTGTGCTTGCTCTGCTGCCTGTGCTTGCTGCCTGTGATTGCTGTGCTGCCTGTGCTTGCTGCCTGTGCTTGCTGTGCTGCCTGTGCTTGCTGCCTGGGCTTGCTGTGCTGCCTGTGTTTGCTGTGCTGCCTGTGCTTGCTCCCTGTGCTTGCTGCGCTGCCTGTGCTTGCTTTGCTGCCTGTGCTTGCTGCCTGTGCTTGCTGTGCTGCCCTTGCTTGCTGCCTGTGCTTGCTGTGCTTGCTGTGCTGCCTATGTTTGCTGTGCTGCCTGTGCTTGCTGCCTGTGCTTGCTGTGCTGCCTGTGCTTGCTGCCTGTGCTTGCTGTGCTGCCTGTGCTTGCTGCCTGTGCTTGCTGTGTTGCCTGTGCTTGCTGCCTGTACTTGCTGTGCTGCCTGTGCTTGCTGCCTGTGCTTGCTTTGCTGCCTGTGCTTGCTGCCTGTGCTTGCTGTGCTGCCTGTGCTTGCTGCCTGTGCTTGCTGTGCTGCCTGTGCTTGCTGTGCTGACTGTTCTTGCTGCCTGTGCTTGCTGCGCTGCCTGTGTTTGCTCCCTGTACTTGGTGTGCTGCCTGTGCTTGCTGCCTGTGCTTGCTGCCTGTGCTTGCTGTGCTTGCTATGCTGCCTGTGCAAGCTGCCTGTGCTTGCTGTGCTGCCTGTGCTTGCTGTGCTGCCTGTGCTTGCTGCCTGTGCTTGCTGTGCTGCCTGTGCTCGCTGTGCTGCCTGTTAGCGATGCATTTGATTTCGCCCATAACACGCGGTAATTCGACAGTGGCATACGACAGTGCGTTGCTGTGTCACCTGTTTTTGGAGGCGCCGAGAATCGCGGATCATATGTTTATCTCGGCGGCCGGTGCATTGACCTGCGTCTCAGAAAGAGTAAGCATTGTAAACAAATGCGAGAGTGAATCTCGCCGAACATCGGAGCAGGCTTTCCCTGTTGGAAAGAGGATGGAGCTTGACCCCTCTGCACTTCCCCCAGAATCGCTAAAACGAACACATCTCGTCGAGCTATTTTGCGGGTTTCTAACATGCCTGTGCTTGCTGCCTGTGCCTGTTGTGCTGCCTGTGCTTGCTGCCTGTGCTTGCTGTGCTGCCCGTGCTTGCTGCCTGTGCTTGATGTGCTGCCTGTGCTTGCTGTTTGTGCTTGTTGTGCTGCCTGTGCTTGCTGTGCTGCCTGTGCTTGCTGTGCTGCCTGTGCTTGCTGTGCTGCCTGTTAGCGATGCATTTGATTTCGCCCATAACACGCAGTAATTCGACAGTGGCACACGACAGTGCGTTGCTGTGTCACCTGTTTTTGGAGGCGCCGAGAGTCGCGGATCATATGTTTACCTCGGCAGCCGGTGCATTGACCTGCGTCTCAGTAAGAGTAAGCATTGTAAACAAATGCGAGAGTGAATCTCGCAGAAGATCGGAGCAGGCTTTGCCTGTTGGAAAGAGGACGGAGCTTGACCCCTCTGCACTTCCCCCAGAATCGCTAAAACGAACTCGTCGAGCTATTTTGCGGGTTTCTAACATGCCTGTGCTTGCTGTGCTGCCTGTGCTTGCTGCCTGTGCTTGCTGTGCTGCCTATACTTGCTGCCTGTGCTTGCTGTGCTGCCTGTGCTTGCTGCCTGTGCATGCTGTGCTGCCTGTGCATGCTGTGCTGCCTGTGCTTGCTGCCTTTGCTTGCAGTGCTGCCTGTGCTTGCTGTGCTGCCTGTGCTTGCTGGCTGTGCTTGCTGCCTGTGCTTGCTGTGCTGCCTGTGCTGGCTGTGGTTGCTGTGCTGCCTGTGCTTGGTGTGCTGCCTGTGCTGCCTGTGCTTGCTGCCTGTGCTTGCTGTACTGCCTGTGCTTGCTGTGCTGCCTGTTAGCGATGCATTTGATTTCGCCCATAACACGCGGTAATTCGACAGTGGCATACGACAGTGCGTTGCTGTGTCACCTGTTTTTGGAGGCTCCGAGATTCGCGGATCATATGTTTACCTCGGCGGCCGGTGCATTGACCTGCGTCTCAGTAAGAGTAAGCATTGTAAACAAATGCGAGAGTGAATCTCGCAGAAGATCGGAGCAGGCTTTGCCTGTTGGAAAGAGGACGGAGCTTGACCCCTCTGCACTTCCCCCAGAATCGCTAAAACGACCTCGTCGAGCTATTTTGCGGGTTTCTAACATGCCTGTTCTTGCTGTGCTGCCTGTGCTTGCTGCCTGTGCTTGCTGTGCTGCCTATACTTGCTGCCTGTGCTTGCTGTGCTGCCTGTGCTCGCTGTGCTGCCTGTTAGCGATGCATTTGATTTCGCCCATAACACGCGGTAATTCGACAGTGGCATACGACAGTGCGTTGCTGTGTCACCTGTTTTTGGAGGCGCCGAGCGTCGCGGATCATATGTTCACCTCGGCGGCCGGTGCATTGACCTGCGACACAGTAAGAGTAAGCATTGTAAACAAATGCGGGAGTGAATCTCGCCGAAGATCGGAGCAGGCTTTGCCTGTTGGAAAGAGGACGGAGTTTGACCCCTCTGCACTTCCCCAAGAATCGCTAAAAAACGAACACATCTCGTCGAGCTATTTTGCGGGTTTCTAACATGCCTGTGCTTGCTGCCTGTGCTTACTGTGCTGCCTGTGCTGTGCTGCCTGTGTTTGCTGTGCTGCCTGTGCTTGCTGCCTGTGCTTGCTGCCTGTGCTTGCTGTGCTGCCTGTGCTTGCTGCCTGTGCTTGCTGAGCTGCCTGTTAGCGTTGCATTTGATTTCGCCCATAACACGCGGTAATTCGACAGTGGCATACGACAGTGCGTTGCTGTGTCACCAGTTTTTGGAGGCGCCGAGAGTCGCGGATCATATGTTTACCTCGGCTGCCGGTGCATTGACCTGCGTCTCAGTAAGAGTAAGCATTGTAAACAAATGCGAGAGTGAATCTCGCAGAAGATCGGAGCAGGCTTTGCCTGTTGGAAAGAGGACGGAGCTTGACCCCTCTGCACTTCCCCCAGAATCGCTAAAACGAACTCGTCGAGCTATTTTGCGGGTTTCTAACATGCCTGTGCTTGCTGTGCTGCCTGTGCTTGCTGCCTGTGCTTGCTGTGCTGCCTATACTTGCTGCCTGTGCTTGCTGTGCTGCCTGTGCTCGCTGTGCTGCCTGTTAGCGATGCATTTGATTTCGCCCATAACACGCGGTAATTCGACAGTGGCATACGACAGTGCGTTGCTGTGTCACCTGTTTTTGGAGGCGCCGAGAGTCGCGGATCATATGTTTATCTCGGCGGCCGGTGCATTGACCTGCGTCTCAGTAAGAGTGAGCATTGTAAACAAATGCGAGAATGAATCTCGCCGAACATCGGAGCAGGCTTTGCCTGTTGGAAAGAGGATGGAGCTTGACCCCTCTGCACTTCCCCCAGAATCGCTAAAACGGACACATCTCGTCGAGCTATTTTGCGGGTTTCTAACATGCCTGTGCTTGCTGCCTGTGCTTGCTGTGCTGCCTGTGCTTGCCGCCTGTGCTTGCTGTGCTGCCTGTGCTTGCTGCCTGTGCTTGCTGCCTGTGCTTGCTGTACTTTCTGTGCTGCCTGTGCATGCTGTGCTGCCTGTGCTTGCTGCCTGTGCTTGCTGTGCTGCCTGTGCTTGCTGTGCTGCTTGTGCTTGCTGTGCTGCCTGTTAGCGATGCATTTGATTTCGCCCATAACACGCGGTAATTCGACAGTGGCACACGACAGTGCGTTGCTGTGTCACCTGTTTTTGGAGGCGCCGAGCGTCGCGGATCATATGTTCACCTCGGCGGCCGGTGCATTGACCTGCGACACAGTAAGAGTAAGCATTGTAAAAAATGCGGGAGTGAATCTCGCCGAAGATCGGAGCAGGCTTTGCCTGTTGGAAAGAGGACGGAGTTTGACCCCTCTGCACTTCCCCAAGAATCGCTAAAAAACGAACACATCTCGTCGAGCTATTTTGCTGGTTTCTAACATGCCTGTGCTTGCTGTGCTGCCTGTGCTTGCTGCCTGTGCTTGCTGTGCTGCCTGTGCTTGCTGCCTGGGCTTGCTGTGCTGCCTGTGTTTGCTGTGCTGCCTGTGCTTGCTCCCTGTGCTTGCTGCGCTGCCTGTGCTTGCTTTGCTGCCTGTGCTTGCTGCCTGTGCTTGCTGTGCTGCCTGTGCTTGCTGCCTGTGCTTGCTGTGCTGCCTATGTTTGCTGTGCTGCCTGTGCTTGCTGCCTGTGCTTGCTGTGCTGCCTGTGCTTGCTGCCTGTGCTTGCTGTGCTGCCTGTGCTTGCTGCCTGTGCTTGCTGTGTTGCCTGTGCTTGCTGCCTGTACTTGCTGTGCTGCCTGTGCTTGCTGCCTGTGCTTGCTTTGCTGCCTGTGCTTGCTGCCTGTGCTTGCTGTGCTGCCTGTGCTTGCTGCCTGTGCTTGCTGTGCTGCCTGTGCTTGCTGTGCTGCCTGTGCTTGCTGCCTGTGCTTGATGTGCTGCCTGTGCTTGCTGTTTGTGCTTGTTGTGCTGCCTGTGCTTGCTGTGCTGCCTGTGCTTGCTGTGCTGCCTGTGCTTGCTGTGCTGCCTGTTAGCGATGCATTTGATTTCGCCCATAACACGCAGTAATTCGACAGTGGCACACGACAGTGCGTTGCTGTGTCACCTGTTTTTGGAGGCGCCGAGAGTCGCGGATCATATGTTTACCTCGGCAGCCGGTGCATTGACCTGCGTCTCAGTAAGAGTAAGCATTGTAAACAAATGCGAGAGTGAATCTCGCCGAAGATTGGAGCAGGCTTTGCCTGTTGGAAAGAGGACGGAGCTTGACCCCTCTGTACTTCCCCCAGAATCGATAAAACGAACACATCTCGTCGAGCTATTTTGCGGGTTTCTAACATGCCTGTGCTTGCTGTGCTGCCTGTGCTTGCTGCCTGTGCTTGCTGTGCTGCCTGTGCTTGCTGCCTGTGCTTGCTGCCTGTGCTTGCTGTGCTGTCTGTGCTTGCTGTGCTGCCTGTGCTTGCTGCCTGTGCTTGCTGTGCTTGCTATGCTGCCTGTGCAAGCTGCCTGTGCTTGCTGTGCTGCCTGTGCTTGCTGTGCTGCCTGTGCTCGCTGTGCTGCCTGTTAGCGATGCATTTGATTTCGCCCATAACACGCGGTAATTCGACAGTGGCATTCGACAGTGCGTTGCTGTGTCACCTGTTTTTGGAGGCGCCGAGAATCGCGGATCATATGTTTATCTCGGCGGCCGGTGCATTGATCTGCGTCTCAGAAAGAGTAAGCATTGTAAACAAATGCGAGAGTGAATCTCGCCGAACATCGGAGCAGGCTTTCCCTGTTGGAAAGAGGATGGAGCTTGACCCCTCTGCACTTCCCCCAGAATCGCTAAAACGAACACATCTCGTCGAGCTATTTTGCGGGTTTCTAACATGCCTGTGCTTGCTGCCTGTGCTTACTGTGCTGCCTGTGCTGTGCTGCCTGTGTTTGCTGTGCTGCCTGTGCTTGCTGCCTGTGCTTGCTGCCTGTGCTTGCTGTGCTGCCTGTGCTTGCTGCCTGTGCTTGCTGAGCTGCCTGTTAGCGTTGCATTTGATTTCGCCCATAACATGCGGTAATTCGACAGTGGCATACGACAGTGCGTTGCTGTGTCACCTGTTTTTGGAGGCGCCGAGAGTCGCGGATCATATGTTTACCTCGGCTGCCGGTGCATTGACCTGCGTCTCAGTAAGAGTAAGCATTGTAAACAAATGCGAGAGTGAATCTCGCAGAAGATCGGAGCAGGCTTTGCCTGTTGGAAAGAGGACGGAGCTTGACCCCTCTGCACTTCCCCCAGAATCGCTAAAACGAACTCGTCGAGCTATTTTGCGGGTTTCTAACATGCCTGTGCTTGCTGTGCTGCCTGTGCTTGCTGCCTGTGCTTGCTGTGCTGCCTATACTTGCTGCCTGTGCTTGCTGTGCTGCCTGTGCTCGCTGTACTGCCTGTTAGCGATGCATTTGATTTCGCCCATAACACGCGGTAATTCGACAGTGGCATACGACAGTGCGTTGCTGTGTCACCTGTTTTTGGAGGCGCCGAGAGTCGCGGATCATATGTTTATCTCGGCGGCCGGTGCATTGACCTGCGTCTCAGTAAGAGTGAGCATTGTAAACAAATGCGAGAGTGAATCTCGCCGAACATCGGAGCAGGCTTTGCCTGTTGGAAAGAGGATGGAGCTTGACCCCTCTGCACTTCCCCCAGAATCGCTAAAACGGACACATCTCGTCGAGCTATTTTGCGGGTTTCTAACATGCCTGTGCTTGCTGCCTGTGCTTGCTGTGCTGCCTGTGCTTGCCGCCTGTGCTTGCTGTGCTGCCTGTGCTTGCTGCCTGTGCTTGCTGTGCTGCCTGTGCTTGCTGTGCTGCTTGTGCTTGCTGTGCTGCCTGTTAGCGATGCATTTGATTTCGCCCATAACACGCGGTAATTCGACAGTGGCACACGACAGTGCGTTGCTGTGTCACCTGTTTTTGGAGGCGCCGAGCGTCGCGGATCATATGTTCACCTCGGCGGCCGGTGCATTGACCTGCGACACAGTAAGAGTAAGCATTGTAAACAAATGCGGGAGTGAATCTCGCCGAAGATCGGAGCAGGCTTTGCCTGTTGGAAAGAGGACGGAGTTTGACCCCTCTGCACTTCCCCAAGAATCGCTAAAAAACGAACACATCTCGTCGAGCTATTTTGCTGGTTTCTAACATGCCTGTGCTTGCTGTGCTGCCTGTGCTTGCTGCCTGTGCTTGCTGTGCTGCCTGTGCTTGCTGCCTGGGCTTGCTGTGCTGCCTGTGTTTGCTGTGCTGCCTGTGCTTGCTCCCTGTGCTTGCTGCGCTGCCTGTGTTTGCTGTGCTGCCTGTGCTTGCTGCCTGTGCTTGCTGTGCTGCCTGTGCTTGCTGCCTGTGCTTGCTGTGCTGCCTATGTTTGCTGTGCTGCCTGTGCTTGCTGCCTGTGCTTGCTGTGCTGCCTGTGCTTGCTGTGCTGCCTGTGCTTGCTGCCTGTGCTTGCTGTGCTGCCTGTGCTTGCTGCCTGTGCTTGCTGTGTTGCCTGTGCTTGCTGCCTGTACTTGCTGTGCTGCCTGTGCTTGCTGCCTGTGCTTGCTTTGCTGCCTGTGCTTGCTGCCTGTGCTTGCTGTGCTGCCTGTGCTTGCTGCCTGTGCTTGCTGTGCTGCCTGTGCTTGCTGCCTGTGCTTGCTGTGTTGCCTGTGCTTGCTGTGCTGCCTGTGCTTGCTGCATGTGCTTGCTGTGCTGCCTGTGCTTGCTGCCTGTGCTTGCTGTGAGCATTGTAAACAAATGCGAGAGTGAATCTCGCCGAAGATCGGAGCAGGCTTTGCCTGTTGGAAAGAAGACGGAGCTTGACGCCTCTGCATTTCCCCCAGAATCGCTAAAACGAACACATCTCGTCGAGCTATTTGCGGGTTTCTGACATGCCTTTGCTTGCTGCCTGTGCTTGCTGTGCTGCCTGTGCTTGCTGCCTGTGCTTGCTGTGTTGCCTGTGCTTGCTGTGCTGCCTGTGCTTGCTGTGCTGCCTGTTAGCGATGCATTTGATTTCGCCCATAACACGCGGTAATTCGACAGTGGCATACGACAGTGCGTTGCTGTGTCACCTGTTTTTGGAGGCGCCGAGAGTCGCGGATCATTTGTTTACCTCGGCGGCCGGTGCATTGACCTACGTCTCAGTAAATGTAAGCATTGTAAACAAATGCGAGAGTGAATCTCGCAGAAGATCGGAGCAGGCTTTGCCTGTTGGAAAGAGGACGGAGGTTGACCCCTCTGCACTTCCCCCAGAATCGCTAAAACGAACACATCTCGTCGAGCTATTTTGCGGGTTTCTAACATGCCTGTGCTTGCTGCCTGTGCTTACTGTGCTGCCTGTGCTGTGCTGCCTGTGTTTGCTGTGCTGCCTGTGCTTGCTGCCTGTGCTTGCTGCCTGTGCTTGCTGTGCTGCCTCTGCTTGCTGCCTGTGCTTGCTGTGCTGCCTGTGCTTGCTGCCTGTGCTTGCTCTGCTGCCTGTGCTTGCTGTGCTGAGTGTGCTTGCTGCCTGTGCTTGCTGTGCTGCCTGTGCTTGCTGCCTGTGCTTGCTGTGCTGCTTGTGCTTGTTGCCTGTGCTTGCTGTGCTGCCTGTGCTTGCTGTGCTGCCTGTGCTTGCTGCCTGTGCTTGCTGTGCTGCCTGTGCTTGCTGCCTGTGCTTGCTGTGCTGCCTGTGCTGTGCTGCCTGTGCTTGCTGCCTGTGCTTGCAGTGCTGCCTGTGCTTGCTGTGCTGAGTGTGCTTGCTGCCTTTGCTTGCTGTGATGCCTGTGCTTGCTGTGCTGAGCGTGCTTACTGCCTGTGCTTGCTGTGCTTGTTGTGATGCCTGTGCTTGCTATGCTGAGTGTGCTTGCTGCCTGTGCTTGCTGTGCTGCCTGTGCTTGCTGCCTGTGCTTGGTGTGATGCCTGTGCTTGCTGTGCTGGCTGTGCTGCCTGTGCTTGCTGTGCTGAGTGTGCTTGCTGCCTGTGCTTGCTGTGCTGCCTGTGCTTGCTGCCTGTACTTGCTGTGCTGTCTGTGCTTGCTGTGCTGCCTGAGCTTGCTGCCTGTGCTTGCTGTGCTGCCTGTGCTTGCTGCCTGTGCTTGCTGTGCTGCCTGTGCTTGCTGTGCTGCCTGTGCTGCCTGTGCTTGCTGCCTGTGCTGCCTGTGCTTGCTGCCTGTGCTTGCTGCCTGTCCTTGCTGTGCTGCCTGTGCTTGCTGCCTGTGCTTGCTGTGCTGCCTGTGCTTGTTGCCTGTGCTTGCTGCGTGTGCTTGCTGTGCTGAGTGTGCTTACTGCCTGTGCTTGCTGTGCTTGTTGTGATGCCTGTGCTTGCTGTGCTGAGTGTGCTTGCTGCCTGTGCTTGCTGTGCTGCCTGTGCTTGCTGCCTGTGCTTGTTGTGCTGCCTGTGCTTGCTGTGCTGCCTGTGCTTGCTGTGCTGCCTGTGCTTGCTGTGCTGCCTGTTAGCGATGCATTTGATTTCGCCCATAACACGCAGTAATTCGACAGTGGCACACGACAGTGCGTTGCTGTGTCACCTGTTTTTGGAGGCGCCGAGAGTCGCGGATCATATGTTTACCTCGGCAGCCGGTGCATTGACCTGCGTCTCAGTAAGAGTAAGCATTGTAAACAAATGCGAGAGTGAATCTCGCCGAAGATTGGAGCAGGCTTTGCCTGTTGGAAAGAGGACGGAGCTTGACCCCTCTGTACTTCCCCCAGAATCGATAAAACGAACACATCTCGTCGAGCTATTTTGCGGGTTTCTAACATGCCTGTGCTTGCTGTGCTGCCTGTGCTTGCTGCCTGTGCTTGCTGTGCTGCCTGTGCTTGCTGCCTGTGCTTGCTGCCTGTGCTTGCTGTGCTGTCTGTGCTTGCTGTGCTGCCTGTGCTTGCTGCCTGTGCTTGCTGTGCTTGCTATGCTGCCTGTGCAAGCTGCCTGTGCTTGCTGTGCTGCCTGTGCTTGCTGTGCTGCCTGTGCTCGCTGTGCTGCCTGTTAGCGATGCATTTGATTTCGCCCATAACACGCGGTAATTCGACAGTGGCATTCGACAGTGCGTTGCTGTGTCACCTGTTTTTGGAGGCGCCGAGAATCGCGGATCATATGTTTATCTCGGCGGCCGGTGCATTGATCTGCGTCTCAGAAAGAGTAAGCATTGTAAACAAATGCGAGA
>CAWWDK010000267.1:0-63842 GCA_963942575.1 Priocnemis perturbator
CTAAAAACGCGTACGACACTTGATTCGCACGAATCCGTTGAGAAATGGCCGAGATACGCCGTGTCACACTTCCGGACGATGAAATCTTGCTAGTTCTCACGTTTTGCAAGCGAAACGCACGATGCGCCGCGTTTCGTTCAATTCGTTCAAGAACTCTCGTATCTCGGACATCCGCGAGTGTTTCGCGTCGAAAACGTGGTCTCCGTCTGTTTTAGACGCTAAAAACGCGTATGACACTTGATTCGCACGAATCCGTTGAGAAATGGCAGAGATACGCCGTGTTACACTCCCGGACGATGAATTCGTTCAATTCGTTCACGAACTCTCGTATCTGGGATATCCGCGAGTGTTTCGCGTCGAAAACGTGATCCCCGTCTGTTTTAGACGCCAAAAAACGCGTATGACACTTGATTCGCACGAATCCGTTGAGAAATGGCCGAGATACGCCATGTTACACTTCCGGACGATGAAATCTTGCTAGATATCACGTATTGCAAGCGAAACGCACGATGCGCCGCGTTTCGTTCAATTCGTTCAAGAACTCTCGTATCTCGGACACCCGCGAGTGTTTCGCGGCGAAAACGTGGTTTCCGTCTGTTTTATACGGTAAAAACGCGTTTGACACTTGATTCGCACGAATCCGTTGAGAAATGGCCGAGATACGCCGTGTTGCACTTCCGGTCGATGAATTCGTTCAATTCGTTCAAGAACTCTCGTATCTCGGACATCCGCGAGTGTTTCGCGTCGAAAACGTGGTCCCCGTCTGTTTTAGACGCTAAAGACGCGTATGACACTTGATTCGCACGAATCCGTTGAGAAATGGCCGAGATACGCCGTGTTACACTTCCGGACGATGAAATCTTGCTAGTTCTCTCGTTTTGCAAGCGAAACGCACGATGCACCGCGTTTCGTTCATTTCGTTCAAGAACTCTCGTATCTCGGACACCCGCGAGTGTTTCGCGACGAAAACGTGGTCCCCGTCTGTTTCAGACGCTAAAAACGCGTATGACACTTGATTCGCACGAATCCGTTGAGAAATGGCCGAGATACGCCGTGATTACACTTCCGGACGATGAATTCGTTCAATTCGTTGAAGAACTCTCGTATCTGGGACATCCGCGAGTGTTTCGCGTCGAAAACGTGGTCTCCTTCTGTTTTAGACGCTAGAGACGCGTATGACACTTGATTCGCACGAATCCGTTGAGAAATGGCCGAGATACGCCGTGTTACACTTCCGGACGATGAAATCTTGCTAGTTCTCACGTTTTGCAAACGAAACGCACGATGCACCGCGTTTCGTTCCATTCGTTCAAGAACTCTCGTATCTCGGACATCCGCGAGTGTTTCGCGACGAAAACGTGGTCCCCGTCTGTTTCAGACGCTAAAAACGCGTATGACACTTGATTCGCACGAATCCGTTGAGAAATGGCCGAGATACGCCGTGATTACACTTCCGGACGATGAATTCGTTCAATTCGTTCAAGAACTCTCGTATCTCGGACATCCGCGAGTGTTTCGCGTCGAAAACGTGGTCCCCGTCTGTTTTAGACGCTAGAAACGCGTATGACACTTGATTCGCACGAATCCGTTGAGAAATGGCCGAGATACGCCGTGTTACACTTCCGGACGATGAAATCTTGCTAGTTCTCTCGTTTTGCAAGCGAAACGCACGATGCACCGCGTTTCGTTCATTTCGTTCAAGAACTCTTGTATCTCGGACATCCGCGAGTGTTTCGTGTCGAAAACGTGGTCCCCGTCTGTTTTAGACGCTAAAAACGCGTATGACAGTTGATTCGCACGAATCCGTTGAGAAATGGCCGAGATACGCCGTGTTACACTTCCGGACGATGAATTCGTTCAATTCGTTCAAGAACTGTCGTATCTCGGACATCCGCGAGTGTTTCGCGTCGCAAACGTGGTCCCCTTCTGTTTTAGACACTAGAGACGCGTATGACACTTGATTCGCACGAATCCGTTGAGAAATGGCCGAGATACGCCGTGTTACACTTCCGGACGATGAATTCGTTCAATTCGTTGAAGAACTTTCGTATCTCGGACATCCGCGAGTGTTTCGCGTCGAAAACGTGGTGCCCGTCTGTTTTAGACGCTAAAAACGCGTATGACACTTGATTCGCACGAATCCGTTGAGAAATGGCCGAGATACGCCGTGTTACACTTCCCGACGATGAAATCTTGCTAGTTCTCAAGTTTTGCAAGCGAAACGCACGATGCACCGCGTTTCGTTCAATTCGTTCAAGAACTCTCGTATATCGGACATCCGCGAGTGTTTCGCGTCGAAAACGTGGTCCCCGTCTGTTTCAGATGCTAAAAACGCGTTTGACACTTGATTCGCACGAATCCGTTGAGAAATGGCCGAGATACGCCGTGTTGCACTTCCGGTCGATGAATTCGTTCAATTCGTTCAAGAACTCTCGTATCTCGGACATCCGCGAGTGTTTCGCGTCGAAAACGTGGTCCCCGTCTGTTTTAGACGCTAAAGACGCGTATGACACTTGATTCGCACGAATCCGTTGAGAAATGGCCGAGATACGCCGTGTTACACTTCCGGACGATGAAATCTTGCTAGTTCTCTCGTTTTGCAAGCGAAACGCACGATGCACCGCGTTTCGTTCATTTCGTTCAAGAACTCTCGTATCTCGGACATCCGCGAGTGTTTCGCGACGAAAACGTGGTCCCCGTCTGTTTCAGACGCTAAAAACGCGTATGACACTTGATTCGCACGAATCCGTTGAGAAATGGCCGAGATACGCCGTGATTACACTTCCGGACGATGAATTCGTTCAATTCGTTGAAGAACTCTCGTATCTGGGACATCCGCGAGTGTTTCGCGTCGAAAACGTGGTCTCCTTCTGTTTTAGACGCTAGAGACGCGTATGACACTTGATTCGCACGAATCCGTTGAGAAATGGCCGAGATACGCCGTGTTACACTTCCGGACGATGAAATCTTGCTAGTTCTCACGTTTTGCAAACGAAACGCACGATGCACCGCGTTTCGTTCCATTCGTTCAAGAACTCTCGTATCTCGGACATCCGCGAGTGTTTCGCGACGAAAACGTGGTCCCCGTCTGTTTCAGACGCTAAAAACGCGTATGACACTTGATTCGCACGAATCCGTTGAGAAATGGCCGAGATACGCCGTGATTACACTTCCGGACGATGAATTCGTTCAATTCGTTCAAGAACTCTCGTATCTCGGACATCCGCGAGTGTTTCGCGTCGAAAACGTGGTCCCCGTCTGTTTTAGACGCTAGAAACGCGTATGACACTTGATTCGCACGAATCCGTTGAGAAATGGCCGAGATACGCCGTGTTACACTTCCGGACGATGAAATCTTGCTAGTTCTCTCGTTTTGCAAGCGAAACGCACGATGCACCGCGTTTCGTTCATTTCGTTCAAGAACTCTTGTATCTCGGACATCCGCGAGTGTTTCGTGTCGAAAACGTGGTCCCCGTCTGTTTTAGACGCTAAAAACGCGTATGACAGTTGATTCGCACGAATCCGTTGAGAAATGGCCGAGATACGCCGTGTTACACTTCCGGACGATGAATTCGTTCAATTCGTTCAAGAACTGTCGTATCTCGGACATCCGCGAGTGTTTCGCGTCGCAAACGTGGTCCCCTTCTGTTTTAGACACTAGAGACGCGTATGACACTTGATTCGCACGAATCCGTTGAGAAATGGCCGAGATACGCCGTGTTACACTTCCGGACGATGAATTCGTTCAATTCGTTGAAGAACTTTCGTATCTCGGACATCCGCGAGTGTTTCGCGTCGCAAACGTGGTCCCCTTCTGTTTTAGACACTAGAGACGCGTATGACACTTGATTCGCACGAATCCGTTGAGAAATGGCCGAGATACGCCGTGTTACACTTCCGGACGATGAATTCGTTCAATTCGTTGAAGAACTTTCGTATCTCGGACATCCGCGAGTGTTTCGCGTCGAAAACGTGGTGCCCGTCTGTTTTAGACGCTAAAAACGCGTATGACACTTGATTCGCACGAATCCGTTGAGAAATGGCCGAGATACGCCGTGTTACACTTCCCGACGATGAAATCTTGCTAGTTCTCAAGTTTTGCAAGCGAAACGCACGATGCACCGCGTTTCGTTCAATTCGTTCAAGAACTCTCGTATATCGGACATCCGCGAGTGTTTCGCGTCGAAAACGTGGTCCCCGTCTGTTTCAGATGCTAAAAACGCGTATGACACTTGATTCGCACGAATCCGTTGAGAAATGGCCGAGATACGCCGCGTTACACTTCCGGACGATGAATTCGTTCAATTCGTTCAAGAACTCTCGTATCTCGGACATCCGCGAGTGTTTCGCGTCGAAAACGTGGTCCCCGTCTGTTTTAGACGCTAAAAACGCGTATGACACTTGATTCTCACGAATCCGTTGAGAAATGGCCGAGATACGCCGTGTTACACTTCCGGACGATGAAATCTTGCTAGTTCTCACGTTTTGCAAGCGAAACGCACGACGCACCGCGTTTCGTTCAATTCGTTCAAGAACTCTCGTATCTCGGACATCCGCGAGTGTTTCGCGTCGAAAACGTGGTCGCCGTCTGTTTCAGACGCTAAAAACGCTTATGACACTTGATTCGCACGAATCCGTTGAGAAATGGCCGAGATACGCCGTGTTACACTTCCGGACGATGAAATCTTGCTAGTTCTCACGTTTTGCAAGCGAAACGCACGATGCACCGCGTTTCATTCAATTCCTTCGAGAACTCTCGTATCTCGGACACCCGCGAGTGTTCCGCGTCGAAAACGTGGTGCCCGTCTGTTTTAGACGCTAAAAACGCGTATGACACTTGATTCGCACGAATCCGTTGAGAAATGGCCGAGATACGCCGTGTTACACTTCCCGACGATGAAATCTTGCTAGTTCTCACGCTTTGCAAGCGAAACGCACGATGCACCGCGTTTCGTTCAATTCGTTCAAGAACTCTCGTATCTCGGACATCCGCGAGTGTTTCGCGTCGAAAACGTGGTCCCCGTGCGTTTTAGACGCTAAAAACGCGTACGACACTTGATTCGCACGAATCCGTTGAGAAATGGCCGAGATACGCCGTGTTACACTTCCGGACGATGAAATCTTGCTAGTTCTCACGTTTTGCAAGCGAAACGCACGATGCGCCGCGTTTCGTTCAATTCGTTCAAGAAATCTCCTATCTCGGACATCCGCGAGTGTTTCGCGTCGAAAACGTGGTCTCCGTCTGTTTTATACGCTAAAAACTCGTATGACACTTGTTTCGCACGAATCCATTGAGACATGGCCGAGATACGCCGTGTTACACTTCCGGACGATGAAATCGTTCAATTCGTTCACGAACTCTCGTATCTCGGACATCCGCGAGTGTTTCGCGTCGAAAACGTGGTCCCCGTCTGTTTCAGACGCTAAAAACTCGTATGACACTTGATTCGCACGAATCCGTTGAGGAATGGCCGAGATACGCCGTGTTACACTTCCGGACGATGAAATCTTGCTAGTTCTCACGTTTTGCAAGCGAAACGCACGATGCACCGCGTTTCGTTCAATTCCTTCGAGAACTCTCGTATCTCGGACACCCGCGAGTGTTCCGCGTCGAAAACGTGGTGCCCGTCTGTTTTAGACGCTAAAAATGCGTATGACACTTGATTCGCACGAATCCGTTGAGAAATGGCCGAGACACGCCGTGTTACACTTCCCGACGATGAAATCTTGCTAGTTCTCACGCTTTGCAAGCGAAACGCACGATGCACCGCGTTTCGTTCAATTCGTTCAAGAACTCTCGTATCTGGGACACCCGCGAGTGTTTCGCGTCGAAAACGTGGTCCCCGTGCGTTTTAGACGCTAAAAACGCGTACGACACTTGATTCGCACGAATCCGTTGAGAAATGGCCGAGATACGCCGTGTCACACTTCCGGACGATGAAATCTTGCTAGTTCTCACGTTTTGCAAGCGAAACGCACGATGCGCCGCGTTTCGTTCAATTCGTTCAAGAACTCTCGTATCTCGGACATCCGCGAGTGTTTCGCGTCGAAAACGTGGTCTCCGTCTGTTTTAGACGCTAAAAACGCGTATGACACTTGATTCGCACGAATCCGTTGAGAAATGGCAGAGATACGCCGTGTTACACTCCCGGACGATGAATTCGTTCAATTCGTTCACGAACTCTCGTATCTGGGATATCCGCGAGTGTTTCGCGTCGAAAACGTGATCCCCGTCTGTTTTAGACGCCAAAAACGCGTATGACACTTGATTCGCACGAATCCGTTGAGAAATGGCCGAGATACGCCATGTTACACTTCCGGACGATGAAATCTTGCTAGATATCACGTATTGCAAGCGAAACGCACGATGCGCCGCGTTTTGTTCAATTCGTTCAAGAACTCTCGTATCTCGGACACCCGCGAGTGTTTCGCGGCGAAAACGTGGTTTCCGTCTGTTTTATACGGTAAAAACGCGTTTGACACTTGATTCGCACGAATCCGTTGAGAAATGGCCGAGATACGCCGTGTTGCACTTCCGGTCGATGAATTCGTTCAATTCGTTCAAGAACTCTCGTATCTCGGACATCCGCGAGTGTTTCGCGTCGAAAACGTGGTCCCCGTCTGTTTTAGACGCTAATGACGCGTATGACACTTGATTCGCACGAATCCGTTGAGAAATGGCCGAGATACGCCGTGTTACACTTCCGGACGATGAAATCTTGCTAGTTCTCTCGTTTTGCAAGCGAAACGCACGATGCACCGCGTTTCGTTCATTTCGTTCAAGAACTCTCGTATCTCGGACATCCGCGAGTGTTTCGCGACGAAAACGTGGTCCCCGTCTGTTTCAGACGCTAAAAACGCGTATGACACTTGATTCGCACGAATCCGTTGAGAAATGGCCGAGATACGCCGTGATTACACTTCCGGACGATGAATTCGTTCAATTCGTTGAAGAACTCTCGTATCTCGGACATCCGCGAGTGTTTCGCGTCGAAAACGTGGTCTCCTTCTGTTTTAGACGCTAGAGACGCGTATGACACTTGATTCGCACGAATCCGTTGAGAAATGGCCGAGATACGCCGTGTTACACTTCCGGACGATGAAATCTTGCTAGTTCTCACGTTTTGCAAGCGAAACGCACGATGCACCGCGTTTCGTTCCATTCGTTCAAGAACTCTCGTATCTCGGACATCCGCGAGTGTTTCGCGACGAAAACGTGGTCCCCGTCTGTTTCAGACGCTAAAAACGCGTATGACACTTGATTCGCACGAATCCGTTGAGAAATGGCCGAGATACGCCGTGTTACACTTCCGGACGATGAATTCGTTCAATTCGTTCAAGAACTCTCGTATCTCGGACATCCGCGAGTGTTTCGCGTCGAAAACGTGGTCCCCTTCTGTTTTAGACGCTAGAGACGCGTATGACACTTTATTCGCACGAATCCGTTGAGAAATGGCCGAGATACGCCGTGATTACACTTCCGGACGATGAATTCGTTCAATTCGTTGAAGAACTTTCGTATCTCGGATATCCGCGAGTGTTTCGCGTCGAAAACGCGGTGCCCGTCTGTTTAGACGCTAAAAACGCGTATGACACTTGATTCGCACGAATCCGTTGAGAAATGGCCGAGATACGCCGTGTTACACTTCCGGACGATGAAATCTTGCTAGTTCTCACGTTTTGCAAGCGAAACGCACGACGCACCGCGTTTCGTTCAATTCGTTCAAGAACTCTCGTATCTCGGACATCCGCGAGTGTTTCGCGTCGAAAACGTGGTCGCCGTCTGTTTTAGACGCTAAAAACGCGTATGACACTTGATTCGCACGAATCCGTTGAGAAATGGCCGAGATACGCCGTGTTACACTTCCGGACGATGAAATCTTGCTAGTTCTCACGCTTTGCAAGCGAAACGCACGATGCACCGCGTTTCGTTCAATTCGTTCAAGAAATCTCGTATCTCGGACACACGCGAGTGTTCCGCGTCGAAAACGTGTTGCCCGTCCGTTTTGGACGCTAAAAACGCGTATGACACTTGATTCGCACGAATCCGTTGAGAAATGTTCGAGATACGCCGTGTTACACTTCCCGACGATGAAATCTTGCTTGTTCTCACGTTTTGCAAGCGAAACGCACGATGCACCGCGTTTCGTTCAAGAACTCTCGTATCTCGGACATCCGCGAGTGTTTCGCGTCGAAAACGTGGTCCCCGTCTGTTTCAGACGCTAAAAACGCGTATGACACTTGATTCGCACGAATCCATTGAGAAATAGCCGAGATACGCCGCGTTACACTTCCGGACGATGAATTCGTTCAATTCGTCCAAGAACTCTCGTATCTCGGACATCCGCGAGTGTTTCGCATCGAAAACGTGGTCCCCGTGCGTTTTAGACCCTAAAAACGCGTATGACACTTGATTCGCACGAATCCGTTGAGAAATTGCCGAGATAGGCCGTGTTACACTTCCGGACGATGAAATCTTGCTAGTTCTCACGTTTTGCAAGCGAAACGCACGATGCACCGCGTTTCGTTCATTTCGTTCAAGAACTCTCGTATCTCGGACATCCGCGAGTGTTTAGCGTCGAAAACGTGGTCCCCGTCTGTTTTAGACGCTAAAAACGCGTATGAGACTTGATTCGCACGGATCCGTTGAAAAATGGCCGAGATACGCCGTGTTACACTTCCGGACGATGAATTCGTTCAATTCGTTCAAGAACTCTCGTATCTCGGACATCCGCGAGTGTTTCGCGTCGAAAACGTGGTCCCCTTCTGTTTTAGACGCTAGAGACGCGTATGACACTTGATTCGCACGAATCCGTTGAGAAATGGCCGAGATACGCCGTGATTACACTTCCGGACGATGAATTCGTTCAATTCGTTGAAGAACTTTCGTATCTCGGACATCCGCGAGTGTTTCGCGTCGAAAACGTGGTGCCCGTCTGTTTTAGACGCTAAAAACGCGTATGACACTTGATTCGCACGAATCCGTTGAGAAATGGCCGAGATACGCCATGTTACACTTCCCGACGATGAAATCTTGCTAGTTCTCACGTTTTGCAAGCGAAACGCACGATGCACCGCGTTTCGTTCAATTCGTTCAAGAACTCTCGTATCTCGGACATCCGCGAGTGTTTCGCGTCGAAAACGTGGTCCCCGTCTGTTTCAGACGCTAAAAACGCGTATGACACTTGATTCGCACCAATCCGTTGAGAAATGGCCGAGATACGCCGTGTTGCACTTCCGGACGATGAATTCGTTCAATTCGTTCAAGAACTCTCGTATCTCGGTCATCCGCGAGTGTTTCGCGTCGAAAACGTGGTCCCCATCTGTTTTAGGCGCTAAAAACGCGTATGACACTTGATTCGCACCAATCCGTTGAGAAATGGCCGAGATACGCCGTGTTGCACTTCCGGACGATGAAATCTTGCTAGTTCGTTCAAGAACTCTCGTATCTCGGACATCCGCGAGTGTTTCGCGTCGAAAACGTGGTCCCCGTCTGTTTTAGACGGTAAAGACGCGTATGACACTTGATTCGCACGAATCCGTTGAGAAATGGCCGAGATAAGCCGTGTTACACTTGCTAGTTCTCGCGTTTTGCAAGCGCGACACACGATGCACCGCGTTTCGTTCGATTCGTTCAAGAACTCTCGTATCTCGGACATCCGCGAGTTTTTCGCGTCGAAAACGTGCTCCCCGTGCGTTTTAGACGCTAAAAACGCGTATGACACTTGATTCGCACGAATCCGTTGAGAAATGGCCGAGATACGCCGTGTTACACTTGCGGACGATGAAATCTTGCTAGTTCTCGCGTTTTGCAAGCGCGACACACGATGCACCGCGTTTCGTTCGATTCGTTCAAGAACTCTCGTATCTCAGACATCCGCGAGTGTTTCGCGTCGAAAACATGGTCCCCGTCTGTTTTAGACGCTAAAAACGCTTATGATACTTGATTCGCACGAATCCGTTGAGAAATGGCCAAGATACGCCGTGTTACACTTGCGGACGATGAATTCGATCAATTCGTTCAAGAACTCTCGTATCCGGAAATCCGCGAGTGTTTCGCGTCGAAAACGTGGTCCCCGTCTGTTTTAGACGCTAAAAACGCGTAAGACCGTTGTTTCGCACGAATCCGTTGAGAAATGGCCGAGATACGCCGTGTTACACTTCCGGCCGTTGAAATCTTGCTAGTTGTCGCGTTTTGCAAACGAAATGCACGATGCACCGCGTTTCGTTCAATTCGTTCAAGAACTCAAGTATCTCGGACATCCGCGAGTGTTTCGCGTCGAAAACGTGGTCCCCGTCTGTTTTAGACGCTAAAAACGCGTGTGACCGTATTTTTCTTGACTGGGCGATATTTTGCCCTGACTTGCACCGGACTCGTTCCCGGCGGGTTTGCCGTGAAAAAGCCTTTCGTAACCCGTCTCGGTATAGACCGGATACGTGTCAAAAATGACACTGCACAGCGTTATTCGGGGTAACGGACTTGTTCCGGGTAGGAGCGTGTCCCTGAGGGTCACCCCGCACTATGCAGTGCTGTAGGAGAGCAGCGGAACTATTTTCTACTCTCGGAGATCGACGCAGAATACGTCGATTGGTTCGTGCACTGGGCGAATCGAGACAAACGACTATGGAATACACACAATAAATATTATATTCTCAAGAAAAATATGTACATGGAAAAGCGTGTCACGCGTCGGTGTTATATGGCTATGGCTATTACGTATTATACGCTAAGTTTCGATATTGCCAAGACAGACACTATTAACGCCTGTTATCTATACGAACGCTATGTATGCATGTGCTTCTAGACCAGGAATCACCTTGGCGAAGACTAGGATCAGGCGGGGGACACCGAAGTGCATGGGCCGAGCTTGTTATCCGGCTATTCCGTGTCCTGTCTCTATAATGTGTTCGGACTCAGGCGTTTCTTATTCTAGTGACTCTACTGCAAGATATTTAATACGTCTACAGGAATTCGGCAGTTATGAAATCGACTTATGAGGGGAGCGCGTAGCTGGCCGTACAGTCCGTCTATCGCACCACCGATATCCTGTATTACTTTTTACTAGTATGCAAACTGCCTGCAAGGAAGGCTAGGAGTATCCTTTGGGGGGCAGTTGCCAGGCCGCCGGATACGTCCGCCTGCTTACAGGGATACACAGAGAAGTTGGAAGAACGGCACACGACACTGTTCTGCGGGAGCGCGAAGCTGGCCGGGAGTCAGTCTAGCCACTTCAACTTCTCTGGAGCTAATTCTATCCTTTTTTATTCTCCTGCGTCTTTATTCCTTTTTATTCTCCCTTTTTATTCTTTTTTATTCTTTCAGATTCTTATTGTGGAACTATCCTGGCTTATGAACGCGACGCTCTTACTACGGCGGGTACAATATCGGATATGAGTACGCGAGTACGAATATACGCGGTTGAATGCACGGTACATATGCGATGCTTCTAACTGAATTGTTTTATCACGCGCTTATAGTGGCAAGCAGTTTGACAGGGCAGTGACTGGAGCAGACTTCCGCGACGTGTACAATTTTCTGTAGAAGGAGAGCGCTTCTTCGTGGATTCTTTTACGGCGTTTTATAATTCTGTCTCGTCTTACTACGAACTGTTTCCGTATATAATGTCCGGCGGTACGGCGTTGTGCGTGTTGGTAAAAGGGCAGCGCTTTCGCTTACACTTAATACTGCTCAGGATAAGAACCATTTGACGGTGGCGACGGGCACTATATATTCCTCATTACGCCTAAATGCTCTTACGAGAAAAGGAGGCATCTACCGCCCGGAGTCGGTAACTAGGATTCCGCGTTGCCTGTGTGAGTCAGCGTCAGACATACTCCGTGCGTGCACGCACACACCGTTGGCTGCCGCGTGCCGCACGGAGCGCTTGCGAGAATTTTGTACGCATATGTGACGCTCCAAATTGGACGGTTACATGGCCCCCCCACTAAAAACGCGAGAACATTGGGAACTACCTCCTTTTCAGGTTCGAGTGTTACAATAACAAATTTTGAGGAAAATAACATGATTTATTATCGGGCTATCGATAGTGAGATATCCGTACAAAATTAAACAAAACATTTGGTCGTTTCCTTAAGGGATACAAAATCAAAGAAAAGAATTATGTCCGTTTACTTGGACTTTGCCACTGCGTTGAGTCGTTTTGATTTCGGGAGTGTCGCTGTCTTTTCACTCTCCCTTCGTCGTTTTGTATTTATGTAACTGTTCGTATTGTTTTTAACGGGCGCGCGTATCGCGGGTTTCGCGGCACATTCTCGCGGTATCGTGTCATACCGTTCTTTCAGGGCGGCCAACAATGCCTCTCCTTCCAACACATACGCCGGTGACCAACTAGTACGCTGACCCCAGCCGTGGGGAGGCGTCCTGGCTTTACAATCGAACAGCTCCCTTAGGAGGCGACGCTTTTTCGCTGATAGCTCCTTCTCCTTCTGTCGCTCCGCGCTGCATGGGGGAAGATTCGCCAGGGCACCTGTAGCTGGAGAGGTGCCCTCTCGGTCGTGGCTTCCCTCCTTCAGGGCGATGGGTTGCGGGTGGAGACGTTGATCGTCCTTCATGTCCCGCGTAGTTAGTCCTCGGTCCTTGCCCGGCTTCTGCGTCGGGCGTCCTTGGCTTCCCTCGGGCTTCTGCGTCGGGCGTCCTTGGCTTCCCTCCGGCTTCCGCGTCGGGGGCGCTTGACGTGTTGACGGCGTTAATGTGGAATTGCCGTCCTTTAGTATCTGTATCGTCCTCAAAGGGGGAATTCCAGACTTCGACGTCGCCACGTGTTGATCGTGTATTCGGGTCGACGTCGGTATACGTTGGGGGTCATCCATCGGCATGCGCGTCATGGGTTGTTTACTCCCCACGGTCTTCAACGATGCCGGAATTTTGCTGCTTTCGGATGTTTTAGCACTTTTATTACCTTCCTTGGCAATAGATTCGGGACCCCTCCTCTCGTTCGGAATAGCCGAATTCGTTTTGTGGCCATGATTACGTTGCGTGGTCACAAAATCCTTCTCCGTGGTCTGAGTGCGCTGATTACGCATGGGTATGCGGGCCTGATTTCCTACGCCCTTCACGTAGTGCCCTCCTTTCGATGATACCCATGTGCGGGGGATGATAGTGGTGGCCGGTGGCAAATCGATCTCATGATATCGGTAGTCCTTACCCGTCTGCGTGGTGCGGGTTATCATCCGCCATTTTGCGTATGTCTGTAGCGCGATCGACGGCATGTCTTTTCGTATGCACGGAAAACTCGAGAGTGAAGTGATTGAGGTAGTACACTTCTCGGTTGGTCCTCCGGGGAGGTACGGGGTGAAGGGTTTCCTACTCCTGTGCTTGCTGGTAACGTCGAAGGAGGGACTCGTGGAACAGCCCTTTATGTTTTCGGGTCCGTCTTTCCACGAGCACGTATGTATTGCTTCCCTTTTTCGCTACAATTTCATACGGTCCTTCGTAGATATGAAAAAACTTCGCAATGTGCCTGTCCGCGGCGTTCGATATAGGATTCGTCTTTACAAGGACTAATTCTCCTACATCGAGACCGTTCGGTCCGGCGTTCTTGTTTCGCCTCCCTGTTCGTTTATCGGATTTTATCTTCATCCGATTGTAGGCTAGGTGGAGTTGCCGTTGCCTTTCCGTCGTCGTTGGTGTTTCTGCGGCTCGCAATTCGGGGAACCATTCGCACCATGGTCGTTCTGGCTTGACCCCTGTCATCAGTTCACACGGAGTGTAACCAGTGGCGTCGCTGATGACCTCATTGCATGTTGTCTCGATGAGGTCAATATAATTTGCCCAGGCGGTGTGGGAATTCTTGACAACAGTTCTCAGTATACGTCCGATCTCACGGTTGGTCCTCTCCACCGGATTACTCTGCGGGTGTCTTACGGAAGAGCGGATATGTCGAATATTCCTTCCCTCAAGGGCAGTTCTCCATACTCCCGAGGTAAATTGCGTGCCGTGATCCGTTATAATTCGTGTCGGGTGTCCAAACTCCGGTATATACAACTCGCACAATTTTTTAGTTGTAACTTGTGCAGTTGCTCGTTTTACCGGGTATAACTTCACGTGTTTCGTGAATATATCCTTGATGATCAAGATATGTTGTACACCTCCAGTTGACTTTGGCAATGGTCCATAGTAATCCATGGACAGAATGTCGAGAGGCGCCTTCGGAATTATCGTTCCCAAGGGAACTTTGCTCGGGTGCGTATTGACTTTTGTACGTTGGCACAAATCGCAGGTGGAGGCGATCTTCCTGGCGAGGCGGTGACCCTTTTTTATGTAAAAGGACTCCTGTAAGAGTGCGGCCGTCTTTTCGCCTCCGATGTGTCCGTAGATCTCATGCACCTCTCTAATGATGAGGCAGTGGAGGGGTTGTGGCAATATTATTTTCAGCGCGCCACCACGGCCAATTTTGTACATTACTTCCCGGACGATGCGGTATTTTTCGTCGGGTTCTGCCGAGAGTCTTGCTCTAAGGTGATTTAGAGATTCATCCTTCTGCTGCTCTTTCGCCATATTCATCAGGATTTTCTTCGTTGCTGGCGCAAGGTCACGGAGGAGAGTCGTGTTAATTGGCACAATTGTGTTGCGCTTCTCTGTCCACGCATTGTTTTCGGAATTTGTGCGACTCATCACATCCGCCAGTATGTTCTTACTGCCCGCGATATGGCGAATTTCCAGATTATAATCCTGGATGCTCAGAGTCCAACGGGTGAGCCGTTGATTCGTAAGCCGGCTCTCCTTTAGAAATATGAGCTCACGGTGGTCAGTCAGAAGAATTATCTTGTTGCTCGCTATGTATGTCCTAAATTTAGCGAGGCTCCATACAATGGCAAGAAGTTCTTTCTCGGTGGTGGTGTAGGTTAATTCGGGTCCCTTCAGGGTTCGACTGGCAAACGATATCGGATGACGGTTGCCATTAACATCCTCCTGTTCCAGTATGGCTCCAAGGGCGGAGAAGCTGGCGTCCGTGGTAAGGAAGTACGGCTTGTGGGGGTTATTGTACCGCAGCACGACTTCCTTACAGAAAGCATTCTTTAGTGAATTAAATGCCTTCTGAGAGTCCTCCGTCCATTCCCAGCGGGTGTTCTTCTTCAATAATCCCAGTAAGGGAACCGATAGTTCTGCGTGCTTTTCCGTGAATTTACTATAGTAATTCACTAGTCCTAAGAATCCTCGCAGTTGCTTTAGATTCTTGGGTGTTGGAAAATCTTGAATTGCTCGCAGTTTCTCGGGATCTTGCGTTAATCCTTTCGGCGATAATACATGTCCCAGGAATCTTACCTCGGTCACGAGAAATTTGCACTTATCTAAGTTGATCGTCACGTTGTGTGCATTAAGGCGTGTCAGGATCTCATCCAGTTGTTTCAGATGGTCTTGATATGTTTTTGAGACACACAATATGTCGTCCACGAAGATAACGACGTGTGACTCCATGCCCTGGAACACTTTCCTCATGGCACGCACTAACGACGCAGTGCTGGTTTTCAGGCCGAATGGTGTCACCTGATACTCGTAGCATCGTCCTCTGTATACGAATGCCGTGTATTTCTTCGATTCCTCGGTAAGCGGGACTTGCCAGAAACTGTTCGTCATGTCTAAACTCGACATGTACCCAACTTCCTGTATCTTCTGGAAGATTTCCTCCGCAGTTTCGGACGCCTCATAGTCATCCTTCAGATGCTCATTTAATCGTCGCGCGTCCAGGCAAAGACGGATAGAGCCGTTTTTCTTCATGACCGGCACTATTGGGTTAATATAAGGACTCGAGCTTGGCCGTATTATATCATTCTGCAGCATGCGCTGGATCTCCGCATCCGCCCCTTCGTGGTATTTTAAAGGTATCGGATACGTTCTGCAGTAGTACGGCGTATCTTTCTCCATGTGCAGAGAGTGCGTGTATCCCTTTACACGTCCTATTTCCTTACGCCATAGTGCTTGATGTGAAAGGATCATGCTCTTCATTTGCTCTTTTTGCTCGTCCGTGCCTTGACTTGATCGCAGAATATCCGTTATCTTGCTTGGTGCAATGTCATCGGATGTAGTAATCTGACTGTTGCAGACAGTTGCCGGAATCTCGGTGATTATTTCTTCCGGTATTAAAGTCGTGGTGGTCTTTTCGTGACCGTCGTTGATGGAGATTGTTCCGTTGGCGAGATTGATGTTCGCTTGGACTAGGTGCAGCACGTCAATGCCAATAATAGCGCTGCATATCAGTCCGGGAACGATGGCAAATGCTGCTTCCCATTGTCGACCGCCCAGCGTGAATTTTGCCCACACTTGCAGCTTTAGGCGAGTCGATTTCTGGCCCGTGGCTCCCACAATAAAGGTGTTGGATATTGGCAGCGATGGACATTTCTTCAACGTACTTCGATGTTCCTCGTACCATTGTAGTGACAATGCCGATATACAGCTGCCGGTGTCCACTAAGGCAAGAATCGGGATTCCCTCAATATGAATTTTTAATTGAGGGCAGGTTCGCATTTCCTGATTATTATCTCGCCCTTGTTCTTCTTCTAGGAGCTCCTCTCTGGTGTTACTGAAAACTGTACTAATGATGGTGCAGTTTTCTGCGTCTCGTTCCTCTATCTCTACGGAGGCCCGTGGCAACGGGGACGAGGTCCTCCACCGCTGCGTTATTTCGGAACTCCTTATCAGTTTTCCGTATTGGCAGGTTCCGAACCTTCTTCCGGGGTGACGGGGTCCTCCTCTTCCTCTTCAGGTTTAGGCTCTTCGCCTTCCTCGGCAGTCTCGAGTACTCTCACTCGATCCGGCGTTCTTCTTGTCATTGGAGGTGGTCGTGATTCGGGAACACGCCGATATTCATACGGTGTTCTCGGTGGCAGGTTTGCTCTCGGACGGGCGGTTTCCGGGTACCGTCTTCCATAGCTGCGCTCCGGTGGTGGAGGCATTTCCCATGCTCTTGGTTGGTTGACGGTACCTCCGTGGTCAAATCGCTCTAATAGTGAGAGTAGATCCTCCACCTTTGACATGTTCTGTCTAGTTACACAGTCGTCGACGGCCTGTGTAAAGTGGCGGGCGATAGTGAGAACAATTTGTTCCTCACTCCGACGTGGTGTCAGATCCCGTGCGAGCCCGACTAATCGCATTGCGTACGTGACTCGTGTTACTCCTTCGTTCGGCCGGTAGAAGCCGTTTGCGAGCTGTTCACGCACTTTCCTCTGGATCGCCGGACTCCAAAAACGCGCCAAGAACCTTCTGGCGAACTCCGGCCATGAAATAATTTGGTCAGCGACAACGTCCCACCATTCAGCAGCTATGCCCTTGAGACTTTGGCTGATGAGAAAATTGAGTTCCCTATCTGGTGTTCCGGTGGCGTCCAAGAATGTCCTCATTTCACGGATAAATCGTGAGGGCTTTTCTCCTTGCTTTCCCTCAAAGATCGGCAGCGAGGGTTTAATGGCGAATTGCCGCGCCTCCGCTTCCGGTTTTCGTGGTGCGGGTGGAGCACTTTCTCGGCGCCATGTCTCGCCGAATGGCCTTCCTAGTTGACTCGAGCTTCGAGCTGACGTTGTTGTTTGGTCTGGTGTCGGCAGGTGTGGTTGCCTCCTTAACGCGTGGGCTTCCATATCTCTTATGTCTTGCACGACTTGATTTGTCTGCAAGAATTGGTCAATGTACTGCCGGACGATTCCTTCACGCGTTTCACTTTCCTGGTGTAATCGGTCGAGTCGGCTGGTGAAAGTCCTTATAAGCTCCCTCATTTCTAATTTATGGTCGAGAATCTTCCGGCTCAACTCGTTCCTCACCTCCTCCACCCGTAATTCGACCTGTCTCTCGTACCACGACTCGAGATTATCGACGCGAGCTCTTAAATGATCCAGCTCGGTTCTGGTACGCGATGTAGCTCCAGTGTCATCGTGGCCTCCATCGATGGTTACATTTTCTCCGTCATTTTCTCCTTGCGTCTCCCTATTTTCCGTTGACGGGAGATTCCTGGCCACTTCATCGATCGTTTGTCTCGCCGTGTCGAACGTGTCGGTCGGGTCAATGTGAGGTACGTTCCTTCTCCTCAAGTCTTGTTGCTGTCCTTGCTCCCTTCCTTCCGAATCCATATTTAATGTTCTTATAGATTCCTCTTGAACGTCAGGATCGGTTAAATTCACACGCGGTATCACAGGTGGTCTCGATAATGCCGGTAGATGAGACTGGCTTCGCGTTTGCATTTCTCGCGAGGTTGCACGATTGCCCCTTATGTCGCGCCTTTTGCCACTACCTCATTCTACGCGTGAATTTATTTTTATTTTCAGGAATTTAACTTGTGTGGTGTTCGTCCGTCTCGTTCGCCCCACGTTGGGCGCCAATGTGACCGTAATTTTCTTGACTGGGCGATATTTTGCCCTGACTTGCACCGGACTCGTTCCCGGCGGGTTTGCCGTGAAAAAGCCTTTCGTAACCCGTCTCGGTATAGACCGGATACGTGTCAAAAATGACACTGCACAGCGTTATTCGGGGTAACGGACTTGTTCCGGGTAGGAGCGTGTCCCTGAGGGTCACCCCGCACTATGCAGTGCTGTAGGAGAGCAGCGGAACTATTTTCTACTCTCGGAGATCGACGCAGAATACGTCGATTGGTTCGTGCACTGGGCGAATCGAGACAAACGACTATGGAATACACACAATAAATATTATATTCTCAAGAAAAATATGTACATGGAAAAGCGTGTCACGCGTCGGTGTTATATGGCTATGGCTATTACGTATTATACGCTAAGTTTCGATATTGCCAAGACAGACACTATTAACGCCTGTTATCTATACGAACGCTATGTATGCATGTGCTTCTAGACCAGGAATCACCTTGGCGAAGACTAGGATCGTCAGGCGGGGGACACCGAAGTGCATGGGCCGAGCTTGTTATCCGTCTGCCAATGGCTATTCCGTGTCCTGTCTCTATAATGTGTTCGGACTCAGGCGTTTCTTATTCTAGTGACTCTACTGCAAGTTATTTAATACGTCTACAGGAATTCGGCAGTTATGAAATCGACTTATGAGGGGAGCGCGTAGCTGGCCGTACAGTCCGTCTATCGCACCACCGATATCGTGTATTACTTTTTACTAGTATGCAAACTGCCTGCAAGGAAGGCTAGGAGTATCCTTTGGGGGGCAGTTGCCAGGCCGCCGGATACGTCCGCCTGCTTACAGGGATACACAGAGAAGTTGGAAGAACGGCACACGACACTGTTCTGCGGGAGCGCGAAGCTGGCCGGGAGTCAGTCTAGCCACTTCAACTTCTCTGGAGCTAATTCTATCCTTTTTTATTCTCCTGCGTCTTTATTCCTTTTTATTCTCCCTTTTTATTCTTTTTTATTCTTTCAGATTCTTATTGTGGAACTATCCTGGCTTATGAACGCGACGCTCTTACTACGGCGGGTACAATATCGGATATGAGTACGCGAGTACGAATATACGCGGTTGAATGCACGGTACATATGCGATGCTTCTAACTGAATTGTTTTATCACGCGCTTATAGTGGCAAGCAGTTTGACAGGGCAGTGACTGGAGCAGACTTCCGCGACGTGTACAATTTTCTGTAGAAGGAGAGCGCTTCTTCGTGGATTCTTTTACGGCGTTTTATAATTCTGTCTCGTCTTACTACGAACTGTTTCCGTATATAATGTCCGGCGGTACGGCGTTGTGCGTGTTGGTAAAAGGGCAGCGCTTTCGCTTACACTTAATACTGCTCAGGATAAGAACCATTTGACGGTGGCGACGGGCACTATATATTCCTCATTACGCCTAAATGCTCTTACGAAAAAAGGAAGCATCTACCGCCCGGAGTCGGTAACTAGGATTCCGCGTTGCCTGTGTGAGTCAGCGTCAGACATACTCCGTGCGTGCACGCACACACCGTTGGCTGCCGCGTGCCGCACGGAGCGCTTGCGAGAATTTTGTACGCATATGTGACGCTCCAAATTGGACGGTTACACGCGTATGACACTTGATTCGCACGAATCCGTTGAGAAATGGCCGAGATACGCCGTGTTGCACTTCCGGACGATGAATTCGTTCAATTCGTTCAAGAACTCTCGTATCTCGGACATCCGCGAGTGTTTCGCGTCGAAAACGCGGTCCCCGTCTGTTTTAGACGCTAAAAACGCGTATGACACTTGATTCGCACGAATCCGTTGAGAAATGGCCGAGATACGCCGTGTTGCACTTCCGGACGATGAATTCGTTCAATTCGTTCAAGAACTCTCGTATCTCGGACATCCGCGAGTGTTTCGCGTCGAAAACGCGGTCCCCGTCTGTTTTAGACGCTATAAACGCGTATGACACTTGATTCGCACGAATCCGTTCAGAAATGGCCGAGATACGCCATGTTACACTTCTGGACGATGAAATCTTGCTAGTTCTCACGTTTTGCAAGCGAAACGCACGATGCACCGCGTTTCGTTCAATTCGTTCAAGAACTCTCGTATCTCGGACATCCGCAAGTGTTTCGCGTCGAAAACGTGGTCCCCATCTGTTTTAGACGCTAAAAACGCGTATGACACTTGATCCGCACGAATCCGTTGAGAAATGGCCGAGATACGCCGTGTTACACTTCTGGACGATGAAATCTTGCTAGTTCTCACGTTTTGCAAGCGAAAGGCACGATGCACCGCGTTTCGTTCAATTCGTTCAAGAACTCTCGTATCTCGGACATCCGCGAGTGTTTCGTGTCGAAAACGTGGTCCCCGTCTGTTTTAGACGCTAAAAACGCTTATGACACTTGATTCGCACGAATCCGTTGAGAAATGGCCGAGATACGCCGTGTTACACTTCCGGACGATGAAATCTCGCTAGTTCCCACGTTTTGCAAGCGAAACGCACGATGCACCGCGTTTCGTGCAATTCGTTCAAGAACTCTCGTATCTCAGACATCCGCGAGTGTTTCGCGTCGAAAACATGGTCCCCGTCTGTTTTAGACGCTAAAAACGCTTATGATACTTGATTCGCACGAATCCGTTGAGAAATGGCCAAGATACGCCGTGTTACACTTGCGGACGATGAATTCGATCAATTCGTTCAAGAACTCTCGTATCCGGAAATCCGCGAGTGTTTCGCGTCGAAAACGTGGTCCCCGTCTGTTTTAGACGCTAAAAACGCGTATGACACTTGATTGGCACGAATCCGTTGAGAAATGGCCGAGATACGCCGTATTACACTTCCGGACGATCAATTCGTCCAATTCGTTCAAGAACTTTCGTATCTCGCACATCCGCGAGTGTTTCGCGTCGAAAACGTGGTCCCCGTCTGTTTTAGACGCTATAAACGCGTATGACACTTGATTCGCACGAATCCGTTGAGAAATGGCCGAGATACGCCGTGTTACACTTCCGGACGATGAAATATTGCTAGTTCTCACGTTTTGCAAGCGAAACGCATGATACACCGCGTCTCGTTCAATTCATTCAAGAACTCTCGAATCTCGGACATCCGCGAGTGTTTCGCGTCGAAAACGTGGTCCCCGTCTGTTTTAGACGCTAAAAACGCGTATGACACTTGATTCGCATGAATCCGTTGAGAAATGGCCGAGATACGCCGTGTTACACTTCCGGACGATGAAATCTTGCTAGTTCTCACGTGTTGCAAGCGAAAGGCACGATGCACCGCGTTTCGTTCAATTCGTTCAAGAACTCTCGTATCTTGGACATCCGCGAGGGTTTCGCGTCGAAAACGTGGTCCCCGTCTGTTTTAGACGCTAAAAACGCGTATGACACTTGATTCGCACGAATCCGTTGAGAAATGGCCGAGATACGCCGTGTTACACTTGCGGACGATGAATCCGATCAATTCGTTCAAGAACTCTCGTATCTCGGACATCCGCGACTGTTTCGCGTCGAAAACGTTGTCCCCGTCTGTTTTAGACGGTAAAAACGCGTATGACACTTGATTCGCACGAATCCGTTGAGAAATGGCCGAGATACATCGTGTTACACTTCCGGACGATGAATTCGTTCAAGAACTCTCGTATCTCGGACATCCGCGAGTGTTTCCCGTCGAAAACATGGTCCCCGTCTGTTTTAGACGCGAAAAACGCGTATGACACTTGATTCGCACGAATCCGATGAGAAATGACCGAGATACGCCGTGTTACACTTCCGGACGATGAAATCTTGCTAGTTCTCACGTTTTGCAAGCGAAACGCACGATGCACCGCGTTTCGTTCAATTCGTTCAAGAACTCTCGTATCTCGGACATTCGCGAGTGTTTCGCGTCGAAAACGTGGTCCCCGTCTGTTTTAGACGCTAACAACGCGTATGATACTTGATTCGCACGAATCCGTTGAGAAATGGCCGAGATACGCCGTGTTACACTTCCGGACGATGAATTCGTTCAATTCGTTCAAGAACTCTTGTATCTCGGACATCCGCGAGTGTTTCGCATCGAAAACGTGGTCCTCGTCTGTTTTAGACGATAAAACGCGTATGACACTTGATTCGCACGAATCCGATGAGAAATGGCCGAGATACGCCGTGTTACACTTCCTGACGATGAAATCTTGCTAGTTCTCACGTTTTGCAAGCGAAACGCACGATGCACCGCGTTTCGTTCAATTCGTTCAAGAACTCTCGTATCTTGGACATCCGCGAGTGTTTCGCGTCGAAAACGCGGTCCCCGTCTATTTTAGACGCTAAAAACGCGTATGACACTTGATTCGCACGAATCCGTTGAGAAATGGCCGAGATACGCCGTGTTGCACTTCCGGACGGTGAATTCGTTCAATTCGTTCAAGAACTCTCGTATCTCGGACATCCGCGAATGTTTCGTGTCGAAAACGTGGTCCCCGTCTGTTTTAGACGCTAAAAACGCGTATGACACTTGATTCGCACGAATCCGTTGAGAAATGGCCGAGATACGCCGTGTTACACTTCCGGACGATGAAATCTCGCCAGTTCCCACGTTTTGCAAGCGAAACGCACGATGCACCGCGTTTCGTGCAATTCGTTCAAGAACTCTCGTATCTCAGACATCCGCGAGTGTTTCGCGTCGAAAACATGGTCCCCGGCTGTTTTAGACGCTAAAAACGCTTATGACACTTGATTCGCACGAATCCGTTGAGAAATGGCCGAGATACGCCGTGTTACACTTGCGGACGATGAATTCGATCAATTCGTTCAAGAACTCTCGTATCCGGAAATCCGCGAGTGTTTCGCGTCGAAAACGTGGTCCCCGTCTGTTTTAGACGCTAAAAACGCGTATGACACTTGATTGGCACGAATCCGTTGAGAAATGGCCGAGATACGCCGTATTACACTTCCGGACGATCAATTCGTCCAATTCGTTCAAGAACTCTCGTATCTCGGACATCCGCGAGTGTTTCGCGTCGAAAACGTGGTCCCCGTCTGTTTTAGACGCTAAAAACGCTTATGACACTTGATTCGCACGAATCCGTTGAGAAATGGCCGAGATACGCCGTGTTACACTTCCGGACGATGAAATCTTGCTAGTTCTCACGTTTTGCAAGCGAAACGCACGATGCACCGCGTTTCGTTCAATTCGTTCAAGAACTCTCGTATCTCGGACATCCGCGAGTGTTTCGCGTCGAAAACGTGGTCCCCGCCTGTTTTAGACGCTAACAACGCGTATGATACTTGATTCGCACGAATCCGTTGAGAAATGGCCGAGATACGCCGTGTTACACTTCCGGACGATGAATTCGTTCAATTCGTTCAAGAACTCTCGTATCTCGGACATCCGCGAATGTTTCGCGTCGAAAACGTGGTCCCCGTCTGTTTTAGACGCTAAAAACGCGTATGACACTTGATTCGCACGAATCCGTTGAGAAATGGCCGAGATACGCCGTGTTGCACTTCCGGACGGTGAATTCGTTCAATTCGTTCAAGAACTCTCGTATCTCGGACATCCGCGAATGTTTCGCGTCGAAAACGTGGTCCCCGTCTGTTTTAGACGCTAAAAACGATTATGACACTTGATTCGCACGAATCCGTTGAGAAATGGCCGAGATACGCCGTGTTACACTTCCGGACGATGAAATCTTGCTAGTACTCACGTTTTGCAAGCGAAACGCACGATGCACCGCGTTTCGTTCAATTCGTTCAAGAACTCTCGTATCTCGGACATCCGCGAGTGTTTCGCGTCGAAAACGTGGTCCCCGTCTGTTTTAGACGCTAAAAACGCGTATGACACTTGATTCGCATGAATCCGTTGAGAAATGGTCCAGATACGCCGTATTACACTTCCGGACCATGAAATCTTGCTAGTTCTCACGTGTTGCAAGCGAAAGGCACGATGCACCGCGTTTCGTTCAATTCGTTCAAGAACTCTCGTATCTTGGACATCCGCGAGGGTTTTGCGTCGAAAACGTGGTCCCCGTCTGTTTTAGACGCTAAAAACGCGTATGACACTTGATTCGCACGAATCCGTTGAGAAATGGCCGAGATACGCCGTGTTACACTTCCGGACGATGAATAGGTTCAATTCGTTCAAGAGCTCTCGTATCTCGGTTATCCGCGAGTATTTCGCGTCGAAAACGTGGTCCCAGTCTGTTTTAGATGCTAAAAACGCGTATGAAACTTGATTCGCACGAATCCGTTGAGAAAAGGCCGAGATACGCCGTGTTACACTTACGGAGATGAAATCTTGCTAGTTCTCACGTTTTGCAAGCGAAACGCACGATGCACCGCATTTCGTTCAATTCGTTCAAGAACTCTCGTATCTCGGACATCCGCGAGTGTTTCGCGTCGAAAACGTGGTCCCCGTCTGTTTTAGACGCTAAAAACGCGTATGACACTTGATTCGCACGAATCCGTTGAGAAATGGCCGAGATACGCCGTGTTACACTTCCGGACGATGAATACGTTCAATTCGTTCAAAGAACTCTCGTATCTCGGACATCCGCGAGTGTTTCGCGTCGAAAACGTGGTCCCCGTCTGTTTTAGACGCTAACAACGCGTATGATACTTGATTCGCACGAATCCGTTGAGAAATGGCCGAGATACGCCGTGTTGCACTTCCGGTCGATGAATTCGTTCAATTCGTTCAAGAACTCTCGTATCTCGGACATCCGCGAGTGTTTCGCGTCGAAAAAGTGGTCCCCGTCTGTTTTAGACGCTATAAACGCGTATGACACTTGATTCGCACGAATCCGTTCAGAAATGGCCGAGATACACCGTGTTACACTTCTGGACGATGAAATCTTGCTAGTTCTCACGTTTTGCAAGCGAAACGCACGATGCACCGCGTTTCGTTCAATTCGTTCAAGAACTGTCGTATCTTGGACATCCGCGAGGGTTTCGCGTCGAAAACGTGGTCCCCGTCTGTTTTAGACGCTAAAAACGCGTATGACACTTGATTCGCACGAATCCGTTGAGAAATGGCCGAGATACGCCGTGTTACACTTCCGGACGATGAAATCTTGCTAGTTCTCACGTTCTGCAAGCGAAACGCACGATGCACCGCGTTTCGTTCAATTCGTTCAAGAACTCTCGTATCTCGGACATCCGCGAGTGTTTCGCGTCGAAAACGTGGTCCCTGTCTGTTTTAGACGCTAAAAACGCGTATGACACTTGATTCGCACGAATCCGGTGAGAAATGGCCGACATACGCCGTGTTACACTTCCGGACGATGAATTCGTTCAATTCGTACAAGAACTTTCGTATCTCGGACATCCGCGAGTGTTTCGCGTCGAAAACTTGGTCCCCGTCTGTTTTAGACGCTAAAAACGCGTATGACACTTGATTCGCACGAATCCGTTGAGAAATGGCCGAGATACGCCGTGTTACACTTCCGGACGATGAAATCTTGCTAGTTCTCACGTTCTGCAAGCGAAACGCACGATGCACCGCGTTTCGTTCAATTCGTTCAAGAACTTTCGTATCTCGGACATCCGCGAGTGTTTCGCGTCGAAAACGTGGTCCCCGTCTGTTTTAGACGCTAAAAACGCGTATGACACTTGATTCGCACGAATCCGTTGAGAAATGGCCGAGATACGCCGTGTTACACTTCCGGACGATGAATACGTTCAATTCGTTCAAGAGCTCTCGTATCTCGGTTATCCGCGAGTGTTTCGCGTCGAAAACGTGGTCCCCGTCTGTTTTAGATGCTAAAAACGCGTATGAAACTTGATTCGCACGAATCCGTTGAGAAAAGGCCGAGATACGCCGTGTTACACTTACGGACGATGAATACGTTCAATTCGTTCAAGAACTCTCGTATCTCGGACATCCGCGAGTGTTTCGCGTCGAAAACGTGGTTCCAGTCTGTTTTAGATTCTAAAAACGCGTATGACACTTGATTCGCACAAATCCGTTGAGAAATGGCCGAGATACGCCGTGTTACACTTCCGGACGATGAATTCGTTCAATTCGTACAAGAACTCTCGTATCTCGGACATCCGCGAGTGTTTCGCGTCGAAAACGTGGTCCCCGTCTGTTTTAGACGCTAAAAACGCGTATGACACTTGATTCGCACGAATCCGTTGAGAAATGGCCGAGATACGCCGTGTTACACTTCCGGACGATGAGTTCGTTCAATTGGTTCAAGAACTCTCGTATCTCGGACATCCGCGAGTGTTTCGCGTCGAAAACGTGGTCCCCGTCTGTTTTAGGCGCTAAAAACGATTATGACACTTGATTCGCACGAATCCGTTGAGAAATGGCCGAGATACGCCGTGTTACACTTCCGGACGATGAATACGTTCAATTCGTTCAAGAACTCTCGTATCTCGGACATCCACGAGTGTTTCGCGTCGAAAACGTGGTGCCCGTCTGTTTTAGATGCTAAAAACGCGTATGACACTTGATTTGCACGAATCCGTTGAGAAATGGCCGAGATACGCCGTGTTACACTTCCGGACGATGAATTCGTTCAATTCGTTCAAGAACTCTCGTATCTCGGACATCCGCGAATGTTTCGCGTCGAAAACGTGGTCCCCGTCTGTTTTAGACGCTAAAAACGCGTATGACACTTGATTCGCACGAATCCGTTGAGAAATGGCCGAGATACGCCGTGTTGCACTTCCGGACGGTGAATTCGTTCAATTCGTTCAAGAACTCTCGTATCTCGGACATCCGCGAATGTTTCGCGTCGAAAACGTGGTCCCCGTCTGTTTTAGACGCTAAAAACGATTATGACACTTGATTCGCACGAATCCGTTGAGAAATGGCCGAGATACGCCGTGTTACACTTCCGGACGATGAAATCTTGCTAGTACTCACGTTTTGCAAGCGAAACGCACGATGCACCGCGTTTCGTTCAATTCGTTCAAGAACTCTCGTATCTCGGACATCCGCGAGTGTTTCGCGTCGAAAACGTGGTCCCCGTCTGTTTTAGACGCTAAAAACGCGTATGACACTTGATTCGCATGAATCCGTTGAGAAATGGTCCAGATACGCCGTATTACACTTCCGGACCATGAAATCTTGCTAGTTCTCACGTGTTGCAAGCGAAAGGCACGATGCACCGCGTTTCGTTCAATTCGTTCAAGAACTCTCGTATCTTGGACATCCGCGAGGGTTTTGCGTCGAAAACGTGGTCCCCGTCTGTTTTAGACGCTAAAAACGCGTATGACACTTGATTCGCACGAATCCGTTGAGAAATGGCCGAGATACGCCGTGTTACACTTCCGGACGATGAATAGGTTCAATTCGTTCAAGAGCTCTCGTATCTCGGTTATCCGCGAGTATTTCGCGTCGAAAACGTGGTCCCAGTCTGTTTTAGATGCTAAAAACGCGTATGAAACTTGATTCGCACGAATCCGTTGAGAAAAGGCCGAGATACGCCGTGTTACACTTACGGAGATGAAATCTTGCTAGTTCTCACGTTTTGCAAGCGAAACGCACGATGCACCGCATTTCGTTCAATTCGTTCAAGAACTCTCGTATCTCGGACATCCGCGAGTGTTTCGCGTCGAAAACGTGGTCCCCGTCTGTTTTAGACGCTAAAAACGCGTATGACACTTGATTCGCACGAATCCGTTGAGAAATGGCCGAGATACGCCGTGTTACACTTCCGGACGATGAATACGTTCAATTCGTTCAAAGAACTCTCGTATCTCGGACATCCGCGAGTGTTTCGCGTCGAAAACGTGGTCCCCGTCTGTTTTAGACGCTAACAACGCGTATGATACTTGATTCGCACGAATCCGTTGAGAAATGGCCGAGATACGCCGTGTTGCACTTCCGGTCGATGAATTCGTTCAATTCGTTCAAGAACTCTCGTATCTCGGACATCCGCGAGTGTTTCGCGTCGAAAAAGTGGTCCCCGTCTGTTTTAGACGCTATAAACGCGTATGACACTTGATTCGCACGAATCCGTTCAGAAATGGCCGAGATACACCGTGTTACACTTCTGGACGATGAAATCTTGCTAGTTCTCACGTTTTGCAAGCGAAACGCACGATGCACCGCGTTTCGTTCAATTCGTTCAAGAACTGTCGTATCTTGGACATCCGCGAGGGTTTCGCGTCGAAAACGTGGTCCCCGTCTGTTTTAGACGCTAAAAACGCGTATGACACTTGATTCGCACGAATCCGTTGAGAAATGGCCGAGATACGCCGTGTTACACTTCCGGACGATGAAATCTTGCTAGTTCTCACGTTCTGCAAGCGAAACGCACGATGCACCGCGTTTCGTTCAATTCGTTCAAGAACTCTCGTATCTCGGACATCCGCGAGTGTTTCGCGTCGAAAACGTGGTCCCTGTCTGTTTTAGACGCTAAAAACGCGTATGACACTTGATTCGCACGAATCCGGTGAGAAATGGCCGACATACGCCGTGTTACACTTCCGGACGATGAATTCGTTCAATTCGTACAAGAACTTTCGTATCTCGGACATCCGCGAGTGTTTCGCGTCGAAAACTTGGTCCCCGTCTGTTTTAGACGCTAAAAACGCGTATGACACTTGATTCGCACGAATCCGTTGAGAAATGGCCGAGATACGCCGTGTTACACTTCCGGACGATGAAATCTTGCTAGTTCTCACGTTCTGCAAGCGAAACGCACGATGCACCGCGTTTCGTTCAATTCGTTCAAGAACTTTCGTATCTCGGACATCCGCGAGTGTTTCGCGTCGAAAACGTGGTCCCCGTCTGTTTTAGACGCTAAAAACGCGTATGACACTTGATTCGCACGAATCCGTTGAGAAATGGCCGAGATACGCCGTGTTACACTTCCGGACGATGAATACGTTCAATTCGTTCAAGAGCTCTCGTATCTCGGTTATCCGCGAGTGTTTCGCGTCGAAAACGTGGTCCCCGTCTGTTTTAGATGCTAAAAACGCGTATGAAACTTGATTCGCACGAATCCGTTGAGAAAAGGCCGAGATACGCCGTGTTACACTTACGGACGATGAATACGTTCAATTCGTTCAAGAACTCTCGTATCTCGGACATCCGCGAGTGTTTCGCGTCGAAAACGTGGTTCCAGTCTGTTTTAGATTCTAAAAACGCGTATGACACTTGATTCGCACAAATCCGTTGAGAAATGGCCGAGATACGCCGTGTTACACTTCCGGACGATGAATTCGTTCAATTCGTACAAGAACTCTCGTATCTCGGACATCCGCGAGTGTTTCGCGTCGAAAACGTGGTCCCCGTCTGTTTTAGACGCTAAAAACGCGTATGACACTTGATTCGCACGAATCCGTTGAGAAATGGCCGAGATACGCCGTGTTACACTTCCGGACGATGAGTTCGTTCAATTGGTTCAAGAACTCTCGTATCTCGGACATCCGCGAGTGTTTCGCGTCGAAAACGTGGTCCCCGTCTGTTTTAGGCGCTAAAAACGATTATGACACTTGATTCGCACGAATCCGTTGAGAAATGGCCGAGATACGCCGTGTTACACTTCCGGACGATGAATACGTTCAATTCGTTCAAGAACTCTCGTATCTCGGACATCCACGAGTGTTTCGCGTCGAAAACGTGGTGCCCGTCTGTTTTAGATGCTAAAAACGCGTATGACACTTGATTTGCACGAATCCGTTGAGAAATGGCCGAGATACGCCGTGTTACACTTGCGGACGATGAATTCGATCAATTCGTTCAAGAACTCTCGTATCTCGGACATCCGCGACTGTTTCGCGTCGAAAACGTGGTCCCCGTCTGTTTTAGACGCTAAAAACGCGTATGACACTAGATTCGCACGAATCCGTTGAGAAATGGCCGAGATACGCCGTCTTACACTTGCGGACGATGAATTCGATCAATTCGTTCAAGAACTCTGGTATACGGACATCCGCGAGTGTTTCACGTCGAAAACGTGGTCCCCATCTGTTTTAGACGCTAAAAACGCGTATGACACTTGATTGGCACGAATCCGTTGAGAAATGGCCGAGATACGCCGTGTTACACTTCCGGACGATCAATTCATCCAATTCGTTCAAGAACCTTCGTATCTCGCACATCCGCGAGTGTTTCCTGTCGAAAACGTGGTCCCCGTCTGTTTTAGACGCTATAAACGCGTATGACACTTGATTCGCACGAATCCGTTGAGAAATGGCCGAGATACGCCGTGTTACCTTTCCGGATGATGAAATCTTGCTAGTTCTCACGTTTTGCAAGCGAAACGCATGATGCACCGCGTCTCGTTCAATTCATTCAAGAACTCTCGTATCTCGGACATCCGCGAATGTTGCGCGTCGAAACGTGGTCCCCGTCTGTTTTGGACGCTAAAAACGCGTATGACACTTGATTCGTACGAATCCGTTGAGAAATGGCCGAGATACGCCGTGTTACACTTCCGGACGATGAAAACCTGCTAGTTCTCACGTTTTGCAAGCGAATGGCACGATGCACCGCGTTTCGTTCAATTCGTTCAAGAACTATCGTATCTCGGACATCCGCGAGTGTTTCGCGTCGAAAACGTGGTCCCCGTCTGTTTTAGATACTAAAAACGCGTATGAAACTTGATTCGCACGAATCCGTTGAGAAAAGACCGAGATACGCCGTGTTACACTTACGGAGATGAAATCTTGCTAGTTCTCACGTTTTGCAAGCGAAACGCACGATGCACCGCATTTCGTTCAATTCGTACAAGAACTCTCGTATCTCGGACATCCGCGAGTGTTTCGCGTCGAAAACGTCGTCCCCGTCTGTTTTAGACGCTGAAAACGTGTATGAAACTTGATACGCACGAATCCGTTGAGAAATGGCCGAGATACGCCGTGTTACATTTCCGGACGATGAAATCTTGCTAGTTCTCAAGTTTTGCAAGCGAAACGCACGATGCACCGCGTTTCGTTCTATTCGTTCAAGAACTCTCGTATCTCGGACCTCCGCGATTGTTTCGCATCGAAAACGTGGTCCTCGTCTGTTATAGACGCTAAAAACGCGTATGACACTTGATTCGCACGAATCCGTTGAGAAATGGCCGAGATACGCCGTGTTACACTTCCGGACGATGAAATCTTGCTAGTTCTCACGTTTTGCAAGCGAAAGGCACGATGCACCGCGTTTCGTTCGATTCGTTCAAGAACTCTCGTATCTCGGACATCCGCGAGTGTTTCGCGTCGAAAACGTGGTCCCCGTCTGTTTTAGGCGCTAAAAACGATTATGACACTTGATTCGCACGAATCCGTTGAGAAATGGCCGAGATACGCCGTGTTACACTTCCGGACGATGAAATCTTCTAGTTCTCACGTTTTGCTAGCGAAACGCACGATGCACCGCGTTTCGTTCAATTCGTTCAAGAACTCTCGTATCTCGGACATCCGCGAGTGTTTCGCGTCGAAAACGTGGTCCCCGTCTGTTTTAGACGCTAAAAACGCGTATGACACTTGATTCGCATGAATCCGTTGAGAAATGGTCGAGATACGCCGTGTTACACTTCCGGACGATGAAATCTTGCTAGTTCTCACGTGTTGCAAGCGAAAGGCACGATGCACCGCGTTTCGTTCAATTCGTTCAAGAACTCTCGTATCTTGGACATCCGCGAGGGTTTCGCGTCGAAAACGTGGTCCCCGTCTGTTTTAGACGCTAAAAACGCGTATGACACTTGATTCGCACGAATCCGTTGAGAAATGGCCGAGATACGCCGTGTTACACTTCCGGACGATGAAATCTTGCTAGTTCTCACGTTCTGCAAGCGAAACGCACGATGCACCGCGTTTCGTTCAATTCGTTCAAGAACTCTCGTATCTCGGACATCCGCGAGTGTTTCGCGTCGAAAACGTGGTCCCTGTCTGTTTTAGACGCTAAAAACGCGTATGACACTTGATTCGCACGAATCCGGTGAGAAATGGCCGACATACGCCGTGTTACACTTCCGGACGATGAATTCGTTCAATTCGTTCAAGAACTCTCGTATCTTGGACATCCGCGAGGGTTTCGCGTCGAAAACGTGGTCCCCGTCTGTTTTAGACGCTAAAAACGCGTATGACACTTGATTCGCACGAATCCGTTGAGAAATGGCCGAGATACGCCGTGTTACACTTCCGGACGATGAAATCTTGCTAGTTCTCACGTTCTGCAAGCGAAACGCACGATGCACCGCGTTTCGTTCAATTCGTTCAAGAACTCTCGTATCTCGGACATCCGCGAGTGTTTCGCGTCGAAAACGTGGTCCCTGTCTGTTTTAGACGCTAAAAACGCGTATGACACTTGATTCGCACGAATCCGGTGAGAAATGGCCGACATACGCCGTGTTACACTTCCGGACGATGAATTCGTTCAATTCGTACAAGAACTTTCGTATCTCGGACATCCGCGAGTGTTTCGCGTCGAAAACTTGGTCCCCGTCTGTTTTAGACGCTAAAAACGCGTATGACACTTGATTCGCACGAATCCGTTGAGAAATGGCCGAGATACGCCGTGTTACACTTCCGGACGATGAAATCTTGCTAGTTCTCACGTTCTGCAAGCGAAACGCACGATGCACCGCGTTTCGTTCAATTCGTTCAAGAACTTTCGTATCTCGGACATCCGCGAGTGTTTCGCGTCGAAAACGTGGTCCCCGTCTGTTTTAGACGCTAAAAACGCGTATGACACTTGATTCGCACGAATCCGTTGAGAAATGGCCGAGATACGCCGTGTTACACTTCCGGACGATGAATACGTTCAATTCGTTCAAGAGCTCTCGTATCTCGGTTATCCGCGAGTGTTTCGCGTCGAAAACGTGGTCCCCGTCTGTTTTAGATGCTAAAAACGCGTATGAAACTTGATTCGCACGAATCCGTTGAGAAAAGGCCGAGATACGCCGTGTTACACTTACGGACGATGAATACGTTCAATTCGTTCAAGAACTCTCGTATCTCGGACATCCGCGAGTGTTTCGCGTCGAAAACGTGGTTCCAGTCTGTTTTAGATTCTAAAAACGCGTATGACACTTGATTCGCACAAATCCGTTGAGAAATGGCCGAGATACGCCGTGTTACACTTCCGGACGATGAATTCGTTCAATTCGTACAAGAACTCTCGTATCTCGGACATCCGCGAGTGTTTCGCGTCGAAAACGTGGTCCCCGTCTGTTTTAGACGCTAAAAACGCGTATGACACTTGATTCGCACGAATCCGTTGAGAAATGGCCGAGATACGCCGTGTTACACTTCCGGACGATGAGTTCGTTCAATTGGTTCAAGAACTCTCGTATCTCGGACATCCGCGAGTGTTTCGCGTCGAAAACGTGGTCCCCGTCTGTTTTAGACGCTAAAAACGCGTATGACACTTGATTCGCACGAATCCGTTGAGAAATGGCCGAGATACGCCGTGTTACACTTCCGAACGATGAAATCTTGCTCGTTCTCACGTTTTGCAAGCGAAACGCACGATGCACCGCGTTTCGTTCAATTCGTTCAAGAACTCTCGTATATCGGACATCGGCGAGTGTTTCGCTTCGAAAACATGGTCCCCGTCTGTTTTAGACGCTAAAAACGCGTATGACACTTGATTCGCACGAATCCGTTGAGAAATGGCCGAGATACGCCGTGTTACACTTCCGGACGATGAAATCTTGCTAGTTCTCACGTTTTGCAAGCGAAACGCACGATGCACCGCGTTTCGTTCAATTCGTTAAAGAACTCTCGTATCTCGGACATCCGCGAGTGTTTCGCGTCGAAAACGTGGTCCCCGTCTGTTTTAGACGCTAAAAACGATTATGACACTTGATTCGCACGAATCCGTTGAGAAATGGCCGATATACGCCGTGTTACACTTCCGGACGATGAATACGTTCAATTCGTTCAAGAACTCTCGTATCTCGGACATCCACGAGTGTTTCGCGTCGAAAACGTGGTGCCCGTCTGTTTTAGATGCTAAAAACGCGTATGACACTTGATTTGCACGAATCCGTTGAGAAATGGCCGAGATACGCCGTGTTACACTTGCGGACGATGAATTCGATCAATTCGTTCAAGAACTCTCGTATCTCGGACATCCACGAGTGTTTCGCGTCGAAAACGTGGTCCCCGTCTGTTTTAGACGCTAAAAACGCGTATGACACTTGATTCGCACGAATCCGTTGAGAAATGGCCGAGATACGCCGTGTTACACTTCCGGACGATGAAATCTTGCTAGTTCTCACGTTCTGCAAGCGAAACGCACGATGCACCGCGTTTCGTTCAATTCGTTCAAGAACTCTCGTATCTCGGACATCCGCGAGTGTTTCGCGTCGAAAACGTGGTCCCTGTCTGTTTTAGACGCTAAAAACGCGTATGACACTTGATTCGCACGAATCCGGTGAGAAATGGCCGACATACGCCGTGTTACACTTCCGGACGATGAATTCGTTCAATTCGTTCAAGAACTCTCGTATCTTGGACATCCGCGAGGGTTTCGCGTCGAAAACGTGGTCCCCGTCTGTTTTAGACGCTAAAAACGCGTATGACACTTGATTCGCACGAATCCGTTGAGAAATGGCCGAGATACGCCGTGTTACACTTCCGGACGATGAAATCTTGCTAGTTCTCACGTTCTGCAAGCGAAACGCACGATGCACCGCGTTTCGTTCAATTCGTTCAAGAACTCTCGTATCTCGGACATCCGCGAGTGTTTCGCGTCGAAAACGTGGTCCCTGTCTGTTTTAGACGCTAAAAACGCGTATGACACTTGATTCGCACGAATCCGGTGAGAAATGGCCGACATACGCCGTGTTACACTTCCGGACGATGAATTCGTTCAATTCGTACAAGAACTTTCGTATCTCGGACATCCGCGAGTGTTTCGCGTCGAAAACTTGGTCCCCGTCTGTTTTAGACGCTAAAAACGCGTATGACACTTGATTCGCACGAATCCGTTGAGAAATGGCCGAGATACGCCGTGTTACACTTCCGGACGATGAAATCTTGCTAGTTCTCACGTTCTGCAAGCGAAACGCACGATGCACCGCGTTTCGTTCAATTCGTTCAAGAACTTTCGTATCTCGGACATCCGCGAGTGTTTCGCGTCGAAAACGTGGTCCCCGTCTGTTTTAGACGCTAAAAACGCGTATGACACTTGATTCGCACGAATCCGTTGAGAAATGGCCGAGATACGCCGTGTTACACTTCCGGACGATGAATACGTTCAATTCGTTCAAGAGCTCTCGTATCTCGGTTATCCGCGAGTGTTTCGCGTCGAAAACGTGGTCCCCGTCTGTTTTAGATGCTAAAAACGCGTATGAAACTTGATTCGCACGAATCCGTTGAGAAAAGGCCGAGATACGCCGTGTTACACTTACGGACGATGAATACGTTCAATTCGTTCAAGAACTCTCGTATCTCGGACATCCGCGAGTGTTTCGCGTCGAAAACGTGGTTCCAGTCTGTTTTAGATTCTAAAAACGCGTATGACACTTGATTCGCACAAATCCGTTGAGAAATGGCCGAGATACGCCGTGTTACACTTCCGGACGATGAATTCGTTCAATTCGTACAAGAACTCTCGTATCTCGGACATCCGCGAGTGTTTCGCGTCGAAAACGTGGTCCCCGTCTGTTTTAGACGCTAAAAACGCGTATGACACTTGATTCGCACGAATCCGTTGAGAAATGGCCGAGATACGCCGTGTTACACTTCCGGACGATGAGTTCGTTCAATTGGTTCAAGAACTCTCGTATCTCGGACATCCGCGAGTGTTTCGCGTCGAAAACGTGGTCCCCGTCTGTTTTAGACGCTAAAAACGCGTATGACACTTGATTCGCACGAATCCGTTGAGAAATGGCCGAGATACGCCGTGTTACACTTCCGAACGATGAAATCTTGCTCGTTCTCACGTTTTGCAAGCGAAACGCACGATGCACCGCGTTTCGTTCAATTCGTTCAAGAACTCTCGTATATCGGACATCGGCGAGTGTTTCGCTTCGAAAACATGGTCCCCGTCTGTTTTAGACGCTAAAAACGCGTATGACACTTGATTCGCACGAATCCGTTGAGAAATGGCCGAGATACGCCGTGTTACACTTCCGGACGATGAAATCTTGCTAGTTCTCACGTTTTGCAAGCGAAACGCACGATGCACCGCGTTTCGTTCAATTCGTTAAAGAACTCTCGTATCTCGGACATCCGCGAGTGTTTCGCGTCGAAAACGTGGTCCCCGTCTGTTTTAGACGCTAAAAACGATTATGACACTTGATTCGCACGAATCCGTTGAGAAATGGCCGATATACGCCGTGTTACACTTCCGGACGATGAATACGTTCAATTCGTTCAAGAACTCTCGTATCTCGGACATCCACGAGTGTTTCGCGTCGAAAACGTGGTGCCCGTCTGTTTTAGATGCTAAAAACGCGTATGACACTTGATTTGCACGAATCCGTTGAGAAATGGCCGAGATACGCCGTGTTACACTTGCGGACGATGAATTCGATCAATTCGTTCAAGAACTCTCGTATCTCGGACATCCGCGACTGTTTCGCGTCGAAAACGTGGTCCCCGTCTGTTTTAGACGCTAAAAACGCGTATGACACTAGATTCGCACGAATCCGTTGAGAAATGGCCGAGATACGCCGTCTTACACTTGCGGACGATGAATTCGATCAATTCGTTCAAGAACTCTGGTATACGGACATCCGCGAGTGTTTCACGTCGAAAACGTCGTCCCCATCTGTTTTAGACGCCAAAAACGCGTATGACACTTGATTGGCACGAATCCGTTGAGAAATGGCCGAGATACGCCGTGTTACACTTCCGGACGATCAATTCATCCAATTCGTTCAAGAACTTTCGTATCTCGCACATCCGCGAGTGTTTCGCGTCGAAAACGTGGTCCCCGTCTGTTTTAGACGCTATAAACGCGTATGACACTTGATTCGCACGAATCCGTTGAGAAATGGCCGAGATACGCCGTGTTACCTTTCCGGATGATGAAATCTTGCTAGTTCTCACGTTTTGCAAGCGAAACGCATGATGCACCGCGTCTCGTTCAATTCATTCAAGAACTCTCGTATCTCGGACATCCGCGAATGTTGCGCGTCGAAAACGTCGTCCCCGTCTGTTTTAGACGCTGAAAACGTGTATGAAACTTGATTCGCACGAATCCGTTGAGAAATGGCCGAGATACGCCGTGTTACATTTCCGGACGATGAAATCTTGCTAGTTCTCAAGTTTTGCAAGCGAAACGCACGATGCACCGCGTTTCGTTCTATTCGTTCAAGAACTCTCGTATCTCGGACATCCGCGATTGTTTCGCGTCGAAAACGTGGTCCCCGTCTGTTTTAGACGCTAGAAACGCGTATCACACTTGAATCGCACGAATCCGTTGAGAAATGGCCGAGATACGCGGTGTTACACTTCCGGACGATGAAATCTTGCTAGTTCTCACGTTTTGCAAGCGAAACGCACGATGCACCGCGTTTCGTTCATTTCGTTCAAGAACTCTCGTATCTCGGACATCCGCGAGTGTTTCGCGTCGAAAACGTGGTCCCCGTCTGTTTTAGACGCTAAAAACGATTATGACACTTGATTCGCACGAATCCGTTGAGAAATGGCCGAGATACGCCGTGTTACACTTCCGGACGATGAATACGTTCAATTCGTTCAAGAACTCTCGTATCTCGGACATCCACGAGTGTTTCGCGTCGAAAACGTGGTCCCCGTCTGTTTTAGACGCTAAAAACGCGTATGACACTAGATTCGCACGAATCCGTTGAGAAATGGCCGAGATACGCCGTGTTACACTTGCGGACGATGAATTCGATCAATTCGTTCAAGAACTCTGGTATACGGACATCCGCGAGTGTTTCACGTCGAAAACGTGGTCCCCGTCTGTTTTAGACGCTAAAAACGCGTATGACACTTGATTGGTACGAATCCGTTGAGAAATGGCCGAGATACGCCGTTGTTACGTCCCAGCGTAACTTTTTGATTTTTCCTTTTCTTTTATTCTATTCTTCAAATTAAACTCTCTTTTCTTTCCTTTATTCCGGCCGCCGGTTACGAATTACTTGTATCACGGTTTAGCCTCATCGCATCCGGTGCGCTGTTAGAGTATTAGTTGTAAAATCATGTTATTCTATTTTTCCCTCCAGGCCGCGTATACGAATTACTTGTATCACGGTTTAGCCTCATCGTATATGTGGTGCTGTCGAGTTGTTAATATGTAGTGGAATTCCCTCACCGTGGAATCATATTCGTCCCATCGTATATATATATATAAGTAGATGTAAGTAGTCATAAGCGTGCGAGCGGGTATGAATGCGTGAATATAGTATGAGAGTGTGTGTGCGGTATGGACGTATGTGTGTGTAGGTTAAGGAATTCGCGATGAGGTTCCGCGTGTTAATTTTTGGTTTCTCTCTCTCTCAAAAGTAAATTATTATTTTCGTGGCAATAAGGCATTGCCCAGATATCAACCTGATTCTGTTCAAGCATATAAGTCAGGAGCGTGCACTACTAAAGTTTTGAATAGCTGAGTCAAGGCAATCATATTTTATTTGCAATAAAGCAGAATAATTAAAGGAGGATAAATGAGCAAACGAAAGTCTCTCGCTGAACATCGAGCGAGCATAGTAACACAATATTTGTACACTAAATCGACCGCTGATCGACCGTTTCCATGGTTAGGGTATGAAAAACTGGCCTAGAGCGAGCCCAGGAGCCGTCTCGCGACGGATTTCTCTGGGCAGTTGGCTGTAAAGTCGTGAGGTACGCAGGTCGCTGTCCGAGGATAGCTTAGATATCTTTAATTTACTGAGCCTAAAGTGCATATTCTTCTTGCAGTGTGCTACTAAACGAACTCAATTATCCTCGTAAAAGCTTTAGTTTATAAATTCAGTTTAAGTGAGACACAGACTCAGTTTTCTTTAATTTAGCGGAAGTGCGAAAGTGTGCGCGTTGCGTTTTGCACGTGGCCGACAAATTGCGTCGGACACGTTAGCTTAAGTTTCCTTTTCGATTTCATTTACATTACTCTTTCTTTTATTCTTTAACTTGAACAGAACGCGGAAAGGTTGTTCCTCGCTCGTACGGCGACTAAAGTCGGAATCAATTATCGAGATATTTGAATAGAAGCACTATCTTCCTAACTTGCCGAACCTTGTAACGGACTAGTTCCCGGCTCAATTATCACCGAGCATAGGCAAATCGAGGAAGTTCACAGTACTAAAATTACGTTTCGATTCGAAGGTACTATCATCGTTTTTCCATTGAAACCCTTTGAAAACTCCACCGACGATACGCCAGAGAGAGAAAGAAGGAGAGAGCGAGTAGCGAAGGAGACCGAGAGAGAGAGAGAGACAGCGAGAAAGAGCGCGAACGTAGCCGAAGCGACTCGAACGTAGCCGAAGACCAGCGACACGGTAGGAACCTCCAGTCGCGAAACACGACGACAATTACCATCTTATTGTATGATCATACCCGAGCTTAGGCCACGGCGGGATCCCACGTGCACCGTCATTTGACTTTGCAAGATTCCTTGTTAACTTGTCGATTGTAAAGGCGTAATTACTGATATCCGAAAGCGCTCGTGTTAAGGCGCATCATTGTCGCGCACTACACATGAACTTTTCTCAATACTGCGATAACATCTCTTGCAGTAATTCTTTCATAGTTTAGCGAATTCGTAACACATCTGTTCTACTTTTCTCTATATATATTCTATCTTTTCTTTATATGATTATTTTCAATTGAATATAACTACTTTTGTTTTCCCCTTATATTACTCTCTTTAATTTAATCTGTGTTGTGACGTCACACCTCATATACCATAGCATTGTACACCGGCCGAAACATAACCTCGCGAGAACAATTGGGGACCTGTACGGGTCTTGAGAAGACACACGAATCCTATTAGTCCTGCAAACAACTAAACGCGATATTAGATTTTTAACTTAACTTCTCCGTTTAGTTTGTACTGAATAAACTAGAAAATCCCTCCTCTTCCAGGAAGGGATTAGAATACCGCAATGATGATCTTCAGTTAGATTGCCGTTGATTTATTGTAATTAAATTAACAAAAATATTCAAGCGTTACGACCGGTCGCACGGCAGGCCGCTCGCGGATTTCTCATCGACCGTCTTGACAAACATCAAAGTCGTGATAAGCCTCGCCCGGACGTAACAGCTGAATTGGTGTCAGAAGTGGGATTCGGTTGCTTCCACCAATTGCTATCTTTCTTTCTTTATATATATAAATATTATTTCAAATTTAATCACTATATCCACTTCTGAATTAGTGTCAGATCTTTGTGTTGCCACCAATTCTGTTCTTTATTTCTTCTTTATATATATATAATTAATTATAATTTTCATTGGATATTTCCTTTTATTTACTTAAATTTCTTTTCCACCTTTGAGGTTATATTTCTGATTAACGGTGTGACGAATCAAGACAGAGTAATAATTTTATTTTTAGGTTATGTGCATGTTGTTTTGAATTCGATAAACGCTTAGATTAGCCTTGTCCTTTACGGTCGATACAACACAGGAGCGCTGCACGTGATTAGACACAAGCGCCCCGGTATCGACTAGCCAAAAATGAGTCAGCCAAACGAATCGACCGCGAACAACACCACGCGTAGATCGGGCGCAGATCCCGATGCATCGACCTCTATGATGGCGGAGATATATGCCCTCCAACAGGGGTTAGTCGGGATACCCAGTTATGACGGGTCAAATATACCATTGAGCGAATTCGTTAGGAGAGTACGCGGAGGCGCGGCTCTCGTACCGCCGGCTTGGGAGGACGCGTTCGTGCGCGGAGTGATAAATAAACTCGAGGGTCGAGCGGGAGTAAGCACTTATGAAAAAGATTTTTCCACCGTCGACTCGCTAATTAAACATCTAAAGACGCGTTTTGGGGGCCACAGAACTTTCGCGCAATACATGAAGGATATCGTTACTATCAGGATGCGACGCGATGAGGGCGTTTACGGGTTTTACGATAGATTATCGGCACTCGTCTCAGGGGCAAGGATAGCGCTGCAGGAAACGCATCCGACTGGGGCGGAAATAATGATAATTCCGGTTAGGGAAAGTGCCCTTGAGGGGTTCGTGCGGGGATTACCGGACGAAATGATGCGAGAAATAGAAGCGCGTGCGCCGAAAGATCTAGATGCAGCCGTAGGAATTGCGGCACAAATAGAACACCGAATGAAGGCGTCCAGAAACACGGGTTTGGAGTCGGCGAGACTGCTCGTATCGCGCAGAGAGGAGGAAGTGCCGTCGTGTACTCCCTCACCCCGACCGCTTAGCCCTTACGACCAGCGGGCAGCGGGACCGTCTCACGAACATCTGGGAGCGTCTGCTAGTATATTAAAATCGCCGCCTTTGAGTTCGCATCATTCGGGTTTGCCACCGACGGGTTACTATCCGCCGCCGAACGCACTGTACCCGCCGACACCGTACGCTGCGCCGTGCACTTGTCAATGTGCCGCACAACGCTTGACACCGCCCCGCGCCATGTCGCCAGAACGCCAGTATCGTTACGGAACTAACCGCCCGGGAAATAACCGCGATTACGAACCAATGCGACGAAATGACTCTCCGCCACCTTCGCGATCACCACCGCGATGGCAACCATCGCCAAGGCGTGAACAAGCGTCACCTGAATTGACTAGGGAACCAGATTTAAACTCTCGAGGAGCTCGTCGGTCGGACGCGCCGCCGAGCCCGCACAGCACGGAGCGTCGAGCAACCGTGAGGTTTCTGGAGGAAAACCCGCAGTAATACGCTTCGAATCGAACCGAGATTCACCGCAGGTTAAAATGCACGCGGTAGAATTGCGACGGAAATTTGCCTACTTTTTAATCGATACTGGAGCAGATGTAAATATAATAAAGTTAAAAGCTCTCGGGGAAGACGTGTCTGTCGCGCTAGACGAATCAGTAATTATAACAGGGATTACTATGGAGCAAACCGAAACTCTAGGCACGACTACTTTAACCTTGCTCGGGCAAGTAGTAAAATTCCACGTAGTACGATCTAACTTTCCAATACGAAGCGACGGAATTCTCGGTAAAGAATACCTGCGACAAGAACGTGCAGAGATTTCATTTGCACACAACACTTTAGTAACACAAAGCGATCCGATAAGACCAATGCGATTCGTCGGAGAATCCGAACAGAACAGCGCGCGACGCAGCTCGCCAGCGACGCGAGTATACCACCTGCAGCCGCGCGCGCGACAAGTACTTAGGATCGACGTGGATGAAGGGAGAGATTTAACGGAGGGCTATTTGCCGCGAATGAACATTGCAGACGGTATCTATATCGGTGAAGCAGCCGTCTCAGTCAGTCAGGGCGCGTGCCACGTGCTGGCGATTAACACCTTAGACAAGCGCGTGGAAATTGAGATTCCGCCACAAAGCATAGTGCCGTTCGAGTACCATAATTTTCCCGAAGAACAGGAATATTTCGATACAGACTCCGAACGCGCGGAAAAACCGGTGACGACTGATCGGGTGAGTGAGGTGCTCTCTCGCTTGCGGCTCGAACACCTTAACGCCGAAGAACGCGAGCACGTAATCGATTTGATAGAGGAATACCCTAAAACCTTCCATCTACCGGGTGACAGACTACAATCGACACCGTGCATCACACACAATACCGACAACAGACGACCTACCGATTAATACACGTCAATACAGATTTCCACCGATACATAAAGACGAGATCGCGCGGCAAATCTCCTTGAAACTAACGGATAATATTATAACACCATCAAGCTCACCGTACAATTCGCCACTCTGGATAGTACCGAAAAAACCAGATTCCCACGGGAATAAACGCTGGCGTATGGTGATAGATTTTAGGAAATTAAATGAGAAGACGATCGGGGACGCGTATCCATTGCCCAATATCACTGATATCATGGATCACCTAGGCGAGGCGCGTTATTTCTCAGTATTTGATTTGGCAAGCGGGTTTCAGCAAATCGGCATGGAACCGAAAGATCGCGCGAAAACTGCATTCACGACACCGAACGGTCATTACGAATATGTACGAATCCCGGAAGGGCTTAAGAACGCGCCGGCGACCTTCCAACGATTAATGGATCAGGTGTTGCGTGGATTGCAAGGAGTAGAAGTTTTCGTTTACTTAGATGACATAGTCGTATACGCCAAATCTCTGGAAGAACACCGGAGGAAAGTACAACGGTTATTTAATAGACTACGCGACGCGAAACTTACATTGCAACCGGATAAGTGCGACTTTCTGCGTACGGAAGTAGCTTACCTAGGACACATAATAGGTCGAAACGGGGTACGCCCAGACCCAGGTAAAATAAGCGCTGTGAAGAATTTTCCGTATCCACAGACACAGCGCAATGTTCGGGAGTTCCTAGGCTTAGTAGGCTACTATCGTCGCTTTATAGAGAACTTCGCCGCGATCGCGAAACCGTTGACTGAATTATTGAAGAAAAACGCGAAGTTTGATTGGAACGCGGAACACACTAAGAGTTTTAAAATATTACGCGGAGCATTGTGCAAGTCTCCTATTTTACAGTTTCCTAATTTTAATGAGCCCTTCACTTTAACAACTGATGCCTCAGACGTTGCGATAGGCGCAGTACTCAGTCAGAATACCAACGGCAACGATCTGCCCGTTGCGTACTTGTCGCGAAACTTAACAAAACCAGAACAGAATTATACTACCACTGAAAAGGAGTGCTTAGCTGTTCTTTACGCGGTACTGCATTTCAGACCATACTTATACGGTAGAAAGTTCACGCTCTTCAGTGATCACGAACCATTAAAATGGATAGATTCTGTAAAAGATCCGGGACAACGACTTGTACGTTGGAGACTGAAACTGAGGGACTATGAATATGAGTTCGTGCACAAACCGGGAAAGCTCAACACTAACGCCGACGCATTGTCGCGTAATCCAGTCAAATCAAGCATACTAAGTTCCGACGAGGAAAGTAAGGAGCGTTTAGAAAAGAAGATGTTACCATTGAGACAAGGGACCGCGGAATCAGGCTCGGATAACCCACGCGTGTCAACAAGCGATTCTTCTCCACCGGAGGAAAGAACGGGTAGAGTTCGAGTAAATCCGAGGTTGCCAAATTCTTTAGATACAAGCGCGGTAGCATCAAGAACGCGTAATCGTGCTCCGGTCGTACCGTCGACGCAAACAGAGGCGACAGTAGACAGCGACGACCCGTCATCAGACGCTTCCGATACGCCAATATTCGTTGAACGTAGAAGTGTGTTGCCTAGTGTAAAACCGAGACAACCGAGTCGACCGCCGCCGGAGACAGACAAAATATCAGAAACAGAACCGGGCGCGAGCGAAGAGGTGGAGGCGCCGGGAAGCGCACTACCCACCATGGAGGTTCCCACCCGGCACCACTACGCGACCGATGAGGGCGAATCTTCTAGTGAAGAATCGGAAGGGCCGATTACGCTGGAGGAGTTGTCCGACTCGATCGTACGTTTTCACGACGCTCTATTCAGACATGACCAACGGACTGACGACGAAAGCGCGGACGAACTGCCGCATGACGACAGCAGCGCGAACAGACAAAATTCAACACTCTTTGACGACTTACATGAACGAGAACCGGTAGAGGAAGTGGGGGAAATCTTAGTGCCGGACAGGTCGGGAAATGCGTTAGACACAACGGAGTTCCCCACCCGTCCTGCCCGTGCCGGGACTATCGCGCGTCCCTCTACAGGGCCTTTAACACCTATCAAAGAAACCGAGGAAGCGCCGGGGAAAATTAACGATACTATAATTTCGAAACCGATACGGCGATCATTTATACCGACGCCTGTTCCCGCGACGCGACCACTGGCACTTTCGACACCGATTCCTCCGACGAAAGTAACATTACCGAAAGACGTACCGTCACGACGACTATACGCTGACCGAGCACCGAACACAACTATCGTCGGGATTCCCGTGAGCGAGAGTGTGCCTCGCGAGCTTGATCAGCCTCGTCCACAGAGCCTACCACGAGATAACCTAAGGAGCGGAGTAAAGCCTGTACGATATTCGCGCGAGAATTTAACAGCGCGACGGGGGAACATAGCCCATTTCATAACAGCCGATTGCGAATTCGACAATACGGTATCGCGGTTGTTAACGGAATTGCGTGCGATTAACATCGAAGATATGAAGTCCGTTAATCCAACAGCAGGGAAAATTTTAGTTACGCGCTACAAGAAACATTTTATTTACAGCATAGTAGTAGCAAAGAGATTTTACGATACCCCCACCGTTGCTGAATTCAGGGACGGATTGACTAGATTACGGGACGTTTTAACCAGCTACGGGCAAACATCGTGCGGGCTATCACTGAAAGGAGATATAACGGAAAAACTGTCGTGCGGAATTTATCCGGACTTACTAGATGAAATATTTGAAGATTCCGGAATAACTATTACCTTGTTCACCGGGAACGTCTCGATACCAGCTGAGGCGTTGCGACCGAAAATAATATCCGAATTACATGCAGGCCGTATGGGTGGTCACAAAGGTGTGACAAAGACTTATCATCGTATCCGCGAACGATATTATTGGCCGGGTATGAAGAACGAGATTCAAAATTTTATTCGAACTTGTACGGGGTGTTTGGAGAAGAAGTTAGTCCGCGCGAGAACGCGCGAGCCAATGATCATAACGGATACGCCAATTGAACCTTTTGTTAAAATATCCTTAGACACTGTCGGGCCGCTTCCCACAACGCCGGAAGGGAACAAACACATATTGACAATGCAGGATAACCTCACTAAATATTGCATTGCAGTGCCCGTTCCGGATATAAAAGCGGAACCAATAGCCCATGCGATGGTTACAAATCTCATACTACAATTCGGAGCGCCGCGAACGATATTAACAGATAGAGGCACTAGCTTTATAAATAGAGTAATTAGGGAAATCGCGCGACTTTTTGATATCGATCATGTGACGACGTCAGGATACCGCCCTCAGTCTAATGGTGCGTTAGAACGCAGCCACATCGTGCTTACAGAATACATAAAGCATTACTTAGATGAATATGACGACTGGGATAGGCTGGTACCGTTTGCAATGTTCTCATATAACACCTCGGTACACGAAGCTACGAATTTTACACCGTACGAGCTCGTGTATGGTAGAATCGCGCGATACCCAAGCTCGATCTGCGTGGACGAGAGGAGGGATACGTACTCCGCGTATCTACGGGAGCTTATTCCCCACCTTTCGGAAATGCAGATCGCGGCAGGGGAAAATGTATTGAAGGCGAAGCAGAAATCCAAGGTGCACTACGACGCGCGCGCGCGGCCGCTTGAGGCGAAAGAAGGCGACATGGTGCGGGTCCTTATCGAGCCCAAGAAGGGCAAATTTGGCAGTCGATATCGGGGTCCTTACCGCGTCGTAAAAAGGCTGGAGGGAAATACCGTGTTGCTGGAGACGGAGGAGGGAAAACGTCTCCTTAAGCACGCGGATAAAGTCTTGCCTATGAACTAAGACTCTCTCCCTCAGAGCGAGGAACGGGCTTCACACATTCGTCACGGGCGTGTTTACCGATAATAATCTTTACAGCCAGCTTCCTGCGAATGTCGATTCCCCGTGGAAAAGCGACGGCATGAGATGAAATGTATATGTTACTATAACTATAACCATGTACTTTGACACCACAATCTGAAGGAAATGGAAGGGCCGAAGAATCTAGAAACAAACCGCCTGTTCATCGCCCGTATGTCGCCGAATACCAGGATGAAGCAGCTCCTGGCGGCATTTGAGCCGATGGGGGCCATCCACGCGGTCGTGCGGCGCGGAAACACCGGGGCGACAGGGTTTGTCACCTTCCGGACAACTAAGGAAGCTCGAGCTGCCTTGCAGGAGGTGGAGCGCAATCCAGTCACGGTGCGCAACCGAGTGTTAGGGGTGCAGATGGCAGACGCATGGCATCACCGAGCACCCTCCACGTCTACCGCCGAAGTCAGCACCGCTATGCAGCCGTTCGACGGGCTGGGGTACCCATTCGAGTACGCACCGCTCCTGCCGGTGGAAGTTGTGGCACTCCTAGTGCCCTACCTCGGTTTCCGAGATTTGGCTCGCATGGAACGAGTCAGCAAGAGATGGCAGGAGGCAGTTTGGCGAGGGCTAAGCCGAGTCAGCGAGATAAATGCGAACGACTGGAGATGGCCATGCTATCGAAGCGACCCGGTCATTACTAACGATTCGCTCAACTGGCTGGTGCGGCGTACAGCGAGGGGGCTCCGAGTAGTGCGCCTGGACGACCGTAGTGCGTGCAGGGCACTGCGGCCGCAAATCCTAACCATAATAGCGTCGTGGGCGGAAGGGTTAGAGGAGTTAGATGTGTCCGGGTTCCGCATACTTCCATCCGGCTTGCGCGCAGTGTCCGACTCGAGTAAGAATTTGAAACGTCTCACCGTAGGGGAGTGTGCGAGTCCGGTGGATTGCGAGATGTTGTGGGTGTTCGCCGCGCGTAAACTTACCAAATTTGCCGCACTGGGAACGGGTATGTCGGGAGCGTCCTTTCGCACGTTGAGTTCGTGCCTCGAGAGCCTAACACTGGTGGACACGAAAATCAAGCCCGCCCATCTGGCAGGGCTATTAGAGTCAAATAAGTGCCTCATTGACGTGGCACTTGACCGACCGAAGTTTTTCGGGGAAGAGTGCTTGGCGGCGCTAGGACATAACCATGCACTGGGGGTGACAATGAGGCGACTAACGTTCCGATACTGCGACCAACGAGACGAAGTACTGGAGGAGGAGCTCCTGGAGGCGGAGGAGCAGGGGGACGTGGGAAACTTTATAGAGCTGGGGTACGGCTCAGTAACGGAGGCGTTATGGCTGCCCCCACGATTCACGCAGCTAACGGATTTGTGTATCGTGGCATGCAGCTGGGTGGACGTCACCTTCATAGAAAAGGTAGGGGAGTTCATGAAGGAGCTAGTGTCACTTGATATAACAGGGTGCACTAATGTTCGCGGGCAATTCGCCCTAGATGCACTCGGCGACCTTCCCCGACTCAAATACCTTAACATCAGTCACATGTACCCCACTGTGGGTGCGCAGTTTCTAATGCGCCTAAGGACTCTGAAAGAATTAGAGTGCCGGGACTGTGAAGGGGTCACAGACGAAGATGTCTGCGGCTTAATCAGACAGTGCGAGACGATCGCGACCGTCGATGTGGAGGGGTGTGTGGGTGTGCGCAGACCCCTCATTGACTGTGTGTTGGAGGTGTTCCGGGGGGACACCCGGGGGGTTAGATTCTCCTTAAGAGTAGGAGGGACAAGCGCGATGCCCTACAGACGAGATCGACGGATGCTCCACGTCTTTATCCGTTACCACCGGGCGTCACTTAACCCCTACGCGTGAGACTTGCGCGCGACACATCATCGGGGACGATGATGATTCCAAGGGGGGGAGGATGTTACGTCCCAGCGTAACTTTTTGATTTTTCCTTTTCTTTTATTCTATTCTTCAAATTAAACTCTCTTTTCTTTCCTTTATTCCGGCCGCCGGTTACGAATTACTTGTATCACGGTTTAGCCTCATCGCATCCGGTGCGCTGTTAGAGTATTAGTTGTAAAATCATGTTATTCTATTTTTCCCTCCAGGCCGCGTATACGAATTACTTGTATCACGGTTTAGCCTCATCGTATATGTGGTGCTGTCGAGTTGTTAATATGTAGTGGAATTCCCTCACCGTGGAATCATATTCGTCCCATCGTATATATATATATAAGTAGATGTAAGTAGTCATAAGCGTGCGAGCGGGTATGAATGCGTGAATATAGTATGAGTGTGTGTGTGTGCGGTATGGACGTATGTGTGTGTAGGTTAAGGAATTCGCGATGAGGTTCCGCGTGTTAATTTTTGGTTTCTCTCTCTCTCAAAAGTAAATTATTATTTTCGTGGCAATAAGGCATTGCCCAGATATCAACCTGATTCTGTTCAAGCATATAAGTCAGGAGCGTGCACTACTAAAGTTTTGAATAGCTGAGTCAAGGCAATCATATTTTATTTGCAATAAAGCAGAATAATTAAAGGAGGATAAATGAGCAAACGAAAGTCTCTCGCTGAACATCGAGCGAGCATAGTAACACAATATTTGTACACTAAATCGACCGCTGATCGACCGTTTCCATGGTTAGGGTATGAAAAACTGGCCTAGAGCGAGCCCAGGAGCCGTCTCGCGACGGATTTCTCTGGGCAGTTGGCTGTAAAGTCGTGAGGTACGCAGGTCGCTGTCCGAGGATAGCTTAGATATCTTTAATTTACTGAGCCTAAAGTGCATATTCTTCTTGCAGTGTGCTACTAAACGAACTCAATTATCCTCGTAAAAGCTTTAGTTTATAAATTCAGTTTAAGTGAGACACAGACTCAGTTTTCTTTAATTTAGCGGAAGTCCGAAAGTGTGCGCGTTGCGTTTTGCACGTGGCCGACAAATTGCGTCGGACACGTTAGCTTAAGTTTCCTTTTCGATTTCATTTACATTACTCTTTCTTTTATTCTTTAACTTGAACAGAACGCGGAAAGGTTGTTCCTCGCTCGTACGGCGACTAAAGTCGGAATCAATTATCGAGATATTTGAATAGAAGCACTATCTTCCTGACTTGCCGAACCTTGTAACGGACTAGTTCCCGGCTCAATTATCACCGAGCATAGGCAAATCGAGGAAGTTCACAGTACTAAAATTACGTTTCGATTCGAAGGTACTATCATCGTTTTTCCATTAAAACCCTTTGAAAACTCCACCGACGATACGCCAGAGAGAGAAAGAAGGAGAGAGCGAGTAGCGAAGGAAACCGAGAGAGAGAGAGAGAGACAAAGCGAGAAAGAGCGCGAACGTAGCCGAAGCGACTCGAACGTAGCCGAAGACCAGCGACACGGTAGGAACCTCCAGTCGCGAAACACGACGACAATTACCATCTTATTGTATGATCATACCCGAGCTTAGGCCACGGCGGGATCCCACGGGCACGGTCATTTGACCGTGCAAGATTCCTTGTTAACTTGTCGATTGTAAAGGCGTAATTACTGATATCCGAAAGCGCTCGTGTTAAGGCGCATCATTGTCGCGCACTACACATGAACTTTTCTCAATACTGCGATAACATCTCTTGCAGTAATTCTTTCATAGTTTAGCGAATTCGTAACACATCTGTTCTACTTTTCTCTATATATATTCTATCTTTTCTTTATATGATTATTTTCAATTGAATATAACTACTTTTGTTTTCCCCTTATATTACTCTCTTTAATTTAATCTGTGTTGTGACGTCACACCTCATATACCATAGCATTGTACACCGGCCGAAACATAACCTCGCGAGAACAATTGGGGACCTGTACGGGTCTTGAGAAGACACACGAATCCTATTAGTCCTGCAAACAACTAAACGCGATATTAGATTTTTAACTTAACTTCTCCGTTTAGTTTGTACTGAATAAACTAGAAAATCCCTCCTCTTCCAGGAAGGGATTAGAATACCGCAATGATGATCTTCAGTTAGATTGCCGTTGATTTATTGTAATTAAATTAACAAAAATATTCAAGCGTTACGACCGGTCGCACGGCAGGCCGCTCGCGGATTTCTCATCGACCGTCTTGACAAACATCAAAGTCGTGATAAGCCTCGCCCGGACGTAACACCGTGTTACACTTCCGGACGATCAATTCGTCCAATTCGTTCAAGAACTTTCGTATCTCGCAGATCCGCGAGTGTTTCGCGTCGAAAACGTGGTCCCCGTCTGTTTTAGACGCTATAAACGCGTATGACACTTGATTCGCACGAATCCGTTGAGAAATGCCCGAGATACGCCGTGTTACACTTCCGGACGATGAAATCTTGCTAGTTCTCACGTTTTGCAAGCGAAACGCATGATGCACCGCGTCTCGTTCAATTCATTCAAGAACTCTCGTATCTCGGACATCCGCGAATGTTGCGCGTCGAAAACGTGGTCCCCGTCTGTTTTGGACGCTAAAAACGCGTATGACACTTGATTCGTACGAATCCGTTGAGAAATGGCCGAGATACGCCGTGTTACACTTCCGGACGATGAAATCCTGCTAGTTCTCACGTTTTGCAAGCGAAAGGCACGATGCACCGCGTTTCGTTCAATTCGTTCAAGAACTCTCGTATCTCGGACATCCGCGAGTGTTTCGCGTCGAAAACGTGGTCCCCGTCTGTTTTAGATACTAAAAACGCGTATGAAACTTGATTCGCACGAATCCGTTGAGAAAAGACCGAGATACGCCGTGTTACACTTACGGAGATGAAATCTTGCTAGTTCTCACGTTTTGCAAGCGAAACGCACGATGCACCGCATTTCGTTCAATTCGTTCAAGAGCTCTCGTATCTCGGACATCCGCGAGTGTTTCGCGTCGAAAACGTCGTCCCCGTCTGTTTTAGACGCTGAAAACGTGTATGACACTTGATTCGCACGAATCCGTTGAGAAATGGCCGAGATACGCCGTGTTACACTTCCGGACGATGAAATCTTGCTAGTTCTCACGTTTTGCAAGCGAAACGCACGATGCACCGCGTTTCGTTCAAGAACTCTCGTATCTCGGACATCCGCGAGTGTTTCGCATCGAAAACGTGGTCCTCGTCTGTTTTAGACGCTAAAAACGCGTATGACACTTGATTCGCACGAATCCGTTGAGAAATGGTCGTGATACGCCGTGTTACACTTCCGGACGATGAAATCATGCTAGTTCTCACGTTCTGCAAGCGAAACGCACGATGCATCGCGTTTCGTTCAATTCGTTCAAGAACTCTCGTATCTCGGACATCCGCGAGTGTTTCGCGTCGAAAACGTGGTCCCCGTCTGTTTTAGACGCTAAAAACGCGTATGACACTTGATTCGCACGAATCCCTTGAGAAATGACCGAGATACGCCGTGTTACACTTCCGGACGATGAAATCTTGCTAGTTCTCACGTTCTGCAAGCGAAACGCACGATGCACCGCGTTTCGTTCAAGAACTCTCGTATCTCGGACATCCGCGAGTGTTTCGCATCGAAAACGTGGTCCTCGTCTGTTTTAGACGCTAAAAACGCGTATGACACTTGATTCGCACGAATCCGTTGAGAAATGGTCGAGATACGCCGTGTTACACTTCCGGACGATGAAATCTTGCTAGATCTCACGTTCTGCAAGCGAAACGCACGATGCACCGCGTTTCGTTCAATTCGTTCAAGAACTCTCGTATCTCGGACATCCGCGAGTGTTTCGCGTCGAAAACGTGGTCCCCGTCTGTTTTAGACGCTAAAAACGCGTATGACACTTGATTCGCACGAATCCGTTGAGAAATGGTCGTGATACGCCGTGTTACACTTCCGGACGATGAAATCATGCTAGTTCTCACGTTCTGCAAGCGAAACGCACGATGCATCGCGTTTCGTTCAATTCGTTCAAGAACTCTCGTATCTCGGACATCCGCGAGTGTTTCGCGTCGAAAACGTGGTGCCCGTCTGTTTTAGACGCTAAAAACGCGTATGACACTTGATTCGCACGAATCCGTTGAGAAATGGCCGAGATACGCCGTGTTACACTTGCGGACGATGAATTCGATCAATTCGTTCAAGAACTCTCGTATCTCGGACATCCGCGACTGTTTCGCGTCGAAAACGTGGTGCCCGTCTGTTTTAGACGCTAAAAACGCGTATGACACTTGATTCGCACGAATCCGTTGAGAAATGGCCGAGATACGCCGTGTTACACTTCCGGACGATGAAATCTTGCTAGTTCTCACGTTTTGCAAGCGAAACGCACGATGCACCGCGTTTCGTTCAATTCGTTAAAGAACTCTCGTATCTCGGACATCCGCGAGTGTTTCGCGTCGAAAACGTGGTCCCCGTCTGTTTTAGACGCTAAAAACGATTATGACACTTGATTCGCACGAATCCGTTGAGAAATGGCCGATATACGCCGTGTTACACTTTCGGACGATGAATACGTTCAATTCGTTCAAGAACTCTCGTATCTCGGACATCCACGAGTGTTTCGCGTCGAAAACGTGGTGCCCGTCTGTTTTAGATGCTAAAAACGCGTATGACACTTGATTTGCACGAATCCGTTGAGAAATGGCCGAGATACGCCGTGTTACACTTGCGGACGATGAATTCGATCAATTCGTTCAAGAACTCTCGTATCTCGGACATCCGCGACTGTTTCGCGTCGAAAACGTGGTCCCCGTCTGTTTTAGACGCTAAAAATGCGTATGACACTAGATTCGCACGAATCCGTTGAGAAATGGCCGAGATACGCCGTGTTACACTTGCGGACGATGAATTCGATCAATTCGTTCAAGAACTCTGGTATACGGACATCCGCGAGTGTTTCACGTCGAAAACGTGGTCCCCATCTGTTTTAGACGCTAAAAACGCGTATGACACTTGATTGGCACGAATCCGTTGAGAAATGGCCGAGATACGCCGTGTTACACTTCCGGAGGATCAATTCGTCCAATTCGTTCAAGAACTTTCGTATCTCGCACATCCGCGAGTGTTTCGCGTCGAAAACGTGGTCCCCGTCTGTTTTAGACGCTATAAACGCGTATGACACTTGATTCGCACGAATCCGTTGAGAAATGGCCGAGATACGCCGTGTTACCTTTCCGGATGATGAAATCTTGCTAGTTCTCACGTTTTGCAAGCGAAACGCATGATGCACCGCGTCTCGTTCAATTCATTCAAGAACTCTCGTATCTCGGACATCCGCGAATGTTGCGCGTCGAAAACGTGGTCCCCGTCTGTTTTGGACGCTAAAAACGCGTATGACACTTGATTCGTACGAATCCGTTGAGAAATGGCCGAGATACGCCGTGTTACACTTCCGGACGATGAAATCCTGCTAGTTCTCACGTTTTGCAAGCGAATGGCACGATGCACCGCGTTTCGTTCAATTCGTTCAAGAACTATCGTATCTCGGACATCCGCGAGTGTTTCGCGTCGAAAACGTGGTCCCCGTCTGTTTTAGATACTAAAAACGCGTATGAAACTTGATTCGCACGAATCCGTTGAGAAAAGACCGAGATACGCCGTGTTACACTTACGGAGATGAAATCTTGCTAGTTCTCACGTTTTGCAAGCGAAACGCACGATGCACCGCATTTCGTTCAATTCGTACAAGAACTCTCGTATCTCGGACATCCGCGAGTGTTTCGCATCGAAAACGTGGTCCTCGTCTGTTTTAGACGCTAAAAACGCGTATGACACTTGATTCGCACGAATCCGTTGAGAAATGGTCGTGATACGCCGTGTTACACTTCCGGACGATGAAATCATGCTAGTTCTCACGTTCTGCAAGCGAAACGCACGATGCATCGCGTTTCGTTCAATTCGTTCAAGAACTCTCGTATCTCGGACATCCGCGAGTGTTTCGCGTCGAAAACGTGGTCCCCGTCTGTTTTAGACGCTAAAAACGCGTATGACACTTGATTCGCACGAATCCCTTGAGAAATGACCGAGATACGCCGTGTTACACTTCCGGACGATGAAATCTTGCTAGTTCTCACGTTCTGCAAGCGAAACGCACGATGCACCGCGTTTCGTTCAAGAACTCTCGTATCTCGGACATCCGCGAGTGTTTCGCATCGAAAACGTGGTCCTCGTCTGTTTTAGACGCTAAAAACGCGTATGACACTTGATTCGCACGAATCCGTTGAGAAATGGTCGAGATACGCCGTGTTACACTTCCGGAGGATCAATTCGTCCAATTCGTTCAAGAACTTTCGTATCTCGCACATCCGCGAGTGTTTCGCGTCGAAAACGTGGTCCCCGTCTGTTTTAGACGCTATAAACGCGTATGACACTTGATTCGCACGAATCCGTTGAGAAATGGCCGAGATACGCCGTGTTACCTTTCCGGATGATGAAATCTTGCTAGTTCTCACGTTTTGCAAGCGAAACGCATGATGCACCGCGTCTCGTTCAATTCATTCAAGAACTCTCGTATCTCGGACATCCGCGAATGTTGCGCGTCGAAAACGTGGTCCCCGTCTGTTTTGGACGCTAAAAACGCGTATGACACTTGATTCGTACGAATCCGTTGAGAAATGGCCGAGATACGCCGTGTTACACTTCCGGACGATGAAATCCTGCTAGTTCTCACGTTTTGCAAGCGAATGGCACGATGCACCGCGTTTCGTTCAATTCGTTCAAGAACTATCGTATCTCGGACATCCGCGAGTGTTTCGCGTCGAAAACGTGGTCCCCGTCTGTTTTAGATACTAAAAACGCGTATGAAACTTGATTCGCACGAATCCGTTGAGAAAAGACCGAGATACGCCGTGTTACACTTACGGAGATGAAATCTTGCTAGTTCTCACGTTTTGCAAGCGAAACGCACGATGCACCGCATTTCGTTCAATTCGTACAAGAACTCTCGTATCTCGGACATCCGCGAGTGTTTCGCGTCGAAAACGTGGTCCCCGTCTGTTTTAGGCGCTAAAAACGATTATGACACTTGATTCGCACGAATCCGTTGAGAAATGGCCGAGATACGCCGTGTTACACTTCCGGACGATGAAATCTTGCTAGTTCTCACGTTTTGCTAGCGAAACGCACGATGCACCGCGTTTCGTTCAATTCGTTCAAGAACTCTCGTATCTCGGACATCCGCGAGTGTTTCGCGTCGAAAACGTGGTCCCCGTCTGTTTTAGACGCTAAAAACGCGTATGACACTTGATTCGCATGAATCCGTTGAGAAATGGTCGAGATACGCCGTGTTACACTTCCGGACGATGAAATCTTGCTAGTTCTCACGTTCTGCAAGCGAAACGCACGATGCACCGCGTTTCGTTCAATTCGTTCAAGAACTCTCGTATCTCGGACATCCGCGAGTGTTTCGCGTCGAAAACGTGGTCCCCGTCTGTTTTAGACGCTAAAAACGCGTATGACACTTGATTCGCACGAATCCGGTGAGAAATGGCCGACATACGCCGTGTTACACTTCCGGACGATGAATTCGTTCAATTCGTACAAGAACTTTCGTATCTCGGAAATCCGCGAGTGTTTCGCGTCGAAAACGTGGTCCCCGTCTGTTTTAGACGCTAAAAACGCGTATGACACTTGATTCGTACGAATCCGTTGAGAAATGGCCGAGATACGCCGTGTTACACTTACGGACGATGAATACGTTCAATTCGTTCAAGAACTCTCGTATCTCGGACATCCGCGAGTGTTTCGCGTCGAAAACGTGGTTCCAGTCTGTTTTAGATGCTAAAAACGCGTATGACACTTGATTCGCACAAATCCGTTGAGAAATGGCCGAGATACGCCGTGTTACACTTCCGGACGATGAATTCGTTCAATTCGTACAAGAACTCTCGTATCTCGGACATCCGCGAGTGTTTCGCGTCGAAAACGTGGTCCCCGTCTGTTTTAGACGCTAAAAACGCGTATGACACTTGATTCGCACGAATCCGTTGAGAAATGGCCGAGATACGCCGTGTTACACTTCCGGACGATGAAATCTTGCTAGTTCTCACGTTTTGCAAGCGAAAGGCACGATGCACCGCGTTTCGTTCGATTCGTTCAAGAACTCTCGTATCTCGGACATCCGCGAGTGTTTCGCGTCGAAAACGTGGTCCCCGTCTGTTTTAGGCGCTAAAAACGATTATGACACTTGATTCGCACGAATCCGTTGAGAAATGGCCGAGATACGCCGTGTTACACTTCCGGACGATGAAATCTTGCTAGTTCTCACGTTTTGCTAGCGAAACGCACGATGCACCGCGTTTCGTTCAATTCGTTCAAGAACTCTCGTATCTCGGACATCCGCGAGTGTTTCGCGTCGAAAACGTGGTCCCCGTCTGTTTTAGACGCTAAAAACGCGTATGACACTTGATTCGCATGAATCCGTTGAGAAATGGTCGAGATACGCCGTGTTACACTTCCGGACGATGAAATCTTGCTAGTTCTCACGTGTTGCAAGCGAAAGGCACGATGCACCGCGTTTCGTTCAATTCGTTCAAGAACTCTCGTATCTTGGACATCCGCGAGGGTTTCGCGTCGAAAACGTGGTCCCCGTCTGTTTTAGACGCTAAAAACGCGTATGACACTTGATTCGCACGAATCCGTTGAGAAATGGCCGAGATACGCCGTGTTACACTTCCGGACGATGAAATCTTGCTAGTTCTCACGTTCTGCAAGCGAAACGCACGATGCACCGCGTTTCGTTCAATTCGTTCAAGAACTCTCGTATCTCGGACATCCGCGAGTGTTTCGCGTCGAAAACGTGGTCCCCGTCTGTTTTAGACGCTAAAAACGCGTATGACACTTGATTCGCACGAATCCGGTGAGAAATGGCCGACATACGCCGTGTTACACTTCCGGACGATGAATTCGTTCAATTCGTACAAGAACTTTCGTATCTCGGACATCCGCGAGTGTTTCGCGTCGAAAACGTGGTCCCCGTCTGTTTTAGACGCTAAAAACGCGTATGACACTTGATTCGCACGAATCCGTTGAGAAATGGCCGAGATACGCCGTGTTACACTTCCGGACGATGAAATCTTGCTAGTTCTCACGTTCTGCAAGCGAAACGCACGATGCACCGCGTTTCGTTCAATTCGTTCAAGAACTTTCGTATCTCGGACATCCGCGAGTGTTTCGCGTCGAAAACGTGGTCCCCGTCTGTTTTAGACGCTAAAAACGCGTATGACACTTGATTCGCACGAATCCGTTGAGAAATGGCCGAGATACGCCGTGTTACACTTCCGGACGATGAATACGTTCAATTCGTTCAAGAGCTCTCGTATCTCGGTTATCCGCGAGTGTTTCGCGTCGAAAACGTGGTCCCCGTCTGTTTTAGATGCTAAAAACGCGTATGAAACTTGATTCGCACGAATCCGTTGAGAAAAGGCCGAGATACGCCGTGTTACACTTACGGACGATGAATACGTTCAATTCGTTCAAGAACTCTCGTATCTCGGACATCCGCGAGTGTTTCGCGTCGAAAACGTGGTTCCAGTCTGTTTTAGATGCTAAAAACGCGTATGACACTTGATTCGCACAAATCCGTTGAGAAATGGCCGAGATACGCCGTGTTACACTTCCGGACGATGAATTCGTTCAATTCGTACAAGAACTCTCGTATCTCGGACATCCGCGAGTGTTTCGCGTCGAAAACGTGGTCCCCGTCTGTTTTAGACGCTAAAAACGCGTATGACACTTGATTCGCACGAATCCGGTGAGAAATGGCCGACATACGCCGTGTTACACTTCCGGACGATGAATTCGTTCAATTCGTACAAGAACTTTCGTATCTCGGACATCCGCGAGTGTTTCGCGTCGAAAACGTGGTCCCCGTCTGTTTTAGACGCTATAAACGCGTATGACACTTGATTCGCACGAATCCGTTGAGAAATGGCCGAGATACGCGGTGTTACACTTCCGGACGATGAAATCTTGCTAGTTCTCACGTTTTGCAAGCGAAACGCACGATGCACCGCGTTTCGTTCATTTCGTTCAAGAACTCTCGTATCTCGGACATCCGCGAGTGTTTCCCGTCGAAAACGTGGTCCCCGTCTGTTTTAGACGCTAAAAACGATTATGACACTTGATTCGCACGAATCCGTTGAGAAATGGCCGAGATACGCCGTGTTACACTTCCGGACGATGAAATCTTGCTAGTTCTCACGTTTTGCTAGCGAAACGCACGATGCACCGCGTTTCGTTCAATTCGTACAAGAACTCTCGTATCTCGGACATCCGCGAGTGTTTCGCGTCGAAAACGTGGTCCCCGTCTGTTTTAGATACTAAAAGCGCGTATGAAACTTGATTCGCACGAATCCGTTGAGAAAAGACCGAGATACGCCGTGTTACACTTACGGAGATGAAATCTTGCTAGTTCTCACGATTTGCAAGCGAAACGCACGATGCACCGCATTTCGTTCAATTCGTTCAAGAACTCTCGTATCTCGGACATCCGCGAGTGTTTCGCGTCGAAAACGTCGTCCCCGTCTGTTTTAGACGCTAAAAACGCGTATGACACTTGATTCGCACGAATCCGTTGAGAAATGGCCGAGATACGTCGTGTTACACTTCCGGACGATGAAATCTTGCTAGTTCTCACGTTTTGCAAGCGAAACGCACGATGCACCGCGTTTCGTTGAAGAACTCTCGTATCTCGGACATCCGCGAGTGTTTCGCATCGAAAACGTGGTCCTCGTCTGTTTTAGACGCTAAAAACGCGTATGACACTTGATTCGCACGAATCCGTTGAGAAATGGTCGAGATACGCCGTGTTACACTTCCGGACGATGAAATCTTGCTAGATCTCACGTTCTGCAAGCGAAACGCACGATGCACCACGTTTCGTTCAATTCGTTCAAGAACTCTCGTATATCGGACATCCGCGAGTGTTTCGCGTCGAAAACGTGGTCCCCGTCTGTTTTAGACGCTAAAAACGCGTATGACACTTGATTCGCACGAATCCGTTGAGAAATGACCGAGATACGCCGTGTTACACTTCCGGACGATGAAATCTTGCTAGTTCTCACGTTCTGCAAGCGAAACGCACGATGCACCGCGTTTCGTTCAATTCGTTCAAGAACTCTCGTATCTGGGACATCCGCGAGTGTTTCGCGTCGAAAACGTCGTCCCCGTCTGTTTTAGACGCTGAAAACGTGTATGAAACTTGATTCGCACGAATCCGTTGAGAAATGGCAGAGATACGCCGTGTTACACTTCCGGACGATGAATTCGTTCAATTCGTACAAGAACTTTCGTATCTCGGACATCCGCGAGTGTTTCGCGTCGAAAACGTGGTCCCCGTCTGTTTTAGACGCTAAAAACGCGTATGACACTTGATTCGCACGAATCCGTTGAGAAATGGCCGAGATACGCCGTGTTACACTTCCGGACGATGAAATCTTGCAAGTTCTCACGTTCTGCAAGCGAAACGCACGATGCACCGCGTTTCGTTCAATTCGTTCAAGAACTTTCGTATCTCGGACATCCGCGAGTGTTTCGCGTCGAAAACGTGGTCCCCGTCTGTTTTAGACGCTAAAAACGCGTATGACACTTGATTCGCACGAATCCGTTGAGAAATGGCCGAGATACGCCGTGTTACACTTCCGGACGATGAATACGTTCAAATCGTTCAAGAGCTCTCGTATCTCGGTTATCCGCGAGTGTTTCGCGTCGAAAACGTGGTCCCCGTCTGTTTTAGATGCAAAAAACGCGTATGAAACTTGATTCGCACGAATCCGTTGAGAAAAGGCCGAGATACGCCGTGTTACACTTACGGACGATGAATACGTTCAATTCGTTCAAGAACTCTCGTATCTCGGACATCCGCGAGTGTTTCGCGTCGAAAACGTGGTCCCCGTCTGTTTTAGACGCTAAAAACGCGTATGACACTTGATTCGCACGAATCCGGTGAGAAATGGCCGACATACGCCGTGTTACATTTCCGGACGATGAATTCGTTCAATTCGTACAAGAACTTTCGTATCTCGGACATCCGCGAGTGTTTCGCGTCGAAAACGTGGTCCCCGTCTGTTTTAGACGCTATAAACGCGTATGACACTTGATTCGCACGAATCCGTTGAGAAATGGCCGACGTACGCCGTGTTACACTTCCGGACGATGAAATCTTGCTAGTTCTCACGTTTTGCAAGCGAAGCGCACGATGCACCGCGTTTCGTTCAATTCGTTCAAGAACTTTCGTATCTCGGACATCCGCGAGTGTTTCGCGTCGAAAACGTGGTCCCCGTCTGTTTTAGATGCTAGAAACGCGTATGACACTTGAATCGCACGAATCCGTTGAGAAATGGCCGAGATACGCGGTGTTACACTTCCGGACGATGAAATCTTGCTAGTTCTCACGTTTTGCAAGCGAAACGCACGATGCACCGCGTTTCGTTCATTTCGTTCAAGAACTCTCGTATCTCGGACATCCGCGAGTGTTTCGCGTCGAAAACGTGGTCCCCGTCTGTTTTAGACGCTAAAAGCGCGTATGAAACTTGATTCGCACGAATCCGTTGAGAAAAGACCGAGATACGCCGTGTTACACTTACGGAGATGAAATCTTGCTAGTTCTCACGATTTGCAAGCGAAACGCACGATGCACCGCATTTCGTTCAATTCGTTCAAGAACTCTCGTATCTCGGACTTCCGCGAGTGTTTCGCGTCGAAAACGTCGTCCCCGTCTGTTTTAGATGCTGAAAACGTGTATGAAACTTGATTCGCACGAATCCGTTGAGAAATGGCCGAGATACGCCGTGTTACATTTCCGGACGATGAAATCTTGCTAGTTCTCAAGTTTTGCAAGCGAAACGCACGATGCACCGCGTTTCGTTCTATTCGTTCAAGAACTCTCGTATCTCGGACATCCGCGAGTGTTTCGCATCGAAAACGTGGTCCTCGTCTGTTTTAGACGCTAAAAACGCGTATGACACTTGATTCGCACGAATCCGTTGAGAAATGGCCGAGATACGTCGTGTTACACTTCCGGACGATGAAATCTTGCTAGTTCTCACGTTTTGCAAGCGAAACGCACGATGCACCGCGTTTCGTTCAAGAACTCTCGTATCTCGGACATCCGCGAGTGTTTCGCATCGAAAACGTGGTCCTCGTCTGTTTTAGACGCTAAAAACGCGTATGACACTTGATTCGCACGAATCCGTTGAGAAATGACCGAGATACGCCGTGTTACACTTCCGGACGATGAAATCTTGCTAGTTCTCACGTTCTGCAAGCGAAACGCACGATGCACCGCGTTTCGTTCAATTCGTTCAAGAACACTCGTATCTGGGACATCCGCGAGTGTTTCGCGTCGAAAACGTCGTCCCCGTCTGTTTTAGACGCTGAAAACGTGTATGAAACTTGATTCGCACGAATCCGTTGAGAAATGGCAGAGATACGCCGTGTTACACTTCCGGACGATGAATTCGTTCAATTCGTACAAGAACTTTCGTATCTCGGACATCCGCGAGTGTTTCGCGTCGAAAACGTGGTCCCCGTCTGTTTTAGACGCTAAAAACGCGTATGACACTTGATTCGCACGAATCCGTTGAGAAATGGCCGAGATACGCCGTGTTACACTTCCGGACGATGAAATCTTGCAAGTTCTCACGTTCTGCAAGCGAAACGCACGATGCACCGCGTTTCGTTCAATTCGTTCAAGAACTTTCGTATCTCGGACATCCGCGAGTGTTTCGCGTCGAAAACGTGGTCCCCGTCTGTTTTAGACGCTAAAAACGCGTATGACACTTGATTCGCACGAATCCGTTGAGAAATGGCCGAGATACGCCGTGTTACACTTCCGGACGATGAATACGTTCAAATCGTTCAAGAGCTCTCGTATCTCGGTTATCCGCGAGTGTTTCGCGTCGAAAACGTGGTCCCCGTCTGTTTTAGATGCAAAAAACGCGTATGAAACTTGATTCGCACGAATCCGTTGAGAAAAGGCCGAGATACGCCGTGTTACACTTACGGACGATGAATACGTTCAATTCGTTCAAGAACTCTCGTATCTCGGACATCCGCGAGTGTTTCGCGTCGAAAACGTGGTTCCAGTCCTGTTTTAGATGCTAAAAACGCGTATGACACTTGATTCGCACAAATCCGTTGAGAAATGGCCGAGATACGCCGTGTTACACTTCCGGACGATGAATTCGTTCAATTCGTACAAGAACTTTCGTATCTCGGACATCCGCGAGTGTTTCGCGTCGAAAACGTGGTCCCCGTCTGTTTTAGACGCTATAAACGCGTATGACACTTGATTCGCACGAATCCGTTGAGAAATGGCCGACGTACGCCGTGTTACACTTCCGGACGATGAAATCTTGCTAGTTCTCACGTTTTGCAAGCGAAGCGCACGATGCACCGCGTTTCGTTCAATTCGTTCAAGAACTTTCGTATCTCGGACATCCGCGAGTGTTTCGCGTCGAAAACGTGGTCCCCGTCTGTTTTAGACGCTAGAAACGCGTATGACACTTGAATCGCACGAATCCGTTGAGAAATGGCCGAGATACGCGGTGTTACACTTCCGGACGATGAAATCTTGCTAGTTCTCACGTTTTGCAAGCGAAACGCACGATGCACCGCGTTTCGTTCATTTCGTTCAAGAACTCTCGTATCTCGGACATCCGCGAGTGTTTCGCGTCGAAAACGTGGTCCCCGTCTGTTTTAGACGCTAAAAACGATTATGACACTTGATTCGCACGAATCCGTTGAGAAATGGCCGAGATACGCCGTGTTACACTTCCGGACGATGAATACGTTCAATTCGTTCAAGAACTCTCGTATCTCGGACATCCACGAGTGTTTCGCGTCGAAAACGTGGTCCCCGTCTGTTTTAGACGCTAAAAACGCGTATGACACTAGATTCGCACGAATCCGTTGAGAAATGGCCGAGATACGCCGTGTTACACTTGCGGACGATGAATTCGATCAATTCGTTCAAGAACTCTGGTATACGGACATCCGCGAGTGTTTCACGTCGAAAACGTGGTCCCCGTCTGTTTTAGACGCTAAAAACGCGTATGACACTTGATTGGTACGAATCCGTTGAGAAATGGCCGAGATACGCCGTGTT
>CAWWDK010000268.1:5000-22500 GCA_963942575.1 Priocnemis perturbator
AGGTTGGTCAGAGTAGGATAACCCCTTAAGCATATAATTATATAGGAACGTAACACTTCGGCGAAAGGAACACGCCGCTGGCACTTAGTCGCTGAGCGGAATATCGGATGATGACAATTTTTCTCAAACTCCGCTTCCAGCCGTACGAAGTTTATGAAACTTGTACAGAATGCTCGTGTCGTCAATCGAGAGCACTCCTGCAAGTTTGAAGAAGATCGTACGGTCGGTTCGCATTTCTCGATGAACTTACATACAGCTACGACGGGACATAGTCGCTGAACGGGATCTATCCAGTACTGCGTTGTAGATGACAATTTGTGTCTAACTCCGCTTCCAGCCGTACGATGTTTATGAAACTTGTACAGACTGCTCGTGTCGTCAATCGAGAGCACTCCTGCAAGTTTGAAGAAGATCGTACGGTCGGTTCGCATTTCTCGATGAACTTACATACAGCTACGACGGGACTTGGTCGCTGAGCGGAATATCGGATGATGACAATTTTTCTCAAACTCCGCTTCCAGCCGTACGAAGTTTATGAAACTTGTACAGAATGCTCGTGTCGTCAATCGAGAGCACTCCTGCAAGTTTGAAGAAGATCGTACGGTCGGTTCGCATTTCTCGATGAACTTACATACAGCTACGACGGGACTTGGTCGCTGAGCGGAATATCGGATGATGACAATTTTTCTCAAACTCCGCTTCCAGCCGTACGAAGTTTATGAAACTTGTACAGAATGCTCGTGTCGTCAATCGAGAGCACTCCTGCAAGTTTGAAGAAGATCGTACGGTCGGTTCGCATTTCTCGATGAACTTACATACAGCTACGACGGGACATAGTCGCTGAACGGGATCTATCCAGTACTGCGTTGTAGATGACAATTTGTGTCTAACTCCGCTTCCAGCCGTACGATGTTTATGAAACTTGTACAGACTGCTCGTGTCGTCAATCGAGAGCACTCCTGCAAGTTTGAAGAACATCGTACGGTCGGTTCGCATTTCTCGATGAACTTACATACAGCTACGACGGGACTTGGTCGCTGAGCGGAATATCGGATGATGACAATTTTTCTCAAACTCCGCTTCCAGCCGTACGAAGTTTATGAAACTTGTACAGAATGCTCGTGTCGTCAATCGAGAGCACTCCTGCAAGTTTGAAGAAGATCGTACGGTCGGTTCGCATTTCTCGATGAACTTACATACAGCTACGACGGGACATAGTCGCTGAACGGGATCTATCCAGTACTGCGTTGTAGATGACAATTTGTGTCTAACTCCGCTTCCAGCCGTACGATGTTTATGAAACTTGTACAGACTGCTCGTGTCGTCAATCGAGAGCACTCCTGCCAGTTTGAAGAACATCGTACGGTCGGTTCGCATTTCTCGATGAACTTACATACAGCTACGACGGGACTTGGTCGCTGAGCGGAATATCGGATGATGACAATTTTTCTCAAACTCCGCTTCCAGCCGTACGAAGTTTATGAAACTTGTACAGAATGCTCGTGTCGTCAATCGAGAGCACTCCTGCAAGTTTGAAGAAGATCGTACGGTCGGTTCGCATTTCTCGATGAACTTACATACAGCTACGACGGGACTTTGTCGCTGAGCGGAATATCGGATGATGACAATTTTTCTCAAACTCCGCTTCCAGCCGTACGAAGTTTATGAAACTTGTACAGAATGCTCGTGTCGTCAATCGAGAGCACTCCTGCAAGTTTGAAGAAGATCGTACGGTCGGTTCGCATTTCTCGATGAACTTACATACAGCTACGACGGGACATAGTCGCTGAACGGGATCTATCCAGTACTGCGTTGTAGATGACAATTTGTGTCTAACTCCGCTTCCAGCCGTACGATGTTTATGAAACTTGTACAGACTGCTCGTGTCGTCAATCGAGAGCACTCCTGCAAGTTTGAAGAAGATCGTACGGTCGGTTCGCATTTCTCGATGAACTTACATACAGCTACGACGGGACTTGGTCGCTGAGCGGAATATCGGATGATGACAATTTTTCTCAAACTCCGCTTCCAGCCGTACGAAGTTTATGAAACTTGTACAGAATGCTCGTGTCGTCAATCGAGAGCACTCCTGCAAGTTTGAAGAAGATCGTACGATCGGTTCGCATTTCTCGATGAACTTACATACAGCTACGACGGGACATAGTCGCTGAACGGGATCTATCCAGTACTGCGTTGTAGATGACAATTTGTGTCTAACTCCGCTTCCAGCCGTACGATGTTTATGAAACTTGTACAGACTGCTCGTGTCGTCAATCGAGAGCACTCCTGCAAGTTTGAAGAAGATCGTACGGTCGGTTCGCATTTCTCGATGAACTTACATACAGCTACGACGGGACTTGGTCGCTGAGCGGAATATCGGATGATGACAATTTTTCTCAAACTCCGCTTCCAGCCGTACGAAGTTTATGAAACTTGTACAGAATGCTCGTGTCGTCAATCGAGAGCACTCCTGCAAGTTTGAAGAAGATCGTACGGTCGGTTCGCATTTCTCGATGAACTTACATACAGCTACGACGGGACTTGGTCGCTGAGCGGAATATCGGATGATGACAATTTTTCTCAAACTCCGCTTCCAGCCGTACGAAGTTTATGAAACTTGTACAGAATGCTCGTGTCGTCAATCGAGAGCACTCCTGCAAGTTTGAAGAAGATCGTACGGTCGGTTCGCATTTCTCGATGAACTTACATACAGCTACGACGGGACATAGTCGCTGAACGGGATCTATCCAGTACTGCGTTGTAGATGACAATTTGTGTCTAACTCCGCTTCCAGCCGTACGATGTTTATGAAACTTGTACAGACTGCTCGTGTCGTCAATCGAGAGCACTCCTGCAAGTTTGAAGAACATCGTACGGTCGGTTCGCATTTCTCGATGAACTTACATACAGCTACGACGGGACTTGGTCGCTGAGCGGAATATCGGATGATGACAATTTTTCTCAAACTCCGCTTCCAGCCGTACGAAGTTTATGAAACTTGTACAGAATGCTCGTGTCGTCAATCGAGAGCACTCCTGCAAGTTTGAAGAAGATCGTACGGTCGGTTCGCATTTCTCGATGAACTTACATACAGCTACGACGGGACATAGTCGCTGAACGGGATCTATCCAGTACTGCGTTGTAGATGACAATTTGTGTCTAACTCCGCTTCCAGCCGTACGATGTTTATGAAACTTGTACAGACTGCTCGTGTCGTCAATCGAGAGCACTCCTGCCAGTTTGAAGAACATCGTACGGTCGGTTCGCATTTCTCGATGAACTTACATACAGCTACGACGGGACTTGGTCGCTGAGCGGAATATCGGATGATGACAATTTTTCTCAAACTCCGCTTCCAGCCGTACGAAGTTTATGAAACTTGTACAGAATGCTCGTGTCGTCAATCGAGAGCACTCCTGCAAGTTTGAAGAAGATCGTACGGTCGGTTCGCATTTCTCGATGAACTTACATACAGCTACGACGGGACTTGGTCGCTGAACGGGATCTATCCAGTACTGCGTTGTAGATGACAATTTGTGTCTAACTCCGCTTCCAGCCGTACGATGTTTATGAAACTTGTACAGACTGCTCGTGTCGTCAATCGAGAGCACTCCTGCAAGTTTGAAGAACATCGTACGGTCGGTTCGCATTTCTCGATGAACTTACATACAGCTACGACGGGACTTTGTCGCTGAGCGGAATATCGGATGATGACAATTTTTCTCAAACTCCGCTTCCAGCCGTACGAAGTTTATGAAACTTGTACAGAATGCTCGTGTCGTCAATCGAGAGCACTCCTGCAAGTTTGAAGAAGATCGTACGGTCGGTTCGCATTTCTCGATGAACTTACATACAGCTACGACGGGACATAGTCGCTGAACGGGATCTATCCAGTACTGCGTTGTAGATGACAATTTGTGTCTAACTCCGCTTCCAGCCGTACGATGTTTATGAAACTTGTACAGACTGCTCGTGTCGTCAATCGAGAGCACTCCTGCAAGTTTGAAGAAGATCGTACGGTCGGTTCGCATTTCTCGATGAACTTACATACAGCTACGACGGGACTTGGTCGCTGAGCGGAATATCGGATGATGACAATTTTTCTCAAACTCCGCTTCCAGCCGTACGAAGTTTATGAAACTTGTACAGAATGCTCGTGTCGTCAATCGAGAGCACTCCTGCAAGTTTGAAGAAGATCGTACGGTCGGTTCGCATTTCTCGATGAACTTACATACAGCTACGACGGGACATAGTCGCTGAACGGGATCTATCCAGTACTGCGTTGTAGATGACAATTTGTGTCTAACTCCGCTTCCAGCCGTACGATGTTTATGAAACTTGTACAGACTGCTCGTGTCGTCAATCGAGAGCACTCCTGCAAGTTTGAAGAAGATCGTACGGTCGGTTCGCATTTCTCGATGAACTTACATACAGCTACGACGGGACTTGGTCGCTGAGCGGAATATCGGATGATGACAATTTTTCTCAAACTCCGCTTCCAGCCGTACGAAGTTTATGAAACTTGTACAGAATGCTCGTGTCGTCAATCGAGAGCACTCCTGCAAGTTTGAAGAAGATCGTACGATCGGTTCGCATTTCTCGATGAACTTACATACAGCTACGACGGGACATAGTCGCTGAACGGGATCTATCCAGTACTGCGTTGTAGATGACAATTTGTGTCTAACTCCGCTTCCAGCCGTACGATGTTTATGAAACTTGTACAGACTGCTCGTGTCGTCAATCGAGAGCACTCCTGCAAGTTTGAAGAAGATCGTACGGTCGGTTCGCATTTCTCGATGAACTTACATACAGCTACGACGGGACTTGGTCGCTGAGCGGAATATCGGATGATGACAATTTTTCTCAAACTCCGCTTCCAGCCGTACGAAGTTTATGAAACTTGTACAGAATGCTCGTGTCGTCAATCGAGAGCACTCCTGCAAGTTTGAAGAAGATCGTACGGTCGGTTCGCATTTCTCGATGAACTTACATACAGCTACGACGGGACTTGGTCGCTGAGCGGAATATCGGATGATGACAATTTTTCTCAAACTCCGCTTCCAGCCGTACGAAGTTTATGAAACTTGTACAGAATGCTCGTGTCGTCAATCGAGAGCACTCCTGCAAGTTTGAAGAAGATCGTACGGTCGGTTCGCATTTCTCGATGAACTTACATACAGCTACGACGGGACATAGTCGCTGAACGGGATCTATCCAGTACTGCGTTGTAGATGACAATTTGTGTCTAACTCCGCTTCCAGCCGTACGATGTTTATGAAACTTGTACAGACTGCTCGTGTCGTCAATCGAGAGCACTCCTGCAAGTTTGAAGAACATCGTACGGTCGGTTCGCATTTCTCGATGAACTTACATACAGCTACGACGGGACTTGGTCGCTGAGCGGAATATCGGATGATGACAATTTTTCTCAAACTCCGCTTCCAGCCGTACGAAGTTTATGAAACTTGTACAGAATGCTCGTGTCGTCAATCGAGAGCACTCCTGCAAGTTTGAAGAAGATCGTACGGTCGGTTCGCATTTCTCGATGAACTTACATACAGCTACGACGGGACTTGGTCGCTGAACGGGATCTATCCAGTACTGCGTTGTAGATGACAATTTGTGTCTAACTCCGCTTCCAGCCGTACGATGTTTATGAAACTTGTACAGACTGCTCGTGTCGTCAATCGAGAGCACTCCTGCAAGTTTGAAGAACATCGTACGGTCGGTTCGCATTTCTCGATGAACTTACATACAGCTACGACGGGACTTTGTCGCTGAGCGGAATATCGGATGATGACAATTTTTCTCAAACTCCGCTTCCAGCCGTACGAAGTTTATGAAACTTGTACAGAATGCTCGTGTCGTCAATCGAGAGCACTCCTGCAAGTTTGAAGAAGATCGTACGGTCGGTTCGCATTTCTCGATGAACTTACATACAGCTACGACGGGACATAGTCGCTGAACGGGATCTATCCAGTACTGCGTTGTAGATGACAATTTGTGTCTAACTCCGCTTCCAGCCGTACGATGTTTATGAAACTTGTACAGACTGCTCGTGTCGTCAATCGAGAGCACTCCTGCAAGTTTGAAGAAGATCGTACGGTCGGTTCGCATTTCTCGATGAACTTACATACAGCTACGACGGGACTTGGTCGCTGAGCGGAATATCGGATGATGACAATTTTTCTCAAACTCCGCTTCCAGCCGTACGAAGTTTATGAAACTTGTACAGAATGCTCGTGTCGTCAATCGAGAGCACTCCTGCAAGTTTGAAGAAGATCGTACGATCGGTTCGCATTTCTCGATGAACTTACATACAGCTACGACGGGACATAGTCGCTGAACGGGATCTATCCAGTACTGCGTTGTAGATGACAATTTGTGTCTAACTCCGCTTCCAGCCGTACGATGTTTATGAAACTTGTACAGACTGCTCGTGTCGTCAATCGAGAGCACTCCTGCAAGTTTGAAGAAGATCGTACGGTCGGTTCGCATTTCTCGATGAACTTACATACAGCTACGACGGGACTTGGTCGCTGAGCGGAATATCGGATGATGACAATTTTTCTCAAACTCCGCTTCCAGCCGTACGAAGTTTATGAAACTTGTACAGAATGCTCGTGTCGTCAATCGAGAGCACTCCTGCAAGTTTGAAGAAGATCGTACGATCGGTTCGCATTTCTCGATGAACTTACATACAGCTACGACGGGACATAGTCGCTGAACGGGATCTATCCAGTACTGCGTTGTAGATGACAATTTGTGTCTAACTCCGCTTCCAGCCGTACGATGTTTATGAAACTTGTACAGACTGCTCGTGTCGTCAATCGAGAGCACTCCTGCAAGTTTGAAGAAGATCGTACGGTCGGTTCGCATTTCTCGATGAACTTACATACAGCTACGACGGGACTTGGTCGCTGAGCGGAATATCGGATGATGACAATTTTTCTCAAACTCCGCTTCCAGCCGTACGAAGTTTATGAAACTTGTACAGAATGCTCGTGTCGTCAATCGAGAGCACTCCTGCAAGTTTGAAGAAGATCGTACGATCGGTTCGCATTTCTCGATGAACTTACATACAGCTACGACGGGACATAGTCGCTGAACGGGATCTATCCAGTACTGCGTTGTAGATGACAATTTGTGTCTAACTCCGCTTCCAGCCGTACGATGTTTATGAAACTTGTACAGACTGCTCGTGTCGTCAATCGAGAGCACTCCTGCAAGTTTGAAGAAGATCGTACGGTCGGTTCGCATTTCTCGATGAACTTACATACAGCTACGACGGGACATAGTCGCTGAACGGGATCTATCCAGTACTGCGTTGTAGATGACAATTTGTGTCTAACTCCGCTTCCAGCCGTACGATGTTTATGAAACTTGTACAGACTGCTCGTGTCGTCAATCGAGAGCACTCCTGCCAGTTTGAAGAACATCGTACGGTCGGTTCGCATTTCTCGATGAACTTACATACAGCTACGACGGGACTTGGTCGCTGAGCGGAATATCGGATGATGACAATTTTTCGCAAACTCCGCTTCCAGCCGTACGAAGTTTATGAAACTTGTACAGAATGCTCGTGTCGTCAATCGAGAGCACTCCTGCAAGTTTGAAGAAGATCGTACGGTCGGTTCGCATTTCTCGATGAACTTACATACAGCTACGACGGGACTTGGTCGCTGAGCGGAATATCGGATGATGACAATTTTTCTCAAACTCCGCTTCCAGCCGTACGAAGTTTATGAAACTTGTACAGAATGCTCGTGTCGTCAATCGAGAGCACTCCTGCAAGTTTGAAGAAGATCGTACGGTCGGTTCGCATTTCTCGATGAACTTACATACAGCTACGACGGGACATAGTCGCTGAACGGGATCTATCCAGTACTGCGTTGTAGATGACAATTTGTGTCTAACTCCGCTTCCAGCCGTACGATGTTTATGAAACTTGTACAGACTGCTCGTGTCGTCAATCGAGAGCACTCCTGCCAGTTTGAAGAACATCGTACGGTCGGTTCGCATTTCTCGATGAACTTACATACAGCTACGACGGGACTTGGTCGCTGAGCGGAATATCGGATGATGACAATTTTTCTCAAACTCCGCTTCCAGCCGTACGAAGTTTATGAAACTTGTACAGAATGCTCGTGTCGTCAATCGAGAGCACTCCTGCAAGTTTGAAGAAGATCGTACGGTCGGTTCGCATTTCTCGATGAACTTACATACAGCTACGACGGGACATAGTCGCTGAACGGGATCTATCCAGTACTGCGTTGTAGATGACAATTTGTGTCTAACTCCGCTTCCAGCCGTACGATGTTTATGAAACTTGTACAGACTGCTCGTGTCGTCAATCGAGAGCACTCCTGCCAGTTTGAAGAACATCGTACGGTCGGTTCGCATTTCTCGATGAACTTACATACAGCTACGACGGGACTTGGTCGCTGAGCGGAATATCGGATGATGACAATTTTTCTCAAACTCCGCTTCCAGCCGTACGAAGTTTATGAAACTTGTACAGAATGCTCGTGTCGTCAATCGAGAGCACTCCTGCAAGTTTGAAGAAGATCGTACGGTCGGTTCGCATTTCTCGATGAACTTACATACAGCTACGACGGGACTTGGTCGCTGAACGGGATCTATCCAGTACTGCGTTGTAGATGACAATTTGTGTCTAACTCCGCTTCCAGCCGTACGATGTTTATGAAACTTGTACAGACTGCTCGTGTCGTCAATCGAGAGCACTCCTGCAAGTTTGAAGAACATCGTACGGTCGGTTCGCATTTCTCGATGAACTTACATACAGCTACGACGGGACTTTGTCGCTGAGCGGAATATCGGATGATGACAATTTTTCTCAAACTCCGCTTCCAGCCGTACGAAGTTTATGAAACTTGTACAGAATGCTCGTGTCGTCAATCGAGAGCACTCCTGCAAGTTTGAAGAAGATCGTACGGTCGGTTCGCATTTCTCGATGAACTTACATACAGCTACGACGGGACATAGTCGCTGAACGGGATCTATCCAGTACTGCGTTGTAGATGACAATTTGTGTCTAACTCCGCTTCCAGCCGTACGATGTTTATGAAACTTGTACAGACTGCTCGTGTCGTCAATCGAGAGCACTCCTGCAAGTTTGAAGAAGATCGTACGGTCGGTTCGCATTTCTCGATGAACTTACATACAGCTACGACGGGACTTGGTCGCTGAGCGGAATATCGGATGATGACAATTTTTCTCAAACTCCGCTTCCAGCCGTACGAAGTTTATGAAACTTGTACAGAATGCTCGTGTCGTCAATCGAGAGCACTCCTGCAAGTTTGAAGAAGATCGTACGATCGGTTCGCATTTCTCGATGAACTTACATACAGCTACGACGGGACATAGTCGCTGAACGGGATCTATCCAGTACTGCGTTGTAGATGACAATTTGTGTCTAACTCCGCTTCCAGCCGTACGATGTTTATGAAACTTGTACAGACTGCTCGTGTCGTCAATCGAGAGCACTCCTGCAAGTTTGAAGAAGATCGTACGGTCGGTTCGCATTTCTCGATGAACTTACATACAGCTACGACGGGACTTGGTCGCTGAGCGGAATATCGGATGATGACAATTTTTCTCAAACTCCGCTTCCAGCCGTACGAAGTTTATGAAACTTGTACAGAATGCTCGTGTCGTCAATCGAGAGCACTCCTGCAAGTTTGAAGAAGATCGTACGGTCGGTTCGCATTTCTCGATGAACTTACATACAGCTACGACGGGACTTGGTCGCTGAGCGGAATATCGGATGATGACAATTTTTCTCAAACTCCGCTTCCAGCCGTACGAAGTTTATGAAACTTGTACAGAATGCTCGTGTCGTCAATCGAGAGCACTCCTGCAAGTTTGAAGAAGATCGTACGGTCGGTTCGCATTTCTCGATGAACTTACATACAGCTACGACGGGACATAGTCGCTGAACGGGATCTATCCAGTACTGCGTTGTAGATGACAATTTGTGTCTAACTCCGCTTCCAGCCGTACGATGTTTATGAAACTTGTACAGACTGCTCGTGTCGTCAATCGAGAGACACTCCTGCAAGTTTGAAGAACATCGTACGGTCGGTTCGCATTTCTCGATGAACTTACATACAGCTACGACGGGACTTGGTCGCTGAGCGGAATATCGGATGATGACAATTTTTCTCAAACTCCGCTTCCAGCCGTACGAAGTTTATGAAACTTGTACAGAATGCTCGTGTCGTCAATCGAGAGCACTCCTGCAAGTTTGAAGAAGATCGTACGGTCGGTTCGCATTTCTCGATGAACTTACATACAGCTACGACGGGACATAGTCGCTGAACGGGATCTATCCAGTACTGCGTTGTAGATGACAATTTGTGTCTAACTCCGCTTCCAGCCGTACGATGTTTATGAAACTTGTACAGACTGCTCGTGTCGTCAATCGAGAGCACTCCTGCCAGTTTGAAGAACATCGTACGGTCGGTTCGCATTTCTCGATGAACTTACATACAGCTACGACGGGACTTGGTCGCTGAGCGGAATATCGGATGATGACAATTTTTCTCAAACTCCGCTTCCAGCCGTACGAAGTTTATGAAACTTGTACAGAATGCTCGTGTCGTCAATCGAGAGCACTCCTGCAAGTTTGAAGAAGATCGTACGGTCGGTTCGCATTTCTCGATGAACTTACATACAGCTACGACGGGACTTGGTCGCTGAACGGGATCTATCCAGTACTGCGTTGTAGATGACAATTTGTGTCTAACTCCGCTTCCAGCCGTACGATGTTTATGAAACTTGTACAGACTGCTCGTGTCGTCAATCGAGAGCACTCCTGCAAGTTTGAAGAACATCGTACGGTCGGTTCGCATTTCTCGATGAACTTACATACAGCTACGACGGGACTTTGTCGCTGAGCGGAATATCGGATGATGACAATTTTTCTCAAACTCCGCTTCCAGCCGTACGAAGTTTATGAAACTTGTACAGAATGCTCGTGTCGTCAATCGAGAGCACTCCTGCAAGTTTGAAGAAGATCGTACGGTCGGTTCGCATTTCTCGATGAACTTACATACAGCTACGACGGGACATAGTCGCTGAACGGGATCTATCCAGTACTGCGTTGTAGATGACAATTTGTGTCTAACTCCGCTTCCAGCCGTACGATGTTTATGAAACTTGTACAGACTGCTCGTGTCGTCAATCGAGAGCACTCCTGCAAGTTTGAAGAAGATCGTACGGTCGGTTCGCATTTCTCGATGAACTTACATACAGCTACGACGGGACTTGGTCGCTGAGCGGAATATCGGATGATGACAATTTTTCTCAAACTCCGCTTCCAGCCGTACGAAGTTTATGAAACTTGTACAGAATGCTCGTGTCGTCAATCGAGAGCACTCCTGCAAGTTTGAAGAAGATCGTACGGTCGGTTCGCATTTCTCGATGAACTTACATACAGCTACGACGGGACTTGGTCGCTGAGCGGAATATCGGATGATGACAATTTTTCTCAAACTCCGCTTCCAGCCGTACGAAGTTTATGAAACTTGTACAGAATGCTCGTGTCGTCAATCGAGAGCACTCCTGCAAGTTTGAAGAAGATCGTACGGTCGGTTCGCATTTCTCGATGAACTTACATACAGCTACGACGGGACATAGTCGCTGAACGGGATCTATCCAGTACTGCGTTGTAGATGACAATTTGTGTCTAACTCCGCTTCCAGCCGTACGATGTTTATGAAACTTGTACAGACTGCTCGTGTCGTCAATCGAGAGCACTCCTGCAAGTTTGAAGAACATCGTACGGTCGGTTCGCATTTCTCGATGAACTTACATACAGCTACGACGGGACTTGGTCGCTGAGCGGAATATCGGATGATGACAATTTTTCTCAAACTCCGCTTCCAGCCGTACGAAGTTTATGAAACTTGTACAGAATGCTCGTGTCGTCAATCGAGAGCACTCCTGCAAGTTTGAAGAAGATCGTACGGTCGGTTCGCATTTCTCGATGAACTTACATACAGCTACGACGGGACATAGTCGCTGAACGGGATCTATCCAGTACTGCGTTGTAGATGACAATTTGTGTCTAACTCCGCTTCCAGCCGTACGATGTTTATGAAACTTGTACAGACTGCTCGTGTCGTCAATCGAGAGCACTCCTGCCAGTTTGAAGAACATCGTACGGTCGGTTCGCATTTCTCGATGAACTTACATACAGCTACGACGGGACTTGGTCGCTGAGCGGAATATCGGATGATGACAATTTTTCGCAAACTCCGCTTCCAGCCGTACGAAGTTTATGAAACTTGTACAGAATGCTCGTGTCGTCAATCGAGAGCACTCCTGCAAGTTTGAAGAAGATCGTACGGTCGGTTCGCATTTCTCGATGAACTTACATACAGCTACGACGGGACTTGGTCGCTGAGCGGAATATCGGATGATGACAATTTTTCTCAAACTCCGCTTCCAGCCGTACGAAGTTTATGAAACTTGTACAGAATGCTCGTGTCGTCAATCGAGAGCACTCCTGCAAGTTTGAAGAAGATCGTACGGTCGGTTCGCATTTCTCGATGAACTTACATACAGCTACGACGGGACATAGTCGCTGAACGGGATCTATCCAGTACTGCGTTGTAGATGACAATTTGTGTCTAACTCCGCTTCCAGCCGTACGATGTTTATGAAACTTGTACAGACTGCTCGTGTCGTCAATCGAGAGCACTCCTGCCAGTTTGAAGAACATCGTACGGTCGGTTCGCATTTCTCGATGAACTTACATACAGCTACGACGGGACTTGGTCGCTGAGCGGAATATCGGATGATGACAATTTTTCTCAAACTCCGCTTCCAGCCGTACGAAGTTTATGAAACTTGTACAGAATGCTCGTGTCGTCAATCGAGAGCACTCCTGCAAGTTTGAAGAAGATCGTACGGTCGGTTCGCATTTCTCGATGAACTTACATACAGCTACGACGGGACATAGTCGCTGAACGGGATCTATCCAGTACTGCGTTGTAGATGACAATTTGTGTCTAACTCCGCTTCCAGCCGTACGATGTTTATGAAACTTGTACAGACTGCTCGTGTCGTCAATCGAGAGCACTCCTGCCAGTTTGAAGAACATCGTACGGTCGGTTCGCATTTCTCGATGAACTTACATACAGCTACGACGGGACTTGGTCGCTGAGCGGAATATCGGATGATGACAATTTTTCTCAAACTCCGCTTCCAGCCGTACGAAGTTTATGAAACTTGTACAGAATGCTCGTGTCGTCAATCGAGAGCACTCCTGCAAGTTTGAAGAAGATCGTACGGTCGGTTCGCATTTCTCGATGAACTTACATACAGCTACGACGGGACTTGGTCGCTGAACGGGATCTATCCAGTACTGCGTTGTAGATGACAATTTGTGTCTAACTCCGCTTCCAGCCGTACGATGTTTATGAAACTTGTACAGACTGCTCGTGTCGTCAATCGAGAGCACTCCTGCAAGTTTGAAGAACATCGTACGGTCGGTTCGCATTTCTCGATGAACTTACATACAGCTACGACGGGACTTTGTCGCTGAGCGGAATATCGGATGATGACAATTTTTCTCAAACTCCGCTTCCAGCCGTACGAAGTTTATGAAACTTGTACAGAATGCTCGTGTCGTCAATCGAGAGCACTCCTGCAAGTTTGAAGAAGATCGTACGGTCGGTTCGCATTTCTCGATGAACTTACATACAGCTACGACGGGACTTGGTCGCTGAACGGGATCTATCCAGTACTGCGTTGTAGATGACAATTTGTGTCTAACTCCGCTTCCAGCCGTACGATGTTTATGAAACTTGTACAGACTGCTCGTGTCGTCAATCGAGAGCACTCCTGCAAGTTTGAAGAACATCGTACGGTCGGTTCGGATTTCTCGATGAACTTACATACAGCTACGACGGGACTTGGTCGCTGAGCGGAATATCGGATGATGACAATTTTTCTCAAACTCCGCTTCCAGCCGTACGAAGTTTATGAAACTTGTACAGAATGCTCGTGTCGTCAATCGAGAGCACTCCTGCAAGTTTGAAGAAGATCGTACGGTCGGTTCGCATTTCTCGATGAACTTACATACAGCTACGACGGGACATAGTCGCTGAACGGGATCTATCCAGTACTGCGTTGTAGATGACAATTTGTGTCTAACTCCGCTTCCAGCCGTACGATGTTTATGAAACTTGTACAGACTGCTCGTGTCGTCAATCGAGAGCACTCCTGCAAGTTTGAAGAACATCGTACGGTCGGTTCGCATTTCTCGATGAACTTACATACAGCTACGACGGGACTTTGTCGCTGAGCGGAATATCGGATGATGACAATTTTTCTCAAACTCCGCTTCCAGCCGTACGAAGTTTATGAAACTTGTACAGAATGCTCGTGTCGTCAATCGAGAGCACTCCTGCAAGTTTGAAGAAGATCGTACGGTCGGTTCGCATTTCTCGATGAACTTACATACAGCTACGACGGGACATAGTCGCTGAACGGGATCTATCCAGTACTGCGTTGTAGATGACAATTTGTGTCTAACTCCGCTTCCAGCCGTACGATGTTTATGAAACTTGTACAGACTGCTCGTGTCGTCAATCGAGAGCACTCCTGCAAGTTTGAAGAAGATCGTACGGTCGGTTCGCATTTCTCGATGAACTTACATACAGCTACGACGGGACTTGGTCGCTGAGCGGAATATCGGATGATGACAATTTTTCTCAAACTCCGCTTCCAGCCGTACGAAGTTTATGAAACTTGTACAGAATGCTCGTGTCGTCAATCGAGAGCACTCCTGCAAGTTTGAAGAAGATCGTACGATCGGTTCGCATTTCTCGATGAACTTACATACAGCTACGACGGGACATAGTCGCTGAACGGGATCTATCCAGTACTGCGTTGTAGATGACAATTTGTGTCTAACTCCGCTTCCAGCCGTACGATGTTTATGAAACTTGTACAGACTGCTCGTGTCGTCAATCGAGAGCACTCCTGCAAGTTTGAAGAAGATCGTACGGTCGGTTCGCATTTCTCGATGAACTTACATACAGCTACGACGGGACTTGGTCGCTGAGCGGAATATCGGATGATGACAATTTTTCTCAAACTCCGCTTCCAGCCGTACGAAGTTTATGAAACTTGTACAGAATGCTCGTGTCGTCAATCGAGAGCACTCCTGCAAGTTTGAAGAAGATCGTACGATCGGTTCGCATTTCTCGATGAACTTACATACAGCTACGACGGGACATAGTCGCTGAACGGGATCTATCCAGTACTGCGTTGTAGATGACAATTTGTGTCTAACTCCGCTTCCAGCCGTACGATGTTTATGAAACTTGTACAGACTGCTCGTGTCGTCAATCGAGAGCACTCCTGCAAGTTTGAAGAAGATCGTACGGTCGGTTCGCATTTCTCGATGAACTTACATACAGCTACGACGGGACTTTGTCGCTGAGCGGAATATCGGATGATGACAATTTTTCTCAAACTCCGCTTCCAGCCGTACGAAGTTTATGAAACTTGTACAGAATGCTCGTGTCGTCAATCGAGAGCACTCCTGCAAGTTTGAAGAAGATCGTACGGTCGGTTCGCATTTCTCGATGAACTTACATACAGCTACGACGGGACATAGTCGCTGAACGGGATCTATCCAGTACTGCGTTGTAGATGACAATTTGTGTCTAACTCCGCTTCCAGCCGTACGATGTTTATGAAACTTGTACAGACTGCTCGTGTCGTCAATCGAGAGCACTCCTGCAAGTTTGAAGAAGATCGTACGGTCGGTTCGCATTTCTCGATGAACTTACATACAGCTACGACGGGACTTGGTCGCTGAGCGGAATATCGGATGATGACAATTTTTCTCAAACTCCGCTTCCAGCCGTACGAAGTTTATGAAACTTGTACAGAATGCTCGTGTCGTCAATCGAGAGCACTCCTGCAAGTTTGAAGAAGATCGTACGATCGGTTCGCATTTCTCGATGAACTTACATACAGCTACGACGGGACATAGTCGCTGAACGGGATCTATCCAGTACTGCGTTGTAGATGACAATTTGTGTCTAACTCCGCTTCCAGCCGTACGATGTTTATGAAACTTGTACAGACTGCTCGTGTCGTCAATCGAGAGCACTCCTGCAAGTTTGAAGAAGATCGTACGGTCGGTTCGCATTTCTCGATGAACTTACATACAGCTACGACGGGACTTGGTCGCTGAGCGGAATATCGGATGATGACAATTTTTCTCAAACTCCGCTTCCAGCCGTACGAAGTTTATGAAACTTGTACAGAATGCTCGTGTCGTCAATCGAGAGCACTCCTGCAAGTTTGAAGAAGATCGTACGGTCGGTTCGCATTTCTCGATGAACTTACATACAGCTACGACGGGACTTGGTCGCTGAGCGGAATATCGGATGATGACAATTTTTCTCAAACTCCGCTTCCAGCCGTACGAAGTTTATGAAACTTGTACAGAATGCTCGTGTCGTCAATCGAGAGCACTCCTGCAAGTTTGAAGAAGATCGTACGGTCGGTTCGCATTTCTCGATGAACTTACATACAGCTACGACGGGACTTGGTCGCTGAACGGGATCTATCCAGTACTGCGTTGTAGATGACAATTTGTGTCTAACTCCGCTTCCAGCCGTACGATGTTTATGAAACTTGTACAGACTGCTCGTGTCGTCAATCGAGAGCACTCCTGCAAGTTTGAAGAACATCGTACGGTCGGTTCGCATTTCTCGATGAACTTACATACAGCTACGACGGGACTTTGTCGCTGAGCGGAATATCGGATGATGACAATTTTTCTCAAACTCCGCTTCCAGCCGTACGAAGTTTATGAAACTTGTACAGAATGCTCGTGTCGTCAATCGAGAGCACTCCTGCAAGTTTGAAGAAGATCGTACGGTCGGTTCGCATTTCTCGATGAACTTACATACAGCTACGACGGGACTTGGTCGCTGAGCGGAATATCGGATGATGACAATTTTTCTCAAACTCCGCTTCCAGCCGTACGAAGTTTATGAAACTTGTACAGAATGCTCGTGTCGTCAATCGAGAGCACTCCTGCAAGTTTGAAGAAGATCGTACGGTCGGTTCGCATTTCTCGATGAACTTACATACAGCTACGACGGGACATAGTCGCTGAACGGGATCTATCCAGTACTGCGTTGTAGATGACAATTTGTGTCTAACTCCGCTTCCAGCCGTACGATGTTTATGAAACTTGTACAGACTGCTCGTGTCGTCAATCGAGAGCACTCCTGCAAGTTTGAAGAACATCGTACGGTCGGTTCGCATTTCTCGATGAACTTACATACAGCTACGACGGGACTTGGTCGCTGAGCGGAATATCGGATGATGACAATTTTTCTCAAACTCCGCTTCCAGCCGTACGAAGTTTATGAAACTTGTACAGAATGCTCGTGTCGTCAATCGAGAGCACTCCTGCAAGTTTGAAGAAGATCGTACG
>CAWWDK010000268.1:35000-47500 GCA_963942575.1 Priocnemis perturbator
TCGTGTCGTCAATCGAGAGCACTCCTGCAAGTTTGAAGAAGATCGTACGGTCGGTTCGCATTTCTCGATGAACTTACATACAGCTACGACGGGACTTGGTCGCTGAGCGGAATATCGGATGATGACAATTTTTCTCAAACTCCGCTTCCAGCCGTACGAAGTTTATGAAACTTGTACAGAATGCTCGTGTCGTCAATCGAGAGCACTCCTGCAAGTTTGAAGAAGATCGTACGGTCGGTTCGCATTTCTCGATGAACTTACATACAGCTACGACGGGACATAGTCGCTGAACGGGATCTATCCAGTACTGCGTTGTAGATGACAATTTGTGTCTAACTCCGCTTCCAGCCGTACGATGTTTATGAAACTTGTACAGACTGCTCGTGTCGTCAATCGAGAGCACTCCTGCAAGTTTGAAGAACATCGTACGGTCGGTTCGCATTTCTCGATGAACTTACATACAGCTACGACGGGACTTGGTCGCTGAGCGGAATATCGGATGATGACAATTTTTCTCAAACTCCGCTTCCAGCCGTACGAAGTTTATGAAACTTGTACAGAATGCTCGTGTCGTCAATCGAGAGCACTCCTGCAAGTTTGAAGAAGATCGTACGGTCGGTTCGCATTTCTCGATGAACTTACATACAGCTACGACGGGACATAGTCGCTGAACGGGATCTATCCAGTACTGCGTTGTAGATGACAATTTGTGTCTAACTCCGCTTCCAGCCGTACGATGTTTATGAAACTTGTACAGACTGCTCGTGTCGTCAATCGAGAGCACTCCTGCCAGTTTGAAGAACATCGTACGGTCGGTTCGCATTTCTCGATGAACTTACATACAGCTACGACGGGACTTGGTCGCTGAGCGGAATATCGGATGATGACAATTTTTCTCAAACTCCGCTTCCAGCCGTACGAAGTTTATGAAACTTGTACAGAATGCTCGTGTCGTCAATCGAGAGCACTCCTGCAAGTTTGAAGAAGATCGTACGGTCGGTTCGCATTTCTCGATGAACTTACATACAGCTACGACGGGACTTTGTCGCTGAGCGGAATATCGGATGATGACAATTTTTCTCAAACTCCGCTTCCAGCCGTACGAAGTTTATGAAACTTGTACAGAATGCTCGTGTCGTCAATCGAGAGCACTCCTGCAAGTTTGAAGAAGATCGTACGGTCGGTTCGCATTTCTCGATGAACTTACATACAGCTACGACGGGACATAGTCGCTGAACGGGATCTATCCAGTACTGCGTTGTAGATGACAATTTGTGTCTAACTCCGCTTCCAGCCGTACGATGTTTATGAAACTTGTACAGACTGCTCGTGTCGTCAATCGAGAGCACTCCTGCAAGTTTGAAGAAGATCGTACGGTCGGTTCGCATTTCTCGATGAACTTACATACAGCTACGACGGGACTTGGTCGCTGAGCGGAATATCGGATGATGACAATTTTTCTCAAACTCCGCTTCCAGCCGTACGAAGTTTATGAAACTTGTACAGAATGCTCGTGTCGTCAATCGAGAGCACTCCTGCAAGTTTGAAGAAGATCGTACGATCGGTTCGCATTTCTCGATGAACTTACATACAGCTACGACGGGACATAGTCGCTGAACGGGATCTATCCAGTACTGCGTTGTAGATGACAATTTGTGTCTAACTCCGCTTCCAGCCGTACGATGTTTATGAAACTTGTACAGACTGCTCGTGTCGTCAATCGAGAGCACTCCTGCAAGTTTGAAGAAGATCGTACGGTCGGTTCGCATTTCTCGATGAACTTACATACAGCTACGACGGGACTTGGTCGCTGAGCGGAATATCGGATGATGACAATTTTTCTCAAACTCCGCTTCCAGCCGTACGAAGTTTATGAAACTTGTACAGAATGCTCGTGTCGTCAATCGAGAGCACTCCTGCAAGTTTGAAGAAGATCGTACGGTCGGTTCGCATTTCTCGATGAACTTACATACAGCTACGACGGGACTTGGTCGCTGAGCGGAATATCGGATGATGACAATTTTTCTCAAACTCCGCTTCCAGCCGTACGAAGTTTATGAAACTTGTACAGAATGCTCGTGTCGTCAATCGAGAGCACTCCTGCAAGTTTGAAGAAGATCGTACGGTCGGTTCGCATTTCTCGATGAACTTACATACAGCTACGACGGGACATAGTCGCTGAACGGGATCTATCCAGTACTGCGTTGTAGATGACAATTTGTGTCTAACTCCGCTTCCAGCCGTACGATGTTTATGAAACTTGTACAGACTGCTCGTGTCGTCAATCGAGAGCACTCCTGCAAGTTTGAAGAACATCGTACGGTCGGTTCGCATTTCTCGATGAACTTACATACAGCTACGACGGGACTTGGTCGCTGAGCGGAATATCGGATGATGACAATTTTTCTCAAACTCCGCTTCCAGCCGTACGAAGTTTATGAAACTTGTACAGAATGCTCGTGTCGTCAATCGAGAGCACTCCTGCAAGTTTGAAGAAGATCGTACGGTCGGTTCGCATTTCTCGATGAACTTACATACAGCTACGACGGGACATAGTCGCTGAACGGGATCTATCCAGTACTGCGTTGTAGATGACAATTTGTGTCTAACTCCGCTTCCAGCCGTACGATGTTTATGAAACTTGTACAGACTGCTCGTGTCGTCAATCGAGAGCACTCCTGCCAGTTTGAAGAACATCGTACGGTCGGTTCGCATTTCTCGATGAACTTACATACAGCTACGACGGGACTTGGTCGCTGAGCGGAATATCGGATGATGACAATTTTTCTCAAACTCCGCTTCCAGCCGTACGAAGTTTATGAAACTTGTACAGAATGCTCGTGTCGTCAATCGAGAGCACTCCTGCAAGTTTGAAGAAGATCGTACGGTCGGTTCGCATTTCTCGATGAACTTACATACAGCTACGACGGGACTTGGTCGCTGAACGGGATCTATCCAGTACTGCGTTGTAGATGACAATTTGTGTCTAACTCCGCTTCCAGCCGTACGATGTTTATGAAACTTGTACAGACTGCTCGTGTCGTCAATCGAGAGCACTCCTGCAAGTTTGAAGAACATCGTACGGTCGGTTCGCATTTCTCGATGAACTTACATACAGCTACGACGGGACTTTGTCGCTGAGCGGAATATCGGATGATGACAATTTTTCTCAAACTCCGCTTCCAGCCGTACGAAGTTTATGAAACTTGTACAGAATGCTCGTGTCGTCAATCGAGAGCACTCCTGCAAGTTTGAAGAAGATCGTACGGTCGGTTCGCATTTCTCGATGAACTTACATACAGCTACGACGGGACATAGTCGCTGAACGGGATCTATCCAGTACTGCGTTGTAGATGACAATTTGTGTCTAACTCCGCTTCCAGCCGTACGATGTTTATGAAACTTGTACAGACTGCTCGTGTCGTCAATCGAGAGCACTCCTGCAAGTTTGAAGAAGATCGTACGGTCGGTTCGCATTTCTCGATGAACTTACATACAGCTACGACGGGACTTGGTCGCTGAGCGGAATATCGGATGATGACAATTTTTCTCAAACTCCGCTTCCAGCCGTACGAAGTTTATGAAACTTGTACAGAATGCTCGTGTCGTCAATCGAGAGCACTCCTGCAAGTTTGAAGAAGATCGTACGGTCGGTTCGCATTTCTCGATGAACTTACATACAGCTACGACGGGACATAGTCGCTGAACGGGATCTATCCAGTACTGCGTTGTAGATGACAATTTGTGTCTAACTCCGCTTCCAGCCGTACGATGTTTATGAAACTTGTACAGACTGCTCGTGTCGTCAATCGAGAGCACTCCTGCAAGTTTGAAGAAGATCGTACGGTCGGTTCGCATTTCTCGATGAACTTACATACAGCTACGACGGGACTTGGTCGCTGAGCGGAATATCGGATGATGACAATTTTTCTCAAACTCCGCTTCCAGCCGTACGAAGTTTATGAAACTTGTACAGAATGCTCGTGTCGTCAATCGAGAGCACTCCTGCAAGTTTGAAGAAGATCGTACGATCGGTTCGCATTTCTCGATGAACTTACATACAGCTACGACGGGACATAGTCGCTGAACGGGATCTATCCAGTACTGCGTTGTAGATGACAATTTGTGTCTAACTCCGCTTCCAGCCGTACGATGTTTATGAAACTTGTACAGACTGCTCGTGTCGTCAATCGAGAGCACTCCTGCAAGTTTGAAGAAGATCGTACGGTCGGTTCGCATTTCTCGATGAACTTACATACAGCTACGACGGGACTTGGTCGCTGAGCGGAATATCGGATGATGACAATTTTTCTCAAACTCCGCTTCCAGCCGTACGAAGTTTATGAAACTTGTACAGAATGCTCGTGTCGTCAATCGAGAGCACTCCTGCAAGTTTGAAGAAGATCGTACGGTCGGTTCGCATTTCTCGATGAACTTACATACAGCTACGACGGGACTTGGTCGCTGAGCGGAATATCGGATGATGACAATTTTTCTCAAACTCCGCTTCCAGCCGTACGAAGTTTATGAAACTTGTACAGAATGCTCGTGTCGTCAATCGAGAGCACTCCTGCAAGTTTGAAGAAGATCGTACGGTCGGTTCGCATTTCTCGATGAACTTACATACAGCTACGACGGGACATAGTCGCTGAACGGGATCTATCCAGTACTGCGTTGTAGATGACAATTTGTGTCTAACTCCGCTTCCAGCCGTACGATGTTTATGAAACTTGTACAGACTGCTCGTGTCGTCAATCGAGAGCACTCCTGCAAGTTTGAAGAACATCGTACGGTCGGTTCGCATTTCTCGATGAACTTACATACAGCTACGACGGGACTTTGTCGCTGAGCGGAATATCGGATGATGACAATTTTTCTCAAACTCCGCTTCCAGCCGTACGAAGTTTATGAAACTTGTACAGAATGCTCGTGTCGTCAATCGAGAGCACTCCTGCAAGTTTGAAGAAGATCGTACGGTCGGTTCGCATTTCTCGATGAACTTACATACAGCTACGACGGGACTTGGTCGCTGAACGGGATCTATCCAGTACTGCGTTGTAGATGACAATTTGTGTCTAACTCCGCTTCCAGCCGTACGATGTTTATGAAACTTGTACAGACTGCTCGTGTCGTCAATCGAGAGCACTCCTGCAAGTTTGAAGAACATCGTACGGTCGGTTCGGATTTCTCGATGAACTTACATACAGCTACGACGGGACTTGGTCGCTGAGCGGAATATCGGATGATGACAATTTTTCTCAAACTCCGCTTCCAGCCGTACGAAGTTTATGAAACTTGTACAGAATGCTCGTGTCGTCAATCGAGAGCACTCCTGCAAGTTTGAAGAAGATCGTACGGTCGGTTCGCATTTCTCGATGAACTTACATACAGCTACGACGGGACATAGTCGCTGAACGGGATCTATCCAGTACTGCGTTGTAGATGACAATTTGTGTCTAACTCCGCTTCCAGCCGTACGATGTTTATGAAACTTGTACAGACTGCTCGTGTCGTCAATCGAGAGCACTCCTGCAAGTTTGAAGAACATCGTACGGTCGGTTCGCATTTCTCGATGAACTTACATACAGCTACGACGGGACTTTGTCGCTGAGCGGAATATCGGATGATGACAATTTTTCTCAAACTCCGCTTCCAGCCGTACGAAGTTTATGAAACTTGTACAGAATGCTCGTGTCGTCAATCGAGAGCACTCCTGCAAGTTTGAAGAAGATCGTACGGTCGGTTCGCATTTCTCGATGAACTTACATACAGCTACGACGGGACATAGTCGCTGAACGGGATCTATCCAGTACTGCGTTGTAGATGACAATTTGTGTCTAACTCCGCTTCCAGCCGTACGATGTTTATGAAACTTGTACAGACTGCTCGTGTCGTCAATCGAGAGCACTCCTGCAAGTTTGAAGAAGATCGTACGGTCGGTTCGCATTTCTCGATGAACTTACATACAGCTACGACGGGACTTGGTCGCTGAGCGGAATATCGGATGATGACAATTTTTCTCAAACTCCGCTTCCAGCCGTACGAAGTTTATGAAACTTGTACAGAATGCTCGTGTCGTCAATCGAGAGCACTCCTGCAAGTTTGAAGAAGATCGTACGATCGGTTCGCATTTCTCGATGAACTTACATACAGCTACGACGGGACATAGTCGCTGAACGGGATCTATCCAGTACTGCGTTGTAGATGACAATTTGTGTCTAACTCCGCTTCCAGCCGTACGATGTTTATGAAACTTGTACAGACTGCTCGTGTCGTCAATCGAGAGCACTCCTGCAAGTTTGAAGAAGATCGTACGGTCGGTTCGCATTTCTCGATGAACTTACATACAGCTACGACGGGACTTGGTCGCTGAGCGGAATATCGGATGATGACAATTTTTCTCAAACTCCGCTTCCAGCCGTACGAAGTTTATGAAACTTGTACAGAATGCTCGTGTCGTCAATCGAGAGCACTCCTGCAAGTTTGAAGAAGATCGTACGATCGGTTCGCATTTCTCGATGAACTTACATACAGCTACGACGGGACATAGTCGCTGAACGGGATCTATCCAGTACTGCGTTGTAGATGACAATTTGTGTCTAACTCCGCTTCCAGCCGTACGATGTTTATGAAACTTGTACAGACTGCTCGTGTCGTCAATCGAGAGCACTCCTGCAAGTTTGAAGAAGATCGTACGGTCGGTTCGCATTTCTCGATGAACTTACATACAGCTACGACGGGACATAGTCGCTGAACGGGATCTATCCAGTACTGCGTTGTAGATGACAATTTGTGTCTAACTCCGCTTCCAGCCGTACGATGTTTATGAAACTTGTACAGACTGCTCGTGTCGTCAATCGAGAGCACTCCTGCCAGTTTGAAGAACATCGTACGGTCGGTTCGCATTTCTCGATGAACTTACATACAGCTACGACGGGACTTGGTCGCTGAGCGGAATATCGGATGATGACAATTTTTCGCAAACTCCGCTTCCAGCCGTACGAAGTTTATGAAACTTGTACAGAATGCTCGTGTCGTCAATCGAGAGCACTCCTGCAAGTTTGAAGAAGATCGTACGGTCGGTTCGCATTTCTCGATGAACTTACATACAGCTACGACGGGACTTGGTCGCTGAGCGGAATATCGGATGATGACAATTTTTCTCAAACTCCGCTTCCAGCCGTACGAAGTTTATGAAACTTGTACAGAATGCTCGTGTCGTCAATCGAGAGCACTCCTGCAAGTTTGAAGAAGATCGTACGGTCGGTTCGCATTTCTCGATGAACTTACATACAGCTACGACGGGACATAGTCGCTGAACGGGATCTATCCAGTACTGCGTTGTAGATGACAATTTGTGTCTAACTCCGCTTCCAGCCGTACGATGTTTATGAAACTTGTACAGACTGCTCGTGTCGTCAATCGAGAGCACTCCTGCCAGTTTGAAGAACATCGTACGGTCGGTTCGCATTTCTCGATGAACTTACATACAGCTACGACGGGACTTGGTCGCTGAGCGGAATATCGGATGATGACAATTTTTCTCAAACTCCGCTTCCAGCCGTACGAAGTTTATGAAACTTGTACAGAATGCTCGTGTCGTCAATCGAGAGCACTCCTGCAAGTTTGAAGAAGATCGTACGGTCGGTTCGCATTTCTCGATGAACTTACATACAGCTACGACGGGACATAGTCGCTGAACGGGATCTATCCAGTACTGCGTTGTAGATGACAATTTGTGTCTAACTCCGCTTCCAGCCGTACGATGTTTATGAAACTTGTACAGACTGCTCGTGTCGTCAATCGAGAGCACTCCTGCCAGTTTGAAGAACATCGTACGGTCGGTTCGCATTTCTCGATGAACTTACATACAGCTACGACGGGACTTGGTCGCTGAGCGGAATATCGGATGATGACAATTTTTCTCAAACTCCGCTTCCAGCCGTACGAAGTTTATGAAACTTGTACAGAATGCTCGTGTCGTCAATCGAGAGCACTCCTGCAAGTTTGAAGAAGATCGTACGGTCGGTTCGCATTTCTCGATGAACTTACATACAGCTACGACGGGACTTGGTCGCTGAACGGGATCTATCCAGTACTGCGTTGTAGATGACAATTTGTGTCTAACTCCGCTTCCAGCCGTACGATGTTTATGAAACTTGTACAGACTGCTCGTGTCGTCAATCGAGAGCACTCCTGCAAGTTTGAAGAACATCGTACGGTCGGTTCGCATTTCTCGATGAACTTACATACAGCTACGACGGGACTTTGTCGCTGAGCGGAATATCGGATGATGACAATTTTTCTCAAACTCCGCTTCCAGCCGTACGAAGTTTATGAAACTTGTACAGAATGCTCGTGTCGTCAATCGAGAGCACTCCTGCAAGTTTGAAGAAGATCGTACGGTCGGTTCGCATTTCTCGATGAACTTACATACAGCTACGACGGGACATAGTCGCTGAACGGGATCTATCCAGTACTGCGTTGTAGATGACAATTTGTGTCTAACTCCGCTTCCAGCCGTACGATGTTTATGAAACTTGTACAGACTGCTCGTGTCGTCAATCGAGAGCACTCCTGCAAGTTTGAAGAAGATCGTACGGTCGGTTCGCATTTCTCGATGAACTTACATACAGCTACGACGGGACTTGGTCGCTGAGCGGAATATCGGATGATGACAATTTTTCTCAAACTCCGCTTCCAGCCGTACGAAGTTTATGAAACTTGTACAGAATGCTCGTGTCGTCAATCGAGAGCACTCCTGCAAGTTTGAAGAAGATCGTACGATCGGTTCGCATTTCTCGATGAACTTACATACAGCTACGACGGGACTTGGTCGCTGAGCGGAATATCGGATGATGACAATTTTTCGCAAACTCCGCTTCCAGCCGTACGAAGTTTATGAAACTTGTACAGAATGCTCGTGTCGTCAATCGAGAGCACTCCTGCAAGTTTGAAGAAGATCGTACGGTCGGTTCGCATTTCTCGATGAACTTACATACAGCTACGACGGGACTTGGTCGCTGAGCGGAATATCGGATGATGACAATTTTTCTCAAACTCCGCTTCCAGCCGTACGAAGTTTATGAAACTTGTACAGAATGCTCGTGTCGTCAATCGAGAGCACTCCTGCAAGTTTGAAGAAGATCGTACGGTCGGTTCGCATTTCTCGATGAACTTACATACAGCTACGACGGGACATAGTCGCTGAACGGGATCTATCCAGTACTGCGTTGTAGATGACAATTTGTGTCTAACTCCGCTTCCAGCCGTACGATGTTTATGAAACTTGTACAGACTGCTCGTGTCGTCAATCGAGAGCACTCCTGCCAGTTTGAAGAACATCGTACGGTCGGTTCGCATTTCTCGATGAACTTACATACAGCTACGACGGGACTTGGTCGCTGAGCGGAATATCGGATGATGACAATTTTTCTCAAACTCCGCTTCCAGCCGTACGAAGTTTATGAAACTTGTACAGAATGCTCGTGTCGTCAATCGAGAGCACTCCTGCAAGTTTGAAGAAGATCGTACGGTCGGTTCGCATTTCTCGATGAACTTACATACAGCTACGACGGGACATAGTCGCTGAACGGGATCTATCCAGTACTGCGTTGTAGATGACAATTTGTGTCTAACTCCGCTTCCAGCCGTACGATGTTTATGAAACTTGTACAGACTGCTCGTGTCGTCAATCGAGAGCACTCCTGCCAGTTTGAAGAACATCGTACGGTCGGTTCGCATTTCTCGATGAACTTACATACAGCTACGACGGGACTTGGTCGCTGAGCGGAATATCGGATGATGACAATTTTTCTCAAACTCCGCTTCCAGCCGTACGAAGTTTATGAAACTTGTACAGAATGCTCGTGTCGTCAATCGAGAGCACTCCTGCAAGTTTGAAGAAGATCGTACGGTCGGTTCGCATTTCTCGATGAACTTACATACAGCTACGACGGGACTTGGTCGCTGAACGGGATCTATCCAGTACTGCGTTGTAGATGACAATTTGTGTCTAACTCCGCTTCCAGCCGTACGATGTTTATGAAACTTGTACAGACTGCTCGTGTCGTCAATCGAGAGCACTCCTGCAAGTTTGAAGAACATCGTACGGTCGGTTCGCATTTCTCGATGAACTTACATACAGCTACGACGGGACTTTGTCGCTGAGCGGAATATCGGATGATGACAATTTTTCTCAAACTCCGCTTCCAGCCGTACGAAGTTTATGAAACTTGTACAGAATGCTCGTGTCGTCAATCGAGAGCACTCCTGCAAGTTTGAAGAAGATCGTACGGTCGGTTCGCATTTCTCGATGAACTTACATACAGCTACGACGGGACATAGTCGCTGAACGGGATCTATCCAGTACTGCGTTGTAGATGACAATTTGTGTCTAACTCCGCTTCCAGCCGTACGATGTTTATGAAACTTGTACAGACTGCTCGTGTCGTCAATCGAGAGCACTCCTGCAAGTTTGAAGAAGATCGTACGGTCGGTTCGCATTTCTCGATGAACTTACATACAGCTACGACGGGACTTGGTCGCTGAGCGGAATATCGGATGATGACAATTTTTCTCAAACTCCGCTTCCAGCCGTACGAAGTTTATGAAACTTGTACAGAATGCTCGTGTCGTCAATCGAGAGCACTCCTGCAAGTTTGAAGAAGATCGTACGATCGGTTCGCATTTCTCGATGAACTTACATACAGCTACGACGGGACATAGTCGCTGAACGGGATCTATCCAGTACTGCGTTGTAGATGACAATTTGTGTCTAACTCCGCTTCCAGCCGTACGATGTTTATGAAACTTGTACAGACTGCTCGTGTCGTCAATCGAGAGCACTCCTGCAAGTTTGAAGAAGATCGTACGGTCGGTTCGCATTTCTCGATGAACTTACATACAGCTACGACGGGACTTGGTCGCTGAGCGGAATATCGGATGATGACAATTTTTCTCAAACTCCGCTTCCAGCCGTACGAAGTTTATGAAACTTGTACAGAATGCTCGTGTCGTCAATCGAGAGCACTCCTGCAAGTTTGAAGAAGATCGTACGATCGGTTCGCATTTCTCGATGAACTTACATACAGCTACGACGGGACATAGTCGCTGAACGGGATCTATCCAGTACTGCGTTGTAGATGACAATTTGTGTCTAACTCCGCTTCCAGCCGTACGATGTTTATGAAACTTGTACAGACTGCTCGTGTCGTCAATCGAGAGCACTCCTGCAAGTTTGAAGAAGATCGTACGGTCGGTTCGCATTTCTCGATGAACTTACATACAGCTACGACGGGACTTGGTCGCTGAGCGGAATATCGGATGATGACAATTTTTCTCAAACTCCGCTTCCAGCCGTACGAAGTTTATGAAACTTGTACAGAATGCTCGTGTCGTCAATCGAGAGCACTCCTGCAAGTTTGAAGAAGATCGTACGATCGGTTCGCATTTCTCGATGAACTTACATACAGCTACGACGGGACATAGTCGCTGAACGGGATCTATCCAGTACTGCGTTGTAGATGACAATTTGTGTCTAACTCCGCTTCCAGCCGTACGATGTTTATGAAACTTGTACAGACTGCTCGTGTCGTCAATCGAGAGCACTCCTGCAAGTTTGAAGAAGATCGTACGGTCGGTTCGCATTTCTCGATGAACTTACATACAGCTACGACGGGACTTGGTCGCTGAGCGGAATATCGGATGATGACAATTTTTCTCAAACTCCGCTTCCAGCCGTACGAAGTTTATGAAACTTGTACAGAATGCTCGTGTCGTCAATCGAGAGCACTCCTGCAAGTTTGAAGAAGATCGTACGATCGGTTCGCATTTCTCGATGAACTTACATACAGCTACGACGGGACATAGTCGCTGAACGGGATCTATCCAGTACTGCGTTGTAGATGACAATTTGTGTCTAACTCCGCTTCCAGCCGTACGATGTTTATGAAACTTGTACAGACTGCTCGTGTCGTCAATCGAGAGCACTCCTGCAAGTTTGAAGAAGATCGTACGGTCGGTTCGCATTTCTCGATGAACTTACATACAGCTACGACGGGACTTGGTCGCTGAGCGGAATATCGGATGATGACAATTTTTCTCAAACTCCGCTTCCAGCCGTACGAAGTTTATGAAACTTGTACAGAATGCTCGTGTCGTCAATCGAGAGCACTCCTGCAAGTTTGAAGAAGATCGTACGGTCGGTTCGCATTTCTCGATGAACTTACATACAGCTACGACGGGACTTGGTCGCTGAGCGGAATATCGGATGATGACAATTTTTCTCAAACTCCGCTTCCAGCCGTACGAAGTTTATGAAACTTGTACAGAATGCTCGTGTCGTCAATCGAGAGCACTCCTGCAAGTTTGAAGAAGATCGTACGGTCGGTTCGCATTTCTCGATGAACTTACATACAGCTACGACGGGACATAGTCGCTGAACGGGATCTATCCAGTACTGCGTTGTAGATGACAATTTGTGTCTAACTCCGCTTCCA
>CAWWDK010000270.1:0-26747 GCA_963942575.1 Priocnemis perturbator
GATTCGTGCGAATCAAGTGTCATACGCGTTTTTAGCGTCTAAAACGCACGGGGAGCACGTTTTCGACGCGAAAAACTCGCGGATGTCCGAGATACGAGAGTTCTTGAACGAATCGAACGAAACGCGGTGCATCGTGTGTCGCGCTTGCAAAACGCGAGAACTAGCAAGATTTCATCGTCCGCAAGTGTAACACGGCGTATCTCGGCCATTTCTCAACGTGATTCGTGCGAATCAAGTGTCATACGCGTTTTTAGCGTCTAAAACGCACGGGGAGCACGTTTTCGACGCGAAAAACTCGCGGATGTCCGAGATACGAGAGTTCTTGAACGAATCGAACGAAACGCGGTGCATCGTGTGTCGCGCTTGCAAAACGCGAGAACTAGCAAGATTTCATCGTCCGCAAGTGTAACACGGCGTATCTCGGCCATTTCTCAACGGATTCGTGCGAATCAAGTGTCATACGCGTTTTTAGCGTCTAAAACGCACGGGGAGCACGTTTTCGACGCGAAAAACTCGCGGATGTCCGAGATACGAGAGTTCTTGAACGAATCGAACGAAACGCGGTGCATCGTGTGTCGCGCTTGCAAAACGCGAGAACTAGCAAGATTTCATCGTCCGCAAGTGTAACACGGCGTATCTCGGCCATTTCTCAACGGATTCGTGCGAATCAAGTGTCATACGCGTTTTTAGCGTCTAAAACGCACGGGGAGCACGTTTTCGACGCGAAAAACTCGCGGATGTCCGAGATACGAGAGTTCTTGAACGAATCGAACGAAACGCGGTGCATCGTGTGTCGCGCTTGCAAAACGCGAGAACTAGCAAGATTTCATCGTCCGCAAGTGTAACACGGCGTATCTCGGCCATTTCTCAACGGATTCGTGCGAATCAAGTGTCATACGCGTTTTTAGCGTCTAAAACGCACGGGGAGCACGTTTTCGACGCGAAAAACTCGCGGATGTCCGAGATACGAGAGTTCTTGAACGAATCGAACGAAACGCGGTGCATCGTGTGTCGCGCTTGCAAAACGCGAGAACTAGCAAGATTTCATCGTCCGCAAGTGTAACACGGCGTATCTCGGCCATTTCTCAACGGATTCGTGCGAATCAAGTGTCATACGCGTTTTTAGCGTCTAAAACGCACGGGGAGCACGTTTTCGACGCGAAAAACTCGCGGATGTCCGAGATACGAGAGTTCTTGAACGAATCGAACGAAACGCGGTGCATCGTGTGTCGCGCTTGCAAAACGCGAGAACTAGCAAGATTTCATCGTCCGCAAGTGTAACACGGCGTATCTCGGCCATTTCTCAACGGATTCGTGCGAATCAAGTGTCATATCGCGTTTTTAGCGTCTAAAACGCACGGGGAGCACGTTTTCGACGCGAAAAACTCGCGGATGTCCGAGATACGAGAGTTCTTGAACGAATCGAACGAAACGCGGTGCATCGTGTGTCGCGCTTGCAAAACGCGAGAACTAGCAAGATTTCATCGTCCGCAAGTGTAACACGGCGTATCTCGGCCATTTCTCAACGGATTCGTGCGAATCAAGTGTCATACGCGTTTTTAGCGTCTAAAACGCACGGGGAGCACGTTTTCGACGCGAAAAACTCGCGGATGTCCGAGATACGAGAGTTCTTGAACGAATCGAACGAAACGCGGTGCATCGTGTGTCGCGCTTGCAAAACGCGAGAACTAGCAAGATTTCATCGTCCGCAAGTGTAACACGGCGTATCTCGGCCATTTCTCAACGGATTCGTGCGAATCAAGTGTCATACGCGTTTTTAGCGTCTAAAACGCACGGGGAGCACGTTTTCGACGCGAAAAACTCGCGGATGTCCGAGATACGAGAGTTCTTGAACGAATCGAACGAAACGCGGTGCATCGTGTGTCGCGCTTGCAAAACGCGAGAACTAGCAAGATTTCATCGTCCGCAAGTGTAACACGGCGTATCTCGGCCATTTCTCAACGGATTCGTGCGAATCAAGTGTCATACGCGTTTTTAGCGTCTAAAACGCACGGGGAGCACGTTTTCGACGCGAAAAACTCGCGGATGTCCGAGATACGAGAGTTCTTGAACGAATCGAACGAAACGCGGTGCATCGTGTGTCGCGCTTGCAAAACGCGAGAACTAGCAAGATTTCATCGTCCGCAAGTGTAACACGGCGTATCTCGGCCATTTCTCAACGGATTCGTGCGAATCAAGTGTCATACGCGTTTTTAGCGTCTAAAACGCACGGGGAGCACGTTTTCGACGCGAAAAACTCGCGGATGTCCGAGATACGAGAGTTCTTGAACGAATCGAACGAAACGCGGTGCATCGTGTGTCGCGCTTGCAAAACGCGAGAACTAGCAAGATTTCATCGTCCGCAAGTGTAACACGGCGTATCTCGGCCATTTCTCAACGGATTCGTGCGAATCAAGTGTCATACGCGTTTTTAGCGTCTAAAACGCACGGGGAGCACGTTTTCGACGCGAAAAACTCGCGGATGTCCGAGATACGAGAGTTCTTGAACGAATCGAACGAAACGCGGTGCATCGTGTGTCGCGCTTGCAAAACGCGAGAACTAGCAAGATTTCATCGTCCGCAAGTGTAACACGGCGTATCTCGGCCATTTCTCAACGGATTCGTGCGAATCAAGTGTCATACGCGTTTTTAGCGTCTAAAACGCACGGGGAGCACGTTTTCGTCGCGAAAAACTCGCGGATGTCCGAGATACGAGAGTTCTTGAACGAATCGAACGAAACGCGGTGCATCGTGTGTCGCGCTTGCAAACGCTAGAACTAGCAAGATTTCATCGTCCGCAAGTGTAACACGGCGTATCTCGGCCATTTCTCAACGGATTCGTGCGAATCAAGTGTCATACGCGTTTTTAGCGTCTAAAACGCACGGGGAGCACGTTTTCGACGCGAAAAAGTCGCGGATGTCCGAGATACGAGAGTTCTTGAACGAATCGGACGAAACGCGGTGCATCGTGTGTCGCGCTTGCAAAACGCGAGAACTAGCAAGATTTCATCGTCCGCAAGTGTAACACGGCGTATCTCGGCCATTTCTCAACGGATTCGTGCGAATCAAGTGTCATACGCGTTTTTAGCGTCTAAAACGCACGGGGAGCACGTTTTCGACGCGAAAAACTCGCGGATGTCCGAGATACGAGAGTTCTTGAACGAATCGAACGAAACGCGGTGCATCGTGTGTCGCGCTTGCAAAACGCGAGAACTAGCAAGATTTCATCGTCCGCAAGTGTAACACGGCGTATCTCGGCCATTTCTCAACGGATTCGTGCGAATCAAGTGTCATACGCGTTTTTAGCGTCTAAAACGCACGGGGAGCACGTTTTCGACGCGAAAAACTCGCGGATGTCCGAGATACGAGAGTTCTTGAACAAATCGAACGAAACGCGGTGCATCGTGTGTCGCGCTTGCAAAACGCGAGAACTAGCAAGATTTCATCGTCCGCAAGTGTAACACGGCGTATCTCGGCCATTTCTCAACGGATTCGTGCGAATCAAGTGTCATACGCGTTTTTAGCGTCTAAAACGCACGGGGAGCACGTTTTCGACGCGAAAAACTCGCGGATGTCCGAGATACGAGAGTTCTTGAACGAATCGAACGAAACGCGGTGCATCGTGTGTCGCGCTTGCAAAACGCGAGAACTAGCAAGATTTCATCGTCCGCAAGTGTAACACGGCGTATCTCGGCCATTTCTCAACGGATTCGTGCGAATCAAGTGTCATACGCGTTTTTAGCGTCTAAAACGCACGGGGAGCACGTTTTCGACGCGAAAAACTCGCGGATGTCCGAGATACGAGAGTTCTTGAACGAATCGAACGAAACGCGGTGCATCGTGTGTCGCGCTTGCAAAACGCGAGAACTAGCAAGATTTCATCGTCCGCAAGTGTAACACGGCGTATCTCGGCCATTTCTCAACGGATTCGTGCGAATCAAGTGTCATACGCGTTTTTAGCGTCTAAAACGCACGGGGAGCACGTTTTCGACGCGAAAAACTCGCCGATGTCCGAGATACGAGAGTTCTTGAACGAATCGAACGAAACGCGGTGCATCGTGTGTCGCGCTTGCAAAACGCGAGAACTAGCAAGATTTCATCGTCCGCAAGTGTAACACGGCGTATCTCGGCCATTTCTCAACGGATTCGTGCGAATCAAGTGTCATACGCGTTTTTAGCGTCTAAAACGCACGGGGAGCACGTTTTCGTCGCGAAAAACTCGCGGATGTCCGAGATACGAGAGTTCTTGAACGAATCGAACGAAACGCGGTGCATCGTGTGTCGCGCTTGCAAAACGCGAGAACTAGCAAGATTTCATCGTCCGCAAGTGTAACACGGCGTATCTCGGCCATTTCTCAACGGATTCGTGCGAATCAAGTGTCATACGCGTTTTTAGCGTCTAAAACGCACGGGGAGCACGTTTTCGACGCGAAAAACTCGCGGATGTCCGAGATACGAGAGTTCTTGAACGAATCGAACGAAACACGGTGCATCGTGTGTCGCGCTTGCAAAACGCGAGAACTAGCAAGATTTCATCGTCCGCAAGTGTAACACGGCGTATCTCGGCCATTTCTCAACGGATTCGTGCGAATCAAGTGTCATACGCGTTTTTAGCGTCTAAAACGCACGGGGAGCACGTTTTCGACGCGAAAAACTCGCGGATGTCCGAGATACGAGAGTTCTTGAACAAATCGAACGAAACGCGGTGCATCGTGTGTCGCGCTTGCAAAACGCGAGAACTAGCAAGATTTCATCGTCCGCAAGTGTAACACGGCGTATCTCGGCCATTTCTCAACGGATTCGTGCGAATCAAGTGTCATACGCGTTTTTAGCGTCTAAAACGCACGGGGAGCACGTTTTCGACGCGAAAAACTCGCGGATGTCCGAGATACGAGAGTTCTTGAACGAATCGAACGAAACGCGGTGCATCGTGTGTCGCGCTTGCAAAACGCGAGAACTAGCAAGATTTCATCGTCCGCAAGTGTAACACGGCGTATCTCGGCCATTTCTCAACGGATTCGTGCGAATCAAGTGTCATACGCGTTTTTAGCGTCTAAAACGCACGGGGAGCACGTTTTCGACGCGAAAAACTCGCGGATGTCCGAGATACGAGAGTTCTTGAACGAATCGAACGAAACGCGGTGCATCGTGTGTCGCGCTTGCAAAACGCGAGAACTAGCAAGATTTCATCGTCCGCAAGTGTAACACGGCGTATCTCGGCCATTTCTCAACGGATTCGTGCGAATCAAGTGTCATACGCGTTTTTAGCGTCTAAAACGCACGGGGAGCACGTTTTCGACGCGAAAAACTCGCGGATGTCCGAGATACGAGAGTTCTTGAACGAATCGAACGAAACGCGGTGCATCGTGTGTCGCGCTTGCAAAACGCGAGAACTAGCAATATTTCATCGTCCGCAAGTGTAACACGGCGTATCTCGGCCATTTCTCAACGGATTCGTGCGAATCAAGTGTCATACGCGTTTTTAGCGTCTAAAACGCACGGGGAGCACGTTTTCGACGCCAAAAACTCGCGGATGTCCGAGATACGAGAGTTCTTGAACAAATCGAACGAAACGCGGTGCATCGTGTGTCGCGCTTGCAAAACGCGAGAACTAGCAAGATTTCATCGTCCGCAAGTGTAACACGGCGTATCTCGGCCATTTCTCAACGGATTCGTGCGAATCAAGTGTCATACGCGTTTTTAGCGTCTAAAACGCACGGGGAGCACGTTTTCGACGCGAAAAACTCGCGGATGTCCGAGATACGAGAGTTCTTGAACGAATCGAACGAAACGCGGTGCATCGTGTGTCGCGCTTGCAAAACGCGAGAACTAGCAAGATTTCATCGTCCGCAAGTGTAACACGGCGTATCTCGGCCATTTCTCAACGGATTCGTGCGAATCAAGTGTCATACGCGTTTTTAGCGTCTAAAACGCACGGGGAGCACGTTTTCGACGCGAAAAACTCGCGGATGTCCGAGATACGAGAGTTCTTGAACGAATCGAACGAAACGCGGTGCATCGTGTGTCGCGCTTGCAAAACGCGAGAACTAGCAAGATTTCATCGTCCGCAAGTGTAACACAGCGTATCTCGGCCATTTCTCAACGGATTCGTGCGAATCAAGTGTCATACGCGTTTTTAGCGTCTAAAACGCACGGGGAGCACGTTTTCGACGCGAAAAACTCGCGGATGTCCGAGATACGAGAGTTCTTGAACAAATCGAACGAAACGCGGTGCATCGTGTGTCGCGCTTGCAAAACGCGAGAACTAGCAAGATTTCATCGTCCGCAAGTGTAACACGGCGTATCTCGGCCATTTCTCAACGGATTCGTGCGAATCAAGTGTCATACGCGTTTTTAGCGTCTGAAACGCACGGGGAGCACGTTTTCGACGCGAAAAACTCGCGGATGTCCGAGATACGAGAGTTCTTGAACGAATCGAACGAAACGCGGTGCATCGTGTGTCGCGCTTGCAAAACGCGAGAACTAGCAAGATTTCATCGTCCGCAAGTGTAACACGGCGTATCTCGGCCATTTCTCAACGGATTCGTGCGAATCAAGTGTCATACGCGTTTTTAGCGTCTAAAACGCACGGGGAGCACGTTTTCGACGCGAAAAACTCGCGGATGTCCGAGATACGAGAGTTCTTGAACGAATCGAACGAAACGCGGTGCATCGTGTGTCGCGCTTGCAAAACGCGAGAACTAGCAAGATTTCATCGTCCGCAAGTGTAACACGGCGTATCTCGGCCATTTCTCAACGGATTCGTGCGAATCAAGTGTCATACGCGTTTTTAGCGTCTAAAACGCACGGGGAGCACGTTTTCGACGCGAAAAACTCGCGGATGTCCGAGATACGAGAGTTCTTGAACAAATCGAACGAAACGCGGTGCATCGTGTGTCGCGCTTGCAAAACGCGAGAACTAGCAAGATTTCATCGTCCGCAAGTGTAACACGGCGTATCTCGGCCATTTCTCAACGGATTCGTGCGAATCAAGTGTCATACGCGTTTTTAGCGTCTAAAACGCACGGGGAGCACGTTTTCGACGCGAAAAACTCGCGGATGTCCGAGATACGAGAGTTCTTGAACGAATCGAACGAAACGCGGTGCATCGTGTGTCGCGCTTGCAAAACGCGAGAACTAGCAAGATTTCATCGTCCGCAAGTGTAACACGGCGTATCTCGGCCATTTCTCAACGGATTCGTGCGAATCAAGTGTCATACGCGTTTTTAGCGTCTAAAACGCACGGGGAGTACGTTTTCGACGCGAAAAACTCGCGGATGTCCGAGATACGAGAGTTCTTGAACGAATCGAACGAAACGCGGTGCATCGTGTGTCGCGCTTGCAAAACGCGAGAACTAGCAAGATTTCATCGTCCGCAAGTGTAACACAGCGTATCGCGGCCATTTCTCAACGGATTCGTGCGAATCAAGTGTCATACGCGTTTTTAGCGTCTAAAACGCACGGGGAGCACGTTTTCGACGCGAAAAACTCGCGGATGTCCGAGATACGAGAGTTCTTGAACAAATCGAACGAAACGCGGTGCATCGTGTGTCGCGCTTGCAAAACGCGAGAACTAGCAAGATTTCATCGTCCGCAAGTGTAACACGGCGTATCTCGGCCATTTCTCAACGGATTCGTGCGAATCAAGTGTCATACGCGTTTTTAGCGTCTGAAACGCACGGGGAGCACGTTTTCGACGCGAAAAACTCGCGGATGTCCGAGATACGAGAGTTCTTGAACGAATCGAACGAAACGCGGTGCATCGTGTGTCGCGCTTGCAAAACGCGAGAACTAGCAAGATTTCATCGTCCGCAAGTGTAACACGGCGTATCTCGGCCATTTCTCAACGGATTCGTGCGAATCAAGTGTCATACGCGTTTTTAGCGTCTAAAACGCACGGGGAGCACGTTTTCGACGCGAAAAACTCGCGGATGTCCGAGATACGAGAGTTCTTGAACGAATCGAACGAAACGCGGTGCATCGTGTGTCGCGCTTGCAAAACGCGAGAACTAGCAAGATTTCATCGTCCGCAAGTGTAACACGGCGTATCTCGGCCATTTCTCAACGGATTCGTGCGAATCAAGTGTCATACGCGTTTTTAGCGTCTAAAACGCACGGGGAGCACGTTTTCGACGCGAAAAACTCGCGGATGTCCGAGATACGAGAGTTCTTGAACGAATCGAACGAAACGCGGTGCATCGTGTGTCGCGCTTGCAAAACGCGAGAACTAGCAAGATTTCATCGTCCGCAAGTGTAACACGGCGTATCTCGGCCATTTCTCAACGGATTCGTGCGAATCAAGTGTCATACGCGTTTTTAGCGTCTAAAACGCACGGGGAGCACGTTTTCGACGCGAAAAACTCGCGGATGTCCGAGATACGAGAGTTCTTGAACGAATCGAACGAAACGCGGTGCATCGTGTGTCGCGCTTGCAAAACGCGAGAACTAGCAAGATTTCATCGTCCGCAAGTGTAACACGGCGTATCTCGGCCATTTCTCAACGGATTCGTGCGAATCAAGTGTCATACGCGTTTTTAGCGTCTAAAACGCACGGGGAGCACGTTTTCGACGCGAAAAACTCGCGGATGTCCGAGATACGAGAGTTCTTGAACAAATCGAACGAAACGCGGTGCATCGTGTGTCGCGCTTGCAAAACGCGAGAACTAGCAAGATTTCATCGTCCGCAAGTGTAACACGGCGTATCTCGGCCATTTCTCAACGGATTCGTGCGAATCAAGTGTCATACGCGTTTTTAGCGTCTAAAACGCACGGGGAGCACGTTTTCGACGCGAAAAACTCGCGGATGTCCGAGATACGAGAGTTCTTGAACAAATCGAACGAAACGCGGTGCATCGTGTGTCGCGCTTGCAAAACGCGAGAACTAGCAAGATTTCATCGTCCGCAAGTGTAACACGGCGTATCTCGGCCATTTCTGAACGGATTCGTGCGAATCAAGTGTCATACGCGTTTTTAGCGTCTAAAACGCACGGGGAGCACGTTTTCGACGCGAAAAACTCGCGGATGTCCGAGATACGAGAGTTCTTGAACAAATCGAACGAAACGCGGTGCATCGTGTGTCGCGCTTGCAAAACGCGAGAACTAGCAAGATTTCATCGTCCGCAAGTGTAACACGGCGTATCTCGGCCATTTCTCAACGGATTCGTGCGAATCAAGTGTCATACGCGTTTTTAGCGTCTAAAACGCACGGGGAGCACGTTTTCGACGCGAAAAACTCGCGGATGTCCGAGATACGAGAGTTCTTGAACGAATCGAACGAAACGCGGTGCATCGTGTGTCGCGCTTGCAAAACGCGAGAACTAGCAAGATTTCATCGTCCGCAAGTGTAACACGGCGTATCTCGGCCATTTCTCAACGGATTCGTGCGAATCAAGTGTCATACGCGTTTTTAGCGTCTAAAACGCACGGGGAGCACGTTTTCGACGCGAAAAACTCGCGGATGTCCGAGATACGAGAGTTCTTGAACGAATCGAACGAAACGCGGTGCATCGTGTGTCGCGCTTGCAAAACGCGAGAACTAGCAAGATTTCATCGTCCGCAAGTGTAACACGGCGTATCTCGGCCATTTCTCAACGGATTCGTGCGAATCAAGTGTCATACGCGTTTTTAGCGTCTAAAACGCACGGGGAGCACGTTTTCGACGCGAAAAACTCGCGGATGTCCGAGATACGAGAGTTCTTGAACGAATCGAACGAAACGCGGTGCATCGTGTGTCGCGCTTGCAAAACGCGAGAACTAGCAGGATTTCATCGTCCGCAAGTGTAACACGGCGTATCTCGGCCATTTCTCAACGGATTCGTGCGAATCAAGTGTCATACGCGTTTTTAGCGTCTAAAACGCACGGGGAGCACGTTTTCGACGCGAAAAACTCGCGGATGTCCGAGATACGAGAGTTCTTGAACGAATCGAACGAAACGCGGTGCATCGTGTGTCGCGCTTGCAAAACGCGAGAACTAGCAAGATTTCATCGTCCGCAAGTGTAACACGGCGTATCTCGGCCATTTCTCAACGGATTCGTGCGAATCAAGTGTCATACGCGTTTTTAGCGTCTAAAACGCACGGGGAGCACGTTTTCGACGCGAAAAACTCGCGGATGTCCGAGATACGAGAGTTCTTGAACAAATCGAACGAAACGCGGTGCATCGTGTGTCGCGCTTGCAAAACGCGAGAACTAGCAAGATTTCATCGTCCGCAAGTGTAACACGGCGTATCTCGGCCATTTCTCAACGGATTCGTGCGAATCAAGTGTCATACGCGTTTTTAGCGTCTAAAACGCACGGGGAGCACGTTTTCGACGCGAAAAACTCGCGGATGTCCGAGATACGAGAGTTCTTGAACGAATCGAACGAAACGCGGTGCATCGTGTGTCGCGCTTGCAAAACGCGAGAACTAGCAAGATTTCATCGTCCGCAAGTGTAACACGGCGTATCTCGGCCATTTCTCAACGGATTCGTGCGAATCAAGTGTCATACGCGTTTTTAGCGTCTAAAACGCACGGGGAGCACGTTTTCGACGCGAAAAACTCGCGGATGTCCGAGATACGAGAGTTCTTGAACGAATCGAACGAAACGCGGTGCATCGTGTGTCGCGCTTGCAAAACGCGAGAACTAGCAAGATTTCATCGTCCGCAAGTGTAACACGGCGTATCTCGGCCATTTCTCAACGGATTCGTGCGAATCAAGTGTCATACGCGTTTTTAGCGTCTAAAACGCACGGGGAGCACGTTTTCGACGCGAAAAACTCGCGGATGTCCGAGATACGAGAGTTCTTGAACGAATCGAACGAAACGCGGTGCATCGTGTTGTTATGCCGCGTTGGGAAGGTGTGGGGTGATAGTCTCGGTATTCACTCCTCTTCTCACAAGCACAACTTAAGGTTTATTAGAAATAGCGTACAGTTTGCAAAATGAACTAAGTGATTGAGCGGAGTATCGAGCAGCGTTACGATGTTGCTTGCTCGATGGTATTTCTTAGAGTGTCGGGCCCAGATTTGGGCGTTTTCTAGGTGCTGTCTAGTGGGGGAAAAACCCTTAGCGTCGGTCACGTAGGCACGCGGTGCATATGGTGACATCACCATTGGCACAAAGCTTCGTTGTCTTGAAACTTAAGTTATTTACGCAAGATGAAGGGCTTGCCCTAACGGATAGCTATAAAAATAGTGGTGGCTTAGACCTAACACAGAAATGCTTAAATCTAGTGGTGGCTACAACCTAACACCCCCTCCCTTATTTTAAAATTATCCTTACATCATATGGATAATTTTTAGAATACACTATATTGGCTGGAGTCTTACACGTCTACTTCGCTTATGGCTAATAATTGTAGCATAACTCGGAGGTGCTTCAACTATTGAATTTCTAAATATCAATGATGGTTCGGAGCTATCTCAGGTGTATTGTCAGCTGTCAATGTATGGTTTGTATAATTCTGTGTACCTCCCGTATTGAAGCAATTTGTATATTTACTGCCAAAGTAGCATGATATGATCTTTCAAAGTCTAAATTTTGCAATTCCCCAAAGAAATACAATTACTGTAATGATTATAGCAAAAGTTTGAAATATTGTCCAATTCTTATGCTGGTACAAATACGTGAAGATTTTAGTCTGAAAGCTGTCAATGTTCTTAATAACGCCCTTTACAATTGTCGTTTCGTTTGATATTATTGTACTTAATCGTTTGTTGTCTGCGTATAGTTTATCTATCTCTTTGTTGTAATATTCTGCATCTGTTTGACTCAAAGTTCTGTATAACAGGTTTGCTAGATCCCCAATGGGATTCAACTATGCTTTCTTAACACGGTTCCTTACGCTACTGACATATCCTAAACTAGCTACTATAGTGCGTTTTTCTTTACTAAATCTATTAAATCGGCCCTTAATATTATTAATAGTATTAATCGTCGTGAGATCGTGCGGGATGTTTAGCACTCGGGAGCCCAGTGCTTCAGTAATGCGATCCTCCATGCTTTTGATATCTCTTAGGTCGTAAGCGAGAATAGTTTTCCAAATTCGATGATAGATTCTCGTGGTACCCATCGCATCGAAGTGTAAATTTGGTACATTTTTCATGGGTGTAACGACGATTTGCTCCCCATTTGTCTGGTATAATATAAATGTGAATACTAGCCACGCAGTGGCTACGGATCTAAAACAGAAGACATGTTAGCATATTTCAAACGGTTTAGATGGACTAATTGTTCCTTTCCCTTTATGTTAATTATTGCGTTTACGTCTCCAGATAATGATTTTACTTGATATGGTCCTAACCATGGAATACTTAATCCGCTAAGTCTATCTCTACCTTGATTTTTTAACCATACCCAATCGCCTGGTTCTAATACTAATGGTTTAATAGTTTTATCAAAATGTAATTTAGTTTTTGTTTTCGCTTCTTGTAATGCAATTGAAGCCCGACTCCAAAGTCTGTCCAGATGGGACTTAAAACCCTCTACGAAATCTGTATACGTAAGTCCGTTTTCATTCTGTAGCTGCTCTAATTCTGGCGGTTCTCTTCCAAACGCCAATTCGAATGGAGTTACATGTGTTGCCGAATGAATGGTGGAATTGTACGTATATATTGCTGCTTGCAGTAATCGGCTCCAATCTCCTTTTTCTTCCGTGATGGCAAGTTGACTCTTCAAAAAATCCTTAAGAACTGCATGAGCTCGCTCCAATGATCCGTTTGATTCGGGTCTAAATGCAGTAGTATGGATCAAGTCTATTTGCATCATTTCCGTAAGGTGTTCCATAGTTTTACTCATAAAATTTGCCCCCTGGTCCGTAAGAATGGTCTTCGGCGCTCCATACCGCAGTATCCAAGTATCGAGCAGACCTTGTGCTATTGTTTCTGCCTTTTGATCGGCCATCGGTTTTCCTTCTAAATATTTCGTCAGCTGATCCTGCATAGTCAAAATATATTTATTGCCATGCTTATCCTCAGGTAACGGTCCGACTACGTCGATTGCAACTTTGTCATTGAAACTCCTCGGAGTGTCTGTAATGACTAAAGGGCTTCTTGTCGGCCTTCTAACGATTTTATTCTCTTGACAAATGGTGCACGTGTTCACGTATTGTGTTACGTCTTTATATAAACCGTTCCATGTGTAAGACCGAAGTATCTTCTCAATAGTGCTTTTTATTCCTGCGTGTCCACCTAGAAGAGTGTCATGCGCTTGTCTCATAATTTCTAATTTTTCCGTCTCTGTCTCAGGCGTTCTAACCTCTCTTTCTAATAGCGTCAAATGTATAGAAGGATCATACAGTGTACTCAGTATGATTTCTTTTAAGGTGCGCTTATCGACCAGCGCTAAATTCGTTAACGTTGAATAATCCATAGTAATCGAATTAATCTCTTCTGCTAAAACTAAATCTCGAGTTTCTTCCAAAGATTCGCGAATCTTATCGTGGGAGAAACTTTCGCGAGTGATTTCGATAGTGTTGTCCTCGGAGAACTCTAAAGAATTTCGTTCGCCCAAATTGAAATTAATTAAGGTACTGTCAACTGCTGGTTGACTTGCGAAAACTACCGTTTTCCTCCATGGTACCCTATTAGTTCTTGCAATCATTACCGGATTTCTACTAAGCGCGTCGGCATTCGCATTTAAACACCCTTTCTTGTAAATTATTTCATAATCGTATTCTTCCAATACAATTCGCCACCGCATTTGCATGGCACTAGGCTTCTTACAATTCGCTAACCACCGCAATGGTTGATGATCTGTTAAAATCTTAAATTTTCGTCCGTACAGATAAGGTCGAAAATGTTTCAAGCTCCATACGATCGCCAGTGTTTCTCGATCAGTCGTCGAGTAATTTTGTTCCGCTGCGTTAAGTGTCCTGCTTGCGAAACTAACCGGCCTCTCGTGACCCTTCTCGTCTTTCTGAGCCAAGACAGCCCCCAACGCTTCGCCAGATGCGTCTGTTGCTAGAATAAATTCCTTAGAAAAATTGGGATAAGCCAAAACATTATCGCTGAGAAGTTCGTTCTTGAGTTTTTCAAATGCTTGCTGTTGCGATGTGTTCCATTCAAATTTTGCTTCCTTTTTCAATAAATTGTTCATTGGTTTAGATATCTTTGAAAAGTCCTTAATAAATCTTCTATAATATCCGGCCAACCCTAAGAATTGCTTTATATTCTTTTTGTCTTTAGGAACTGGAAATTCTTTAACAGCTTTTAACTTTTCCGGATTTGGTTTCACGCCGTCTTTGGTAATTAAGTGACCTAAATATTGTAACTCTGGTTTTAAATACTCACATTTATCTGGTTGCAATTTCAAACCTACTTCTCGAAGTCGTTGAAATAATATCCTTAGTTTATCGCGGTGTTCATCGAGAGTTTCCGCAAACACAACTATATCATCTAAGTAGACAAAACATATTTTTCCTATTAATCCTTTCAATGCTTGATCCATCATTCTCTGAAACGTTGCAGGCGCATTCTTGAGTCCAAATGGCATTCGGTTATACTCGAAGTGTCCTGCGGGTGTAGAAAACGCCGTTTTCTGTTTGTCCTCTTCTTTCATCTCTATTTGATGGAAACCACTTGCCAAGTCGAAAGCACTAAACCATCGAGCTCGCCCTAACTGGTCTAAAATTTCCTCTATATTTGGCAGTGGATAAGCATCGTGCAAAGTTTTGTTGTTTAATCCTCGGAAGTCAACAACAACTCTCCATTTTTTCTTACCGCTTGCATCCGCCTTTTTCGGCACAACCCATAACGGTGAATTGTAGGGGGAAGTAGAATCGCTCACGATTCCTTTTTCCTTCATATCCCTTACCTGTTCGGTAATTACATCCAGATGTCCTGGGGGATACCTGAATTGCTTCACGTACACCGGTACTGAGTCAGTCACAGGTATGCTATGTTTTACCAACGTGGTACTTGGCAGATTGTCGCCGGGCAATGTGTAAATATCCTCGAAATCTTCTATTACACTCGACAATTTATCTTTTTCGTTCGCATCGAGCAAATGGCTAAGCCTCGAGTTTTCCTTTAGAACCTCGGTCCTTAAGGGTTTCGAGTTTACTTTAAGTATCCGATGCAGGGTTTTCGTTAGCTCGATCGTTTGCTTACTTGTATCTATTATCGCTCCTTCGGCATGCAGGAACGGCATTCCGAGAAGACCGTCTTCTTCTATTGGAAAATCGTCTGGCACGATAACTAGCACATGTTGCCTGTCTCCGATATCCATGCGAGCTTCGCGATGACTAATTAACGGCTCACTCGTGATGCCATAGAATTTATTATTTCGCGCTCGCGTTGGTAATCCGGCAGACTTTGATTGTTTGATTAAATTTAAACTTGCTCCAGTATCGAGGAGGAAGCGTCTTGGTTCTCCGTTTCTTCCCAATCGGATTGCAATTGCGAGCTGTCTACTGGAATCTCGTCCGAGTTTAAGAATTTTATGTTTGGAGGTTTGCTTATCGGTCGCAAGGGAAAATTTTCCGATCTACAATCTTTTGCGTAATGTCCTTGCTTATTACATTTAAAACACGTTGGAACAAACGGTGATGAATTTTCGCTTCTAATAACAGGCTTGGAGAATGTTGACGTGATAGGAAGCTTCGTCGGTAGAGTCGCGTTTCTACTATGCGTTTCTACGCGTCTTGGTGCATTATAATAATTTGATCTTGTTCTCAACTCGTCGTTGCGTTGCTGTTCGTAAGCTAATCGTTGTGCTTCTAGTAACGTGTGAGGACTTTGATGTAAAATATCCTTATAAAGTGCATCGTTCAGATTTCTTATATATATCGGGATCGTATTTAACTCTTCTGCTCTTGCAACTGCATTTCGCTCAGATACCGATAGTTTTGTATTTGTACTTATGGCTCTCTTAATATCCCGGTGTAGAAGATTAAATCGTCTAGTATATTCGCGCACGTCTCGCCTGCCCTGTTTCAAATTGTTCCTTTCTTGTATCAGGAGATCGTAGCTTTTTGTTAATGAATATTCTGTCAATAATGCCTCATATAAATCTTCCAAACTAATTAAATCCCTTTGATCCACTAATACTCCTGCGTCTCCCTTTAGTTTATGACTACATATCATATTTAAATAGATGCGCTCGTCTAAAATGAGCTGTTTCATTTCCTTGATTTCGCGAATAAACTTTTCTACTGGTCTGTTGTAACCGTCGAAGTCGCGAATCATATCTACGGCTTCTCGCGCTTCCTTGGTATACCGCATGAGAGTTTTCCTCGAAGAAGATGCTTCTGTATCACCTTCCGAATGCGTTTCGTCGCCGCTATCTCTCGGAGGTGCACTAGCGCGCTGCCTTTTTAAGCGTAATTTTGCTAGTTCTGTTTCAAGCTTATTTATTTGATCTGCTACACTGGCTTCTACTGGAACGTTTTCAGCCTCGACTGAAGTGCTCGGTTTTGACTCAGTTTTCAAATTACTCATTTTTAAGTTGTATTTTCTTTGCGAAATTTCTAATATTTCTGAATCTTCAATAGACTTTTCTTCACTAGTATCTGTTGTAATGTCGACTCTATCTTCGCAAGTTCGGTAGGTAGTAAAAGACATTTACTCACCGAGTTGCGAACTGCATCTCTCTTAGTTTCGTGGATTTCCTCGGATTTCCTTTTGCCAACTTGCAGCTATCCCACCGCTGCCACCATAAAAATGTCCTCTGTTATGCCGCGTTGGGAAGGTGTGGGGTGATAGTCTCGGTATTCACTCCTCTTCTCACAAGCACAACTTAAGGTTTATTAGAAATAGCGTACAGTTTGCAAAATGAACTAAGTGATTGAGCGGAGTATCGAGCAGCGTTACGATGTTGCTTGCTCGATGGTATTTCTTAGAGTGTCGGGCCCAGATTTGGGCGTTTTCTAGGTGCTGTCTAGTGGGGGAAAAACCCTTAGCGTCGGTCACGTAGGCACGCGGTGCATATGGTGACATCACCATTGGCACAAAGCTTCGTTGTCTTGAAACTTAAGTTATTTACGCAAGATGAAGGGCTTGCCCTAACGGATAGCTATAAAAATAGTGGTGGCTTAGACCTAACACAGAAATGCTTAAATCTAGTGGTGGCTACAACCTAACAGTGTGTCGCGCTTGCAAAACGCGAGAACTAGCAAGATTTCATCGTCCGCAAGTGTAACACGGCGTATCTCGGCCATTTCTCAACGGATTCGTGCGAATCAAGTGTCATACGCGTTTTTAGCGTCTAAAACGCACGGGGAGCACGTTTTCGACGCGAAAAACTCGCGGATGTCCGAGATACGAGAGTTCTTGAACAAATCGAACGAAACGCGGTGCATCGTGTGTCGCGCTTGCAAAACGCGAGAACTAGCAAGATTTCATCGTCCGCAAGTGTAACACGGCGTATCTCGGCCATTTCTCAACGGATTCGTGCGAATCAAGTGTCATACGCGTTTTTAGCGTCTAAAACGCACGGGGAGCACGTTTTCGACGCGAAAAACTCGCGGATGTCCGAGATACGAGAGTTCTTGAACGAATCGAACGAAACGCGGTGCATCGTGTGTCGCGCTTGCAAAACGCGAGAACTAGCAAGATTTCATCGTCCGCAAGTGTAACACGGCGTATCTCGGCCATTTCTCAACGGATTCGTGCGAATCAAGTGACATACGCGTTTTTAGCGTCTAAAACGCACGGGGAGCACGTTTTCGACGCGAAAAACTCGCGGATGTCCGAGATACGAGAGTTCTTGAACAAATCGAACGAAACGCGGTGCATCATGTGTCGCGCTTGCAAAACGCGAGAACTAGCAAGATTTCATCGTCCGCAAGTGTAACACGGCGTATCTCGGCCATTTCTCAACGGATTCGTGCGAATCAAGTGTCATACGCGTTTTTAGCGTCTAAAACGCACGGGGAGCACGTTTTCGACGCGAAAAACTCGCGGATGTCCGAGATACGAGAGTTCTTGAACGAATCGAACGAAACGCGGTGCATCGTGTGTCGCGCTTGCAAAACGCGAGAACTAGCAAGATTTCATCGTCCGCAAGTGTAACACGGCGTATCTCGGCCATTTCTCAACGGATTCGTGCGAATCAAGTGTCATACGCGTTTTTAGCGTCTAAAACGCACGGGGAGCACGTTTTCGACGCGAAAAACTCGCGGATGTCCGAGATACGAGAGTTCTTGAACGAATCGAACGAAACGCGGTGCATCGTGTGTCGCGCTTGCAAAACGCGAGAACTAGCAAGATTTCATCGTCCGCAAGTGTAACACGGCGTATCTCGGCCATTTCTCAACGGATTCGTGCGAATCAAGTGTCATACGCGTTTTTAGCGTCTAAAACGCACGGGGAGCACGTTTTCGACGCGAAAAACTCGCGGATGTCCGAGATACGAGAGTTCTTGAACGAATCGAACGAAACGCGGTGCATCGTGTGTCGCGCTTGCAAAACGCGAGAACTAGCAAGATTTCATCGTCCGCAAGTGTAACACGGCGTATCTCGGCCATTTCTCAACGGATTCGTGCGAATCAAGTGTCATACGCGTTTTTAGCGTCTAAAACGCACGGGGAGCACGTTTTCGACGCGAAAAACTCGCGGATGTCCGAGATACGAGAGTTCTTGAACGAATCGAAAGAAACGCGGTGCATCGTGTGTCGCGCTTGCAAAACGCGAGAACTAGCAAGATTTCATCGTCCGCAAGTGTAACACGGCGTATCTCGGCCATTTCTCAACGGATTCGTGCGAATCAAGTGTCATACGCGTTTTTAGCGTCTAAAACGCACGGGGAGCACGTTTTCGACGCGAAAAACTCGCGGATGTCCGAGATACGAGAGTTCTTGAACAAATCGAACGAAACGCGGTGCATCGTGTGTCGCGCTTGCAAAACGCGAGAACTAGCAAGATTTCATCGTCCGCAAGTGTAACACGGCGTATCTCGGCCATTTCTCAACGGATTCGTGCGAATCAAGTGTCATACGCGTTTTTAGCGTCTAAAACGCACGGGGAGCACGTTTTCGACGCGAAAAACTCGCGGATGTCCGAGATACGAGAGTTCTTGAACGAATCGAACGAAACGCGGTGCATCGTGTGTCGCGCTTGCAAAAAGCGAGAACTAGCAAGATTTCATCGTCCGCAAGTGTAACACGGCGTATCTCGGCCATTTCTCAACGGATTCGTGCGAATCAAGTGTCATACGCGTTTTTAGCGTCTAAAACGCACGGGGAGCACGTTTTCGACGCGAAAAACTCGCGGATGTCCGAGATACGAGAGTTCTTGAACGAATCGAACGAAACGCGGTGCATCGTGTGTCGCGCTTGCAAAACGCGAGAACTAGCAAGATTTCATCGTCCGCAAGTGTAACACGGCGTATCTCGGCCATTTCTCAACGGATTCGTGCGAATCAAGTGTCATACGCGTTTTTAGCGTCTAAAACGCACGGGGAGCACGTTTTCGACGCGAAAAACTCGCGGATGTCCGAGATACGAGAGTTCTTGAACGAATCGAACGAAACGCGGTGCATCGTGTGTCGCGCTTGCAAAACGCGAGAACTAGCAAGATTTCATCGTCCGCAAGTGTAACACAGCGTATCGCGGCCATTTCTCAACGGATTCGTGCGAATCAAGTGTCATACGCGTTTTTAGCGTCTAAAACGCACGGGGAGCACGTTTTCGACGCGAAAAACTCGCGGATGTCCGAGATACGAGAGTTCTTGAACAAATCGAACGAAACGCGGTGCATCGTGTGTCGCGCTTGCAAACGCGAGAACTAGCAAGATTTCATCGTCCGCAAGTGTAACACGGCGTATCTCGGCCATTTCTCAACGGATTCGTGCGAATCAAGTGTCATACGCGTTTTTAGCGTCTGAAACGCACGGGGAGCACGTTTTCGACGCGAAAAACTCGCGGATGTCCGAGATACGAGAGTTCTTGAACGAATCGAACGAAACGCGGTGCATCGTGTGTCGCGCTTGCAAAACGCGAGAACTAGCAAGATTTCATCGTCCGCAAGTGTAACACGGCGTATCTCGGCCATTTCTCAACGGATTCGTGCGAATCAAGTGTCATACGCGTTTTTAGCGTCTAAAACGCACGGGGAGCACGTTTTCGACGCGAAAAACTCGCGGATGTCCGAGATACGAGAGTTCTTGAACGAATCGAACGAAACGCGGTGCATCGTGTGTCGCGCTTGCAAAACGCGAGAACTAGCAAGATTTCATCGTCCGCAAGTGTAACACGGCGTATCTCGGCCATTTCTCAACGGATTCGTGGCGAATCAAGTGTCATACGCGTTTTTAGCGTCTAAAACGCACGGGGAGCACGTTTTCGACGCGAAAAACTCGCGGATGTCCGAGATACGAGAGTTCTTGAACGAATCGAACGAAACGCGGTGCATCGTGTGTCGCGCTTGCAAAACGCGAGAACTAGCAAGATTTCATCGTCCGCAAGTGTAACACGGCGTATCTCGGCCATTTCTCAACGGATTCGTGCGAATCAAGTGTCATACGCGTTTTTAGCGTCTAAAACGCACGGGGAGCACGTTTTCGACGCGAAAAACTCGCGGATGTCCGAGATACGAGAGTTCTTGAACGAATCGAACGAAACGCGGTGCATCGTGTGTCGCGCTTGCAAAACGCGAGAACTAGCAAGATTTCATCGTCCGCAAGTGTAACACGGCGTATCTCGGCCATTTCTCAACGGATTCGTGCGAATCAAGTGTCATACGCGTTTTTAGCGTCTAAAACGCACGGGGAGCACGTTTTCGACGCGAAAAACTCGCGGATGTCCGAGATACGAGAGTTCTTGAACGAATCGAACGAAACGCGGTGCATCGTGTGTCGCGCTTGCAAAACGCGAGAACTAGCAAGATTTCATCGTCCGCAAGTGTAACACGGCGTATCTCGGCCATTTCTCAACGGATTCGTGCGAATCAAGTGTCATACGCGTTTTTAGCGTCTAAAACGCACGGGGAGCACGTTTTCGACGCGAAAAACTCGCGGATGTCCGAGATACGAGAGTTCTTGAACGAATCGAACGAAACGCGGTGCATCGTGTGTCGCGCTTGCAAAACGCGAGAACTAGCAAGATTTCATCGTCCGCAAGTGTAACACGGCGTATCTCGGCCATTTCTCAACGGATTCGTGCGAATCAAGTGTCATACGCGTTTTTAGCGTCTAAAACGCACGGGGAGCACGTTTTCGACGCGAAAAACTCGCGGATGTCCGAGATACGAGAGTTCTTGAACAAATCGAACGAAACGCGGTGCATCGTGTGTCGCGCTTGCAAAACGCGAGAACTAGCAAGATTTCATCGTCCGCAAGTGTAACACGGCGTATCTCGGCCATTTCTCAACGGATTCGTGCGAATCAAGTGTCATACGCGTTTTTAGCGTCTAAAACGCACGGGGAGCACGTTTTCGACGCGAAAAACTCGCGGATGTCCGAGATACGAGAGTTCTTGAACGAATCGAACGAAACGCGGTGCATCGTGTGTCGCGCTTGCAAAACGCGAGAACTAGCAAGATTTCATCGTCCGCAAGTGTAACACGGCGTATCTCGGCCATTTCTCAACGGATTCGTGCGAATCAAGTGTCATACGCGTTTTTAGCGTCTAAAACGCACGGGGAGCACGTTTTCGACGCGAAAAACTCGCGGATGTCCGAGATACGAGAGTTCTTGAACGAATCGAACGAAACGCGGTGCATCGTGTGTCGCGCTTGCAAAACGCGAGAACTAGCAAGATTTCATCGTCCGCAAGTGTAACACGGCGTATCTCGGCCATTTCTCAACGGATTCGTGCGAATCAAGTGTCATACGCGTTTTTAGCGTCTAAAACGCACGGGGAGCACGTTTTCGACGCGAAAAACTCGCGGATGTCCGAGATACGAGAGTTCTTGAACGAATCGAACGAAACGCGGTGCATCGTGTGTCGCGCTTGCAAAACGCGAGAACTAGCAAGATTTCATCGTCCGCAAGTGTAACACGGCGTATCTCGGCCATTTCTCAACGGATTCGTGCGAATCAAGTGTCATACGCGTTTTTAGCGTCTAAAACGCACGGGGAGCACGTTTTCGTCGCGAAAAACTCGCGGATGTCCGAGATACGAGAGTTCTTGAACGAATCGAACGAAACGCGGTGCATCGTGTGTCGCGCTTGCAAAACGCGAGAACTAGCAAGATTTCATCGTCCGCAAGTGTAACACGGCGTATCTCGGCCATTTCTCAACGGATTCGTGCGAATCAAGTGTCATACGCGTTTTTAGCGTCTAAAACGCACGGGGAGCACGTTTTCGACGCGAAAAACTCGCGGATGTCCGAGATACGAGAGTTCTTGAACAAATCGAATGAAACGCGGTGCATCGTGTGTCGCGCTTGCAAAACGCGAGAACTAGCAAGATTTCATCGTCCGCAAATGTAACACGGCGTATCTCGGCCATTTCTCAACGGATTCGTGCGAATCAAGTGTCATACGCGTTTTTAGCGTCTAAAACGCACGGGGAGCACGTGTTCGACGCGAAAAACTCGCGGATGTCCGAGATACGAGAGTTCTTGAACGAATCGAACGAAACGCGGTGCATCGTGTGTCGCGCTTGCAAAACGCGAGAACTAGCAAGATTTCATCGTCCGCAAGTGTAACACGGCGTATCTCGGCCATTTCTCAACGGATTCGTGCGAATCAAGTGTCATACGCGTTTTTAGCGTCTAAAACGCACGGGGAGCACGTTTTCGACGCGAAAAACTCGCGGATGTCCGAGATACGAGAGTTCTTGAACGAATCGAACGAAACGCGGTGCATCGTGTGTCGCGCTTGCAAAACGCGAGAACTAGCAAGATTTCATCGTCCGCAAGTGTAACACGGCGTATCTCGGCCATTTCTCAACGGATTCGTGCGAATCAAGTGTCATACGCGTTTTTAGCGTCTAAAACGCACGGGGAGCACGTTTTCGACGCGAAAAACTCGCGGATGTCCGAGATACGAGAGTTCTTGAACGAATCGAACGAAACGCGGTGCATCGTGTGTCGCGCTTGCAAAACGCGAGAACTAGCAAGATTTCATCGTCCGCAAGTGTAACACGGCGTATCTCGGCCATTTCTCAACGGATTCGTGCGAATCAAGTGTCATACGCGTTTTTAGCGTCTAAAACGCACGGGGAGCACGTTTTCGACGCGAAAATCCGCGGATGTCCGAGATACGAGAGTTCTTGAACGAATCGAACGAAACGCGGTGCATCGTGTGTCGCGCTTGCAAAACGCGAGAACTAGCAAGATTTCATCGTCCGCAAGTGTAACACGGCGTATCTCGGCCATTTCTCAACGGATTCGTGCGAATCAAGTGTCATACGCGTTTTTAGCGTCTAAAACGCACGGGGAGCACGTTTTCGACGCGAAAAACTCGCGGATGTCCGAGATACGAGAGTTCTTGAACGAATCGAACGAAACGCGGTGCATCGTGTGTCGCGCTTGCAAAACGCGAGAACTAGCAAGATTTCATCGTCCGCAAGTGTAACACGGCGTATCTCGGCCATTTCTCAACGGATTCGTGCGAATCAAGTGTCATACGCGTTTTTAGCGTCTAAAACGCACGGGGAGCACGTTTTCGACGCGAAAAACTCGCGGATGTCCGAGATACGAGAGTTCTTGAACAAATCGAACGAAACGCGGTGCATCGTGTGTCGCGCTTGCAAAACGCGAGAACTAGCAAGATTTCATCGTCCGCAAGTGTAACACGGCGTATCTCGGCCATTTCTCAACGGATTCGTGCGAATCAAGTGTCATACGCGTTTTAGCGTCTAAAACGCACGGGGAGCACGTTTTCGACGCGAAAAACTCGCGGATGTCCGAGATACGAGAGTTCTTGAACGAATCGAACGAAACGCGGTGCATCGTGTGTCGCGCTTGCAAAACGCGAGAACTAGCAAGATTTCATCGTCCGCAAGTGTAACACGGCGTATCTCGGCCATTTCTCAACGGATTCGTGCGAATCAAGTGTCATACGCGTTTTTAGCGTCTAAAACGCACGGGGAGCACGTTTTCGACGCGAAAAACTCGCGGATGTCCGAGATACGAGAGTTCTTGAACGAATCGAACGAAACGCGGTGCATCGTGTGTCGCGCTTGCAAAACGCGAGAACTAGCAAGATTTCATCGTCCGCAAGTGTAACACGGCGTATCTCGGCCATTTCTCAACGGATTCGTGCGAATCAAGTGTCATACGCGTTTTTAGCGTCTAAAACGCACGGGGAGCACGTTTTCGACGCGAAAAACTCGCGGATGTCCGAGATACGAGAGTTCTTGAACGAATCGAACGAAACGCGGTGCATCGTGTGTCGCGCTTGCAAAACGCGAGAACTAGCAAGATTTCATCGTCCGCAAGTGTAACACGGCGTATCTCGGCCATTTCTCAACGGATTCGTGCGAATCAAGTGTCATACGCGTTTTTAGCGTCTAAAACGCACGGGGAGCACGTTTTCGACGCGAAAAACTCGCGGATGTCCGAGATACGAGAGTTCTTGAACGAATCGAACGAAACGCGGTGCATCGTGTGTCGCGCTTGCAAAACGCGAGAACTAGCAAGATTTCATCGTCCGCAAGTGTAACACGGCGTATCTCGGCCATTTCTCAACGGATTCGTGCGAATCAAGTGTCATACGCGTTTTTAGCGTCTAAAACGCACGGGGAGCACGTTTTCGACGCGAAAAACTCGCGGATGTCCGAGATACGAGAGTTCTTGAACGAATCGAACGAAACGCGGTGCATCGTGTGTCGCGCTTGCAAAACGCGAGAACTAGCAAGATTTCATCGTCCGCAAGTGTAACACGGCGTATCTCGGCCATTTCTCAACGGATTCGTGCGAATCAAGTGTCATACGCGTTTTTAGCGTCTAAAACGCACGGGGAGCACGTTTTCGACGCGAAAAACTCGCGGATGTCCGAGATACGAGAGTTCTTGAACGAATCGAACGAAACGCGGTGCATCGTGTGTCGCGCTTGCAAAACGCGAGAACTAGCAAGATTTCATCGTCCGCAAGTGTAACACGGCGTATCTCGGCCATTTCTCAACGGATTCGTGCGAATCAAGTGTCATACGCGTTTTTAGCGTCTAAAACGCACGGGGAGCACGTTTTCGACGCGAAAAACTCGCGGATGTCCGAGATACGAGAGTTCTTGAACGAATCGAACGAAACGCGGTGCATCGTGTGTCGCGCTTGCAAAACGCGAGAACTAGCAAGATTTCATCGTCCGCAAGTGTAACACGGCGTATCTCGGCCATTTCTCAACGGATTCGTGCGAATCAAGTGTCATACGCGTTTTTAGCGTCTAAAACGCACGGGGAGCACGTTTTCGACGCGAAAAACTCGCGGATGTCCGAGATACGAGAGTTCTTGAACGAATCGAACGAAACGCGGTGCATCGTGTGTCGCGCTTGCAAAACGCGAGAACTAGCAAGATTTCATCGTCCGCAAGTGTAACACGGCGTATCTCGGCCATTTCTCAACGGATTCGTGCGAATCAAGTGTCATACGCGTTTTTAGCGTCTAAAACGCACGGGGAGCACGTTTTCGACGCGAAAAACTCGCGGATGTCCGAGATACGAGAGTTCTTGAACGAATCGAACGAAACGCGGTGCATCGTGTGTCGCGCTTGCAAAACGCGAGAACTAGCAAGATTTCATCGTCCGCAAGTGTAACACGGCGTATCTCGGCCATTTCTCAACGGATTCGTGCGAATCAAGTGTCATACGCGTTTTTAGCGTCTAAAACGCACGGGGAGCACGTTTTCGACGCGAAAAACTCGCGGATGTCCGAGATACGAGAGTTCTTGAACGAATCGAACGAAACGCGGTGCATCGTGTGTCGCGCTTGCAAAACGCGAGAACTAGCAAGATTTCATCGTCCGCAAGTGTAACACGGCGTATCTCGGCCATTTCTCAACGGATTCGTGCGAATCAAGTGTCATACGCGTTTTTAGCGTCTAAAACGCACGGGGAGCACGTTTTCGACGCGAAAAACTCGCGGATGTCCGAGATACGAGAGTTCTTGAACGAATCGAACGAAACGCGGTGCATCGTGTGTCGCGCTTGCAAAACGCGAGAACTAGCAAGATTTCATCGTCCGCAAGTGTAACACGGCGTATCTCGGCCATTTCTCAACGGATTCGTGCGAATCAAGTGTCATACGCGTTTTTAGCGTCTAAAACGCACGGGGAGCACGTTTTCGACGCGAAAAACTCGCGGATGTCCGAGATACGAGAGTTCTTGAACGAATCGAACGAAACGCGGTGCATCGTGTGTCGCGCTTGCAAAACGCGAGAACTAGCAAGATTTCATCGTCCGCAAGTGTAACACGGCGTATCTCGGCCATTTCTCAACGGATTCGTGCGAATCAAGTGTCATACGCGTTTTTAGCGTCTAAAACGCACGGGGAGCACGTTTTCGACGCGAAAAACTCGCGGATGTCCGAGATACGAGAGTTCTTGAACGAATCGAACGAAACGCGGTGCATCGTGTGTCGCGCTTGCAAAACGCGAGAACTAGCAAGATTTCATCGTCCGCAAGTGTAACACGGCGTATCTCGGCCATTTCTCAACGGATTCGTGCGAATCAAGTGTCGATACGCGTTTTTAGCGTCTAAAACGCACGGGGAGCACGTTTTCGACGCGAAAAACTCGCGGATGTCCGAGATACGAGAGTTCTTGAACGAATCGAACGAAACGCGGTGCATCGTGTGTCGCGCTTGCAAAACGCGAGAACTAGCAAGATTTCATCGTCCGCAAGTGTAACACGGCGTATCTCGGCCATTTCTCAACGGATTCGTGC
>CAWWDK010000271.1:0-37000 GCA_963942575.1 Priocnemis perturbator
GACGGGACTTGGCCGCTGATCGGAAACTGCGTTGTAGATGACAATTTGTGTCTAACTCCCCTTCCAGCCGTACGAAGTTTATGAAACTTATAGAGAATGCTCGTGTCGCCAATCGAGAGCACTCCTGCAAGTTTGAAGATGATCGTACGGTCGGTTCAGATTTTTCGATGAACTTACATGCAGCTACGAATTGACTTGGTCGCTGAGCGGAAATTCGGATGATGACAATTCTGTTCAAACTCCGTTTCCAGCCGTACGAAGTTTATGAAACTTGTACAGCATGCTCGTGTCGTCAATCGAGAGCACTCCTGCAAGTTTGAAGAAGATCGTACGGTCGGTTCGCATTTCTCAATGAACTTACATACAGCTACGACGGGACTTGGCCGCTGATCGGAAACTGCGTTGTAGATGACAATTTGTGTCTAACACCCCTTCCAGCCGTACGAAGTTTATGAAACTTGTACAGAATGCTCGTGTCGCCTATCGAGAGCAATCCTACAAGTTTGAAGATGTTCGTACGGTCGGTCAACATTTCTCGATGAACTTACATACAGCTACGACGGGTGTTGGTCGCTGAGCGGAAACTGCGTTGTAGATGACAATTTGTGTCTAACACCCCTTGCAGCCGTACGAAGTTTATGAAACTTGTACAGAATGCTCGTGTCGCCAATCGAGAGCACTCCTGCAAGTTTGAAGAAGATCGTACGGTCGGTTAACATTTCTCGATGAACTTACATGCACCTACGACGGGACTTAGTCGCTGAACGGGAACTATCCAGTACTGCGTTGTAGATGACAATTTGTGTCTAACTCCTCTTCCAGCCGTACGAAGTTTATGAAACTTGTACAGAATGCTCGTGTCGCCAATCGAGAGCACTCCTGCAAGTTTGAAGATGATCGTACGGTCGGTTCAGATTTCTCGATGAACTTACATGCAGCTACGAATTGACTTGGTCGTTGAGCGGAAATTCGGATGATGACAATTCTGTTCAAACTCCGTTTCCAGCCGTACGAAGTTTATGAAACTTGTACAGCATGCTCGTGTCGTCAATCGAGAGCACTCCTGCAAGTTTGAAGAAGATCGTACGGTCGGTTCGCATTTCTCGATGAACTTACATACAGCTACGACGGGTGTTGGTCGCTGAGCGGAAACTGCGTTGTAGATGACAATTTGTGTCTAACACCCCTTCCAGCCGTACGAAGTTTATGAAACTTGTACAGAATGCTCGTGTCGCCTATCGAGAGCAATCCTACAAGTTTGAAGATGTTCGTACGGTCGGTCAACATTTCTCGATGAACTTACATACAGCTACGACGGGTGTTGGTCGCTGAGCGGAAACTGCGTTGTAGATGACAATTTGTGTCTAACACCCCTTCCAGCCGTACGAAGTTTATGAAACTTGTACAGAATGCTCGTGTCGCCAATCGAGAGCACTCCTGCAAGTTTGAAGAAGATCGTACGGTCGGTTAACATTTCTCGATGAACTTACATGCACCTACGACGGGACTTAGTCGCTGAACGGGAACTATCCAGTACTGCGTTGTAGATGACAATTTGTGTCTAACTCCTCTTCCAGCCGTACGAAGTTTATGAAACTTGTACAGAATGCTCGTGTCGCCAATCGAGAGCACTCCTGCAAGTTTGAAGATGATCGTACGGTCGGTTCAGATTTCTCGATGAACTTACATGCAGCTACGAATTGACTTGGTCGTTGAGCGGAAATTCGGATGATGACAATTTTGTTCAAACTACGTTTCCAGCCGTACGAAGTTTATGAAACTTGTACAGCATGCTCGTGTCGTCAATCGAGAGCACTCCTGCAAGTTTGAAGAAGATCGTACGGTCGGTTCGCATTTCTCGATGAACTTACATATAGCTACGACGGGTGTTGGTCGCTGAGCGGAAACTGCGTTGTAGATGACAATTTGTGTCTAACACCCCTTCCAGCCGTACGAAGTTTATGAAACTTGTACAGAATGCTCGTGTCGCCTATCGAGAGCAATCCTACAAGTTTGAAGATGTTCGTACGGTCGGTCAACATTTCTCGATGAACTTACATACAGCCACGACGGGACTTGGCCGCTGATCGGAAACTGCGTTGTAGATGACAATTTGTGTCTAACTCCCCTTCCAGCCGTACGAAGTTTATGAAACTTGTAGAGAATGCTCGTGTCGCCAATCGAGAGCACTCCTGCAAGTTTGAAGAAGATCGTATGGTCGGTTAACATTTCTCGATGAACTTACTTGCACCTACGACGGGACTTAGTCGCTGAACGGGAACTATCCAGTACTGCGTTGTAGATGACAATTTGTGTCTAACTCCCCTTCCAGCCGTACGAAGTTTATGAAACTTGTAGAGAATGCTCGTGTCGCCAATCGAGAGCACTCCTGCAAGTTTGAAGAAGATCGTACGGTCGGTTCGCATTTCTCGATGAACTTACATACAGCTACGACGGGACTTGGTCGCTGAGCGGAAACTGCGTTGCAGATGACAATTTTTGTCTAACTCCCCTTCCAGCCATACGAAGTTTATGAAACTTGTACAGAATGCTCGTGTCGCCAATCGAGAGCACTCCTGCAAGTTTGAAGATGATCGTACGGTCGGTTCAGATTTCTCGATGAACTTACATGCAGCTACGAAGTGACTTGGTCGCTGAGCGGAAACTGCGTTGTAGACGACAATTTGTGTCTAACTCCCCTTCCAGCCATGCGAAGTTTATGAAACTTATAGAGAATGCTCGTGTCGCCAATCGAGAGCACTCCTGCAAGTTTGAAGATGATCGTACGGTCGGTTCAGATTTTTCGATGAACTTACATGCAGCTACGAATTGACTTGGTCGCTGAGCGGAAATTCGGATGATGACAATTTTGTTCAAACTCCGTTTCCAGCCGTACGAAGTATATGAAATTTGTACAGCATGCTCGTGTCGTCAATCGAGAGCACTCCTGCAAGTTTGAAGAAGATCGTACGGTCGGTTCGCATTTCTCAATGAACTTACATACAGCTACGACGGGACTTGGCCGCTGATCGGAAACTGCGTTGTAGATGACAATTTGTGTCTAACTCCCCTTCCAGCCGTACGAAGTTTATGAAACTTGTAGAGAATGCTCGTGTCGCCAATCTAGAGCACTCCTGCAAGTTTGAAGAAGATCGTACGGTCGGTTAACATTTCTCGATGAACTTACATGCACCTACGACGGGACTTAGTCGCTGAACGGGAACTATCCAGTACTGCGTTGTAGATGACAATTTGTGTCTAACTCCCCTTCCAGCCGTACGAAGTTTATGAAACTCGTAGAGAATGCTCGTGTCGCCAATCGAGAGCACTCCTGCAAGTTTGAAGAAGATCGTACGGTCGGTTCGCATTTCTCGATGAACTAACATACAGCTACGACGGGACTTGGTCGCTGAGCGGAAACTGCGTTGTAGATGACAATTTTTGTCTAACTCCCCTTCCAGCCATACGAAGTTTATGAAACTTGTACAGAATGCTCGTGTCAGCAATCGAGAGCACTCCTGCAAGTTTGAAGATGATCGTACGGTCGGTTCAGATTTCTCGATGAACTTACATGCAGCTACGAAGGGACTTGGTCGCTGAGCGGAAATTCGGATGATGACAATTTGTGTCTAACTCCGCTTCCAGCCATACGAAGTTCATGAAACTTGTAGAGAATGCTCGTGTCGCCATTCGAGAGCACTCCCGCAAGTTTGAAGAAGATCGTACGGTCGGTTCGCATTTCTCGATGAACTTACATACAGGTACGACGGGACTTGGTCGCTGAGCGGAAACTGCGTTGTAGATGACAATTTTTGTCTAACTCCTCTTCCAGCCATACGAAGTTTATGAAACTTGTACAGAATGCTCGTGTCAGCAATCGAGAGCACTCCTGCAAGTTTGAGGATGATCGTACGGTCGGTTCAGATATCTCGATGAACTTACATGCAGCTACGAAGGGACTTGGTCGCTGAGCGGAAATTCGGATGATGACAATTTGTGTCTAACTCCGCTTCCAGCCATACGAAGTTCATGAAACTTGTAGAGAATGCTCGTGTCAGGAATCGAGAGCACTCCTGCAAGTTTGAAGATGATCGTACGGTCGGTTCAGATTTCTCGATGAACTTACATACAGCTACGACGGGACTTGGTCGCAGTCGGAAACTGCGTTGTAGATGACAATTTGTGTCTAACTCCCCTTCCAGCCATGCGAACTTTATGAAACTTATAGAGAATGCTCGTGTCACCAATCGAGAGCACTCCTGCAAGTTTGAAGATGATCGTACGGTTGGTTCAGATTTCTCGATGAACTTACATGCAGCTACGAATTGACTTGGTCGCTGAGCGGAAATGCGGATGAAGACAATTTTGTTCATACTCCGTTTCCAGCTGTACGAAGTTTATGAAACTTGTACCGAATGCTCGCGTCGCCAATCGAGAGCACTCCTGCAAGTTTGATGAACATCGTACGGTCGGTTCGCTTTTCTCGATGAACTTACATACAGCTACGACGGGACTTGGTCGCTGTCGGAAACTGCGTTGTAGATGACAATTTGTGTCTAACTCCCCTTCCAGCCATGCGAAGTTTATGAAACTTATAGAGAATGCTCGTGTCGTCAATCGAGAGCACTCCTGCAAGTTTGAAGAAGATCGTACGGTCGGTTCGCATTTCTCGATGAACTTACATACAGCTACGACGGGAGTTGGTCGCTGAGCGGAAACTGCGTTGTAGATGACAATTTGTGTCTAACACCCCTTCCAGCCGTACGAAGTTTATGAAACTTGTACAGAATGCTCGTGTCGCCTATCGAGAGCAATCCTACAAGTTTGAAGATGTTCGTACGGTCGGTCAACATTTCTCGATGAACTTACATACAGCTACGACGGGACTTGGCCGCTGATCGGAAACTGCGTTGTAGATGACAATTTGTGTCTAACTCCCCTTCCAGCCGTACGAAGTTTATGAAACTTGTAGAGAATGCTCGTGTCGCCAATCGAGAGCACTCCTGCAAGTTTGAAGAAGATCGTACGGTCGGTTAACATTTCTCGATGAACTTACATGCACCTACGACGGGACTTAGTCGCTGAACGGGAACTATCCAGTACTGCGTTGTAGATGACAATTTGTGTCTAACTCCTCTTCCAGCCGTACGAAGTTTATGAAACTTGAACAGAATGCTCGTGTCGCCAATCGAGATCACTCCTACAAGTCTGAAGATGATCGTATGGTCGGTTCAGATTTCTCGATGAACTTACATGCTGCTACGAAGGGACTTGGTCGCTGAGCGGAAATTCGGATGATGACAATTTGTGTCTAACTCCCCTTCCAGCCGTACGTAGATTATGAAACTTGTAGAGAATGCTCGTGTCGCCAATCGAGAGCACTCCTGCAAGTTTGAAGGTGATCGTACGGTCGGTTCAGATTTCTCGATGAACTTACATGCAGCTACGTAGGGACTTGGTCGCTGAGCGGAAATTCGGATGAAGACAATTTATGTCTAACTCCCCTTCCGGCCGTAAGAAGTTTATGAAACTTGTAGAGAATGCTCGTGTCGCCAATCGAAAGCACTCCTGCAAGTTTGAAGAAGATCGTACGGTCGGTTCGCATTTCTCGATGAACTTACATACAGCTACGACGGGACTTGGTCGCTGAGCGGAAACTGCGTTGTAGATGACAATTTGTGTCTAACTCCCCTTCCAGCCATACGAAGTTTATGAAACTTGTAGAGAATGCTCCTGTCGCCAATCGAGAGCACTCCTGCAAGTTTGAAGATGATCGTACGGTCGGTTCAGAGTTCTCGATGAACTTACATGCAGCTACGTAGGGACTTGGTCGCTGAGCGGAAATTCGGATGATGACAATTTGTGTGTAACTCCCCTTCCAGCCGTAAGAAGTTTATGAAACTTGTAGAGAATGCTCGTGTCGGCAATCGAGAGCACTCCTGCAAGTTTGAAGAAGATCGTACGGTCGGTTCGCATTACTCGATGAACTTACATACAGCTACGACGGGACTTGGTCGCTGAGCGGAAATTCGGATGATGACAATTTTTTCAAACTCCGCTTCCAGCCGTACGAAGTTTATGAAACTTGTACAGCATGCTCTCGTATCTCGGACATCCGCGAGTGTTTCGCGTCGAAAACGTGGTCCCCGTCTGTTTTAGACGCTAAAAACGCGTATGACACTTGATTCGCACGAATCCGTTGAGAAATGGCCGAGATACGCCGTATTACACTTCCGGACGATGAATTCGTTCAATTCATTCAAGAACTCTCGTATCTCGGACATCCGCGAGTGTTTCGCGTCGAAAACATGGTCCCCGTCTATTGTAGACGCTAAAAACGCGTATGACACTTGATTCGCACGAATCCGTTGAGAAATGGCCGAGATACGCCGTGTTACACTTCCGGACGATGAAATCTTGCTAGTTCTCACGTATTGCAAGCGAAACGCACGATGCACCGCGTTTCTTTCAATTCGTTCTAGAACTCTCGTATCTCGGACATCGGCGAGTGTTTCGCGTTGAAAACATGCTCCCCGTCTGTTTTAGACGCTAAAAACGCGTATGACACTTGATTCGAACGAATCCGTTGAGAAATGGCCGAGATACGCCGTGTTACACTTCCGGACGATGTATTCGTTTAATACGTTCAAGAACTCTCGTATCTCGGACATCCGCGAGTGTTTCGCGTCGAAAACATTGTCCCCGTCTGTTTTAGACGCTAAAAACGCTTATGACACTTGATTCGCACGAATCCGTTGAGAAATGGCCGAGATACACCGTGTTACACTTCCGGACGATGAAATCTTGCTAGCTCTCACGTTTTGCAAGCAAAACGCACGATGCACCGCGTTTCGTTCAATTCGTTCAAGAACTCTCGTATCTCGGACATCTGCGAGTGTTTCGCGTCGAAAACGTGGTCCCCGTCTGTTTTAGACGCTAAAAACGCGTATGACACTTGATTCGAAGGAATCCGTTGAGAAATGGCCGAGATACGCCGTGTTACACTTCCGGACTTTGAAATCTTGCTAGTTCTCACGTTTTGCAAGCGAAACGCACGATGCACTGCGTTTCGTTCAATTCGTTCAAGAGCTCTCGTAGCTCGGACATCCGCGAATGTTTCGCGTCGAAAACTTGGTCCCCGTCTGTTTTAGACGCTAAAAACGCGTATGACACTTGATTCGCACGAATCCGTTGAGAAGTGGCCGAGATACGCCGTGTTACACTTCCGGACGATGTATTCGTTCAATTCGTTCAAGAACTCTCGTATCTCGGACATCCGCGAGTGTTTCGCGTCGAAAACGTGGTCCCCGCCTGTTGTAGACGCCAAAAACTCGTATGACACTTGATTCGCACGAATCCGTTGAGAAGTGGCCGAGATACGCCGTGTTACACTTCCGGATGATGTATTCGTTCAATTCGTTCAAGAACTCTCGTATCTCGGACATCCGCGAGTGTTTCGCGTCGAAAACATGGTCCCCGTCTGTTTTAGACGCTAAAAACGCGTATGACACTTGATTTGCACGAATCCGTTGAGAAATGGCCGAGATACGCCGTGTTACACTTCCGAACGATGTATTCGTTCAATTCATTCAAGAACTGTCGTATCTCGGACATCCGCGAGTGTTTCGCGACGAAAACATTGTCCCCGTCTGTTTTAGACGCTAAAAACGCTTATGACACTTGATTCGCACGAATCCGTTGAGAAATGGCCGAGATACACCGTGTTACACTTCCGGACGATGAAATCTTGCTAGCTCTCACGTTTTGCAAGCAAAACGCACGATGCACCGCGTTTCGTTCAATTCGTTCAAGAACTCTCGTATCTCGGACATCCGCGAGTGTTTCGCGTCGAAAACGTGGTCCCCGTCTGTTTTAGACGCTAAAAACGCGTATGACACTTGATTCGAACGAATCCGTTGAGAAATGGCCGAGATACGCCGTGTTACACTTCCGGACAATGAAATCTTGCTAGTTCTCACGTTTTGCAAACGAAACGCACGATGCACCGCGTTTCGTTCAATTCGTTCAAGAACTCTCGTATCCCGGACATCGGCGAGTGTTTCGCGTTGAAAACATGCTCCCCGTCTGTTTTAGACGCTAAAAACGCGTATGACACTTGATTCGCACGAATCCGTTGAGAAATGGCCGAGATACGCCGTGTTACACTTCCGGACGATGTATTCGTTCAATTCGTTCAAGAACTCTTGTATCTCGGACATCCGCGAGTGTTTCGCGTCGAAAACATGGTCCCCGTCTGTTTTAGACGCTAAAAACGCGTATGACACTTGATTCGCACGAATCCGATGGGAAATGGCCGAGATACGCCGTACTACACTTCCGGACGATGAATTCGTTCAATTCGTACAAGAACTCTCGTATCTTGGACATCCGCGATTGTTTCGCCTCGAAAACGTGGTCCCCGTCTGTTGTAGACGCTAAAAACGCGTATGACACTTGATTTGCACGAATCCGTTGAGAAATGGCCGAGATACGCCGTGTTACACTTCCGGACAATGAAATCTTGCTAGTTCTCACGTTTTGCAAGCGAAACGTACGATGCACCGCGTTTCGTTCATTTCGTTCAAGAACTCTCGTATCTCGGACATCGGCGAGTGTTTCGCGTCGAAATCATGGTCCCCGTCTGTTTTAGACGCGAAAAACGAGTATGACACTTGATTCGCACGAATCCGTTGAGAAATGGCCGAGATACGGCGTGTTACACTTCCGAACGATGTATTCGTTCAATTCGTTCAAGAACTCTCGTATCTCGGACATCCGCGAGTGTTTCGCGTCGAAAACATTGTCCCCGTCTGTTTTAGACGCTAAAAACGCTTATGACACTTGATTCGCACGAATCCGTTGAGAAATGGCCGAGATACACCGTGTTACACTTCCGGACGATGAAATCTTGCTAGCTCTCACGTTTTGCAAGCAAAACGCACGATGCACCGCGTTTCGTTCAATTCGTTCAAGAACTCTCGTATCTCGGACATCCGCGAGTGTTTCGCGTCGAAAACGTGGTCCCCGTCTGTTTTAGACGCTAAAAACGCGTATGACACTTGATTCGAACGAATCCGTTGAGAAATGGCCGAGATACGCCGTGTTACACTTCCGGACAATGAAACCTTGCTAGTTCTCACGTTTTGCAAGCGAAACGCACGATGCACCGCGTTTCGTTCAATTCGTTCAAGAACTCTCGTATCTCGGACATCGGCGAGTGTTTCGCGTTGAAAACATGCTCCCCGTCTGTTTTAGACGCTAAAAACGCGTATGACACTTGATTCGCACGAATCCGTTGAGAAATGGCCGAGATACGCCGTGTTACACTTCCGGACGATGTATTCGTTCAATTCGTTCAAGAACTCTCGTATCTCGGACATCCGCGAGTGTTTCGCGTCGAAAACATGGTCCCCGTCTGTTTTAGACGCTAAAAACGCGTATGACACTTGATTCGCACGAATCCGTTGGGAAATGGCCGAGATACGCCGTATTACACTTCCGGACGATGAATTCGTTCACATCGTTCAAGAACTCTCATATCTCGGACATCCGCGAGTGTTTCGCGTCGAAAACATGGTCCCCGTCTGTTTTAGACGCTAAAAACGCTTATGACACTTGATTCGCACGAATCCGATGAGAAATGACCGAGATACGCCGTGTTACACTTCCGGACGATGAAATCTTGCTAGTTCTCACGTTTTGCAAGCGAAACCCACGATGCACCGCGTTTCGTTCAATTCGTTCAAGAACTCTTGTATCTCGGACATCCGAGATACGCCGTGTTACACTTGCGGACGGTGAATTCGTTCAATTGAGTCCAAGAACTCTCGTATCTCGGACATCCGCGAGTGTTTCGCGTCGAAAACCTGGTCCCCGTCTGTTTTAGACGCTAAAAACGCGTATGACACTTGATTCGCACGAATCCGTTGAGAAATGGCCGAGATACGCCGTGTTACACTTCCGGACGATGTATTCGTTCAATTCGTTCAAGAACTCTTGTATCTCGGACATCCGCGAGTGTTTCGCGTCGAAAACATGGTCCCCGTCTGTTTTAGACGCTAAAAACGCGTATGACACTTGATTCGCACGAATCCGATGGGAAATGGCCGAGATACGCCGTACTACACTTCCGGACGATGAATTCGTTCAATTCGTACAAGAACTCTCGTATCTTGGACATCCGCGATTGTTTCGCCTCGAAAACGTGGTCCCCGTCTGTTGTAGACGCTAAAAACGCGTATGACACTTGATTTGCACGAATCCGTTGAGAAATGGCCGAGATACGCCGTGTTACACTTCCGGACAATGAAATCTTGCTAGTTCTCACGTTTTGCAAGCGAAACGTACGATGCACCGCGTTTCGTTCATTTCGTTCAAGAACTCTCGTATCTCGGACATCGGCGAGTGTTTCGCGTCGAAATCATGGTCCCCGTCTGTTTTAGACGCGAAAAACGAGTATGACACTTGATTCGCACGAATCCGTTGAGAAATGGCCGAGATACGGCGTGTTACACTTCCGAACGATGTATTCGTTCAATTCGTTCAAGAACTCTCGTATCTCGGACATCCGCGAGTGTTTCGCGTCGAAAACATTGTCCCCGTCTGTTTTAGACGCTAAAAACGCTTATGACACTTGATTCGCACGAATCCGTTGAGAAATGGCCGAGATACACCGTGTTACACTTCCGGACGATGAAATCTTGCTAGCTCTCACGTTTTGCAAGCAAAACGCACGATGCACCGCGTTTCGTTCAATTCGTTCAAGAACTCTCGTATCTCGGACATCCGCGAGTGTTTCGCGTCGAAAACGTGGTCCCCGTCTGTTTTAGACGCTAAAAACGCGTATGACACTTGATTCGAACGAATCCGTTGAGAAATGGCCGAGATACGCCGTGTTACACTTCCGGACAATGAAACCTTGCTAGTTCTCACGTTTTGCAAGCGAAACGCACGATGCACCGCGTTTCGTTCAATTCGTTCAAGAACTCTCGTATCTCGGACATCGGCGAGTGTTTCGCGTTGAAAACATGCTCCCCGTCTGTTTTAGACGCTAAAAACGCGTATGACACTTGATTCGCACGAATCCGTTGAGAAATGGCCGAGATACGCCGTGTTACACTTCCGGACGATGTATTCGTTCAATTCGTTCAAGAACTCTCGTATCTCGGACATCCGCGAGTGTTTCGCGTCGAAAACATGGTCCCCGTCTGTTTTAGACGCTAAAAACGCGTATGACACTTGATTCGCACGAATCCGTTGGGAAATGGCCGAGATACGCCGTATTACACTTCCGGACGATGAATTCGTTCACATCGTTCAAGAACTCTCATATCTCGGACATCCGCGAGTGTTTCGCGTCGAAAACATGGTCCCCGTCTGTTTTAGACGCTAAAAACGCTTATGACACTTGATTCGCACGAATCCGATGAGAAATGACCGAGATACGCCGTGTTACACTTCCGGACGATGAAATCTTGCTAGTTCTCACGTTTTGCAAGCGAAACCCACGATGCACCGCGTTTCGTTCAATTCGTTCAAGAACTCTTGTATCTCGGACATCCGAGATACGCCGTGTTACACTTGCGGACGGTGAATTCGTTCAATTGAGTCCAAGAACTCTCGTATCTCGGACATCCGCGAGTGTTTCGCGTCGAAAACCTGGTCCCCGTCTGTTTTAGACGCTAAACACGCGTATGACACTTGATTCGCACGAATCCGATGAGCTATGACCGAGATACGCCGTGTGACACTTGCGGACGATGAATTCGTTCAATTCGTCCAAGAACTCTCGTATGTCGGACATCCGCGAGTGTTTCGCGTCGAAAACGTGGTCCCCGTCTGTTGTAGACGCTAAAAACGCGTATGACACTTGATTCGCACGAATCCGTTGAGAAATGGCCGAGATACGCCGTATTACACTTCCGGACGATGAATTCGTTCAATTCATTCAAGAACTCTCGTATCTCGGACATCCGCGAGTGTTTCGCGTCGAAAACATGGTCCCCGTCTATTGTAGACGCTAAAAACGCGTATGACACTTGATTCGCACGAATCCGTTGAGAAATGGCCGAGATACGCCGTGTTACACTTCCGGACGATGAAATCTTGCTAGATCTCACGTTTTGCAAGCGAAACGCACGATGCACCGCGTTTCTTTCAATTCGTTCAAGAACTCTCGTATCTCGGACATCGGCGAGTGTTTCGCGTTGAAAACATGCTCCCCGTCTGTTTTAGACGCTAAAAACGCGTATGACACTTGATTCGCACGAATCCGTTGAGAAATGGCCGAGATACGCCGTGTTACACATCCGGACGATGTATTCGTTCAATTCGTTCAAGAACTCTCGTATCTCGGACATCCGCGAGTGTTTCGCGTCGAAAACATTGTCCCCGTCTGTTTTAGACGCTAAAAACGCTTATGACACTTGATTCGCACGAATCCGTTGAGAAATGGCCGAGATACACCGTGTTACACTTCCGGACGATGAAATCTTGCTAGCTCTCACGTTTTGCAAGCAAAACGCACGATGCACCGCGTTTCGTTCAATTCGTTCAAGAACTCTCGTATCTCGGACATCTGCGAGTGTTTCGCGTCGAAAACGTGGTGCCCGTCTGTTTTAGACGCTAAAAACGCGTATGACACTTGATTCGAAGGAATCCGTTGAGAAATGGCCGAGATACGCCGTGTTACACTTCCGGACTTTGAAATCTTGCTAGTTCTCACGTTTTGCAAGCGAAACGCACGATGCACTGCGTTTCGTTCAATTCGTTCAAGAGCTCTCGTAGCTCGGACATCCGCGAATGTTTCGCGTCGAAAACTTGGTCCCCGTCTGTTTTAGACGCTAAAAACGCGTATGACACTTGATTCGCACGAATCCGTTGAGAAGTGGCCGAGATACGCCGTGTTACACTTCCGGACGATGTATTCGTTCAATTCGTTCAAGAACTCTCGTATCTCGGACATCCGCGAGTGTTTCGCATCGAAAACGTGGTCCCCGCCTGTTGTAGACGCCAAAAACTCGTATGACACTTGATTCGCACGAATCCGTTGAGAAGTGGCCGAGATACGCCGTGTTACACTTCCGGATGATGTATTCGTTCAATTCGTTCAAGAACTCTCGTATCTCGGACATCCGCGAGTGTTTCGCGTCGAAAACATGGTCCCCGTCTGTTTTAGACGCTAAAAACGCGTATGACACTTGATTCGCACGAATCCGATGAGAAATGACCCAGATACGCCGTGTTACACTTCCGGATGATGAATTCGTTCAATTCGTCCAAGAACTCTCGTATCTCGGACATCCGCGTGTGTTTCGCGTCGAAAACATGGTCCCCGTGTGTTTTAGACGCTAAAAACGCGTATGACACTTGATTCGCACGAATCCGTTGTGAAATGGCCGAGATACGCCGTGTTACACTTCCGGACGATGAAATCTTGCTAGTTCTCACGTTTTGCAAGCGAAACGCACGATGCACCGCGTTTTGTTCAATTCGTTCAAGAACTCTCGTATCTCGGACATCGGTGAGTGTTTCGCGTTGAAAACATGCTCCCCGTCTGTTTTAGACGCTAAAAACGCTTATGACACTTGATTCGCACGAATCCGTTGAGAAATACCCGAGATACGCCGTATTACACTTCGGGACGATGAATTCGTTCAATTCGTTCAAGAACTCTCGTATCTCGGACATCCGCGAGCGTTTCGCGTCGAAAACGTGGTCCCCGTCTGTTGTAGACGCTAAAAACGCGTATGACACTTGATTCGCACGAATCCGTTGAGAAATGGCCGAGATACGCCGTGTTACACTTCCGGACGATGTATTCGTTCAATTCGTTCAAGAACTCTCGTATCTCGGACATCCGCGAGTGTTTCGCGTCGAAAACATGGTCCCCGTCTGTTTTAGACGCTAATAACGCGTATGACACTTGATTTGCACGAATCCGTTGAGAAATGGCCGAGATACGCCGTATTACACATCCGGACGATGAATTCGTTCAATTCATTCAAGAACTCTCGTATCTCGGACATCCGCGAGTGTTTCGCGTCGAAAACATGCTCCCCGTCTGTTGTAGACGCTAAAAACGCGTATGACACTTGATTCGCACGAATCCGTTGAGAAATGGCCGAGATACGCCGTATTACACTTCCGGACGATGAATTCGTTCAATTCATTCAAGAACTCTCGTATCTCGGATATCCGCGAGTGTTTCGCGTCGAAAACATGGCCCGGCTGTTGTTGACGCTAAAAACGCGTATGACACTTGATTCGCACGAATCCGTTGAGAAATGGCCGAGATACGCCGTGTTACACTTCCGGACGATGAAATCTTGCTAGTTCTCACGTTTTTGCAAGCGAAACGCACGATGCACCGCGTTTCGTTCAATTCGTTCAAGAACTCTCGTATCTCGGACATCGGCGAGTGTTTCGCGTTGAAAACATGCTCCCCGTCTGTTTTAGACGCTAAAAACGCGTATGACACTTGATTCGCACGAATCCGTTGAGAAATGGCCGAGATACGCCGTGTTACACTTCCGAACGATGTATTCGTTCAATTCGTTCAAGAACTGTCGTATCTCGGACATCCGCGAGTGTTTCGCGGCGAAAACATTGTCCCCGTCTGTTTTAGACGCTAAAAACGCTTATGACACTTGATTCGCACGAATCCGTTGAGAAATGGCCGAGATACACCGTGTTACACTTCCGGACGATGAAATCTTGCTAGCTCTCACGTTTTGCAAGCAAAACGCACGATGCACCGCGTTTCGTTCAATTCGTTCAAGAACTCTCGTATCTCGGACATCCGCGAGTGTTTCGCGTCGAAAACGTGGTCCCCGTCTGTTTTAGACGCTAAAAACGCGTATGACACTTGATTCGAACGAATCCGTTGAGAAATGGCCGAGATACGCCGTGTTACACTTCAGGACAATGAAATCTTGCTAGTTCTCACGTTTTGCAAGCGAAACGCACGATGCACCGCGTTTCGTTCAATTCGTTCAAGAACTCTCGTATCCCGGACATCGGCGAGTGTTTCGCGTTGAAAACATGCTCCCCGTCTGTTTTAGACGCTAAAAACGCGTATGACACTTGATTCGCACGAATCCGTTGAGAAATGGCCGAGATACGCCGTGTTACACTTCCGGACGATGTATTCGTTCAATTCGTTCAAGAACTCTCGTATCTCGGACATCCGCGAGTGTTTCGCGTCGAAAACATGGTCCCCGTCTGTTTTAGACGCTAAAAACGCGTATGACACTTGATTCGCACGAATCCGTTGGGAAATGGCCGAGATACGCCGTACTACACTTCCGGACGATGAATTCGTTCAATTCGTACAAGAACTCTCGTATCTCGGACATCCGCGAGTGTTTCGCCTCGAAAACGTGGTCCCCGTCTGTTGTAGACGCTAAAAACGCGTATGACACTTGATTTGCACGAATCCGTTGAGAAATGGCCGAGATACGCCGTGTTACACTTCCGGACAATGAAATCTTGCTAGTTCTCACGTTTTGCAAGCGAAACCCACGATGCACCGCGTTTCGTTCAATTCGTTCAAGAACTCTCGTATCTCGGACATCTGCGAGTGTTTCGCGTCGAAAACGTGGTCCCCGTCTGTTTTAGACGCTAAAAACGCGTATGACACTTGATTCGAAGGAATCCGTTGAGAAATGGCCGAGATACGCCGTGTTACACTTCCGGACTTTGAAATCTTGCTAGTTCTCACGTTTTGCAAGCGAAACGCACGATGCACTGCGTTTCGTTCAATTCGTTCAAGAGCTCTCGTAGCTCGGACATCCGCGAATGTTTCGCGTCGAAAACTTGGTCCCCGTCTGTTTTAGACGCTAAAAACGCGTATGACACTTGATTCGCACGAATCCGTTGAGAAGTGGCCGAGATACGCCGTGTTACACTTCCGGACGATGTATTCGTTCAATTCGTTCAAGAACTCTCGTATCTCGGACATCCGCGAGTGTTTCGCATCGAAAACGTGGTCCCCGCCTGTTGTAGACGCCAAAAACTCGTATGACACTTGATTCGCACGAATCCGTTGAGAAGTGGCCGAGATACGCCGTGTTACACTTCCGGATGATGTATTCGTTCAATTCGTTCAAGAACTCTCGTATCTCGGACATCCGCGAGCGTTTCGCGTCGAAAACGTGGTCCCCGTCTGTTGTAGACGCTAAAAACGCGTATGACACTTGATTCGCACGAATCCGTTGAGAAATGGCCGAGATACGCCGTGTTACACTTCCGGACGATGTATTCGTTCAATTCGTTCAAGAACTCTCGTATCTCGGACATCCGCGAGTGTTTCGCGTCGAAAACATGGTCCCCGTCTGTTTTAGACGCTAATAACGCGTATGACACTTGATTTGCACGAATCCGTTGAGAAATGGCCGAGATACGCCGTATTACACTTCCGGACGATGAATTCGTTCAATTCATTCAAGAACTCTCGTATCTCGGACATCCGCGAGTGTTTCGCGTCGAAAACATGGTCCCCGTCTGTTGTAGACGCTAAAAACGCGTATGACACTTGATTCGCACGAATCCGTTGAGAAATGGCCGAGATACGCCGTATTACACTTCCGGACGATGAATTCGTTCAATTCATTCAAGAACTCTCGTATCTCGGACATGCGCGAGTGTTTCGCGTCGAAAACATGGCCCGGCTGTTGTTGACGCTAAAAACGCGTATGACACTTGATTCGCACGAATCCGTTGAGAAATGGCCGAGATACGCCGTGTTACACTTCCGGACGATGAAATCTTGCTAGTTCTCACGTTTTGCAAGCGAAACGCACGATGCACCGCGTTTCGTTCAATTCGTTCAAGAACTCTCGTATCTCGGACATCGGCGAGTGTTTCGCGTTGAAAACATGCTCCCCGTCTGTTTTAGACGCTAAAAACGCGTATGACACTTGATTCGCACGAATCCGTTGAGAAATGGCCGAGATACGCCGTGTTACACTTCCGAACGATGTATTCGTTCAATTCGTTCAAGAACTGTCGTATCTCGGACATCCGCGAGTGTTTCGCGTCGAAAACATTGTCCCCGTCTGTTTTAGACGCTAAAAACGCTTATGACACTTGATTCGCACGAATCCGTTGAGAAATGGCCGAGATACACCGTGTTACACTTCCGGACGATGAAATCTTGCTAGCTCTCACGTTTTGCAAGCAAAACGCACGATGCACCGCGTTTCGTTCAATTCGTTCAAGAACTCTCGTATCTCGGACATCCCCGAGTGTTTCGCGTCGAAAACGTGGTCCCCGTCTGTTTTAGACGCTAAAAACGCGTATGACACTTGATTCGAACGAATCCGTTGAGAAATGGCCGAGATACGCCGTGTTACACTTCCGGACAATGAAATCTTGCTAGTTCTCACGTTTTGCAAGCGAAACGCACGATGCACCGCGTTTCGTTCAATTCGTTCAAGAACTCTCGTATCCCGGACATCGGCGAGTGTTTCGCGTTGAAAACATGCTCCCCGTCTGTTTTAGACGCTAAAAACGCGTATGACACTTGATTCGCACGAATCCGTTGAGAAATGGCCGAGATACGCCGTGTTACACTTCCGGACGATGTATTCGTTCAATTCGTTCAAGAACTCTCGTATCTCGGACATCCGCGAGTGTTTCGCGTCGAAAACATGGTCCCCGTCTGTTTTAGACGCTAAAAACGCGTATGACACTTGATTCGCACGAATCCGTTGGGAAATGGCCGAGATACGCCGTACTACACTTCCGGACGATGAATTCGTTCAATTCGTACAAGAACTCTCGTATCTCGGACATCCGCGAGTGTTTCGCCTCGAAAACGTGGTCCCCGTCTGTTGTAGACGCTAAAAACGCGTATGACACTTGATTTGCACGAATCCGTTGAGAAATGGCCGAGATACGGCGTGTTACACTTCCGGACAATGAAATCTTGCTAGTTCTCACGTTTTGCAAGCGAAACGCACGATGCACCGCGTTTCGTTCAATTCGTTCAAGAACTCTCGTATCTCGGACATCCGCGAGTGTTTCGCGTCGAAAACATGCTCCCCGTCTGTTTTAGACGCTAAAAACGCGTATGACACTTGATTCGCACGAATCCGTTGAGAAATGGCCGAGATACGCCGTGTTACACTTCCGGACGATGTATTCGTTCAATTCGTTCAAGAACTCTCGTATCTCGGACATCCGCGAGTGTTTCGCGTCGAAAACGTGGTCCCCGTCTGTTTTAGACGCTAAAAACGCGTATATCACTTGTTTCGCACGAATCCGTTGAGAAATGGCCGAGATACGCCGTGTTACACTTCCGGACGATGAAATCTTGCTAGTTCTCACGTTTTGCAAGCGAAACGCACGATGCACCGCGTCTCGTTCAATTCGTTCAAGAACTCTCGTATCTCGGACATCCGCGAGTGTTTCGCGTCGAAAACGTGGTCCCCGTCTGTTTTAGACGCTAAAAACGCGTATGACACTTGATTCGCACGAATCCGTTGAGAAATGGCCGAGATACGCCGTGTTACACTTCCGGACGATGAAATCTTGCTAGTTCTCACGTTTTGCAAGCGAAACGCACGATGCACCGCGTTTCGTTCTAATTCGTTCAAGAACTCTCGTATCTCGGACATTCGCGGGTGTTTCGCGTCGAAATCATGGTCCCCGTCTGTTTTAGACGTGAAAAACGAGTATGACACTTGATTCGCACGAATCCGTTGAGAAATGGCCGAGATACGCCGTATTACACTTCCGGACGCTGAATTCGTTCAATTCGTTCAAGAACTCTCGTATCTCGGACATCGGCGAGTGTTTCGCGTTGAAAACATGCTCCCCGTCTGTTTTAGACGCTAAAAACGCGTATGACACTTGATTCGCACGAATCCGTTGAGAAATGGCCGAGATACGCCGTGTTACACTTCCGGACGATGTATTCGTTCAATTCGTTCAAGAACTCTCGTATCTCGGACATCCGCGAGTGTTTCGCGTCGAAAACGTGGTCCCCGTCTGTTTTAGACGCTAAAAACGCGTATATCACTTGTTTCGCACGAATCCGTTGAGAAATGGCCGAGATACGCCGTGTTACACTTCCGGACGATGAAATCTTGCTAGTTCTCACGTTTTGCAAGCGAAACGCACGATGCACCGCGTCTCGTTCAATTCGTTCAAGAACTCTCGTATCTCGGACACCCGCGAGTGTTTCGCGTCGAAAACGTGGTCCCCGTCTGTTTTAGACGCTAAAAACGCGTATGACACTTGATTCGCACGAATCCGTTGAGAAATGGCCGAGATACGCCGTGTTACACTTCCGGACGATGATTTCGTTCAATTCGTTCAAGAACTCTCGTATCTCTGACATTCGCGAGTGTTTCGCGTCGAAAAAATGGTCCCGTCTGTTTTAGACGCTAAAAACGCGTATGACACTTGATTCGCACGAATCCGTTGGGAAATGGCCGAGATACGCCGTACTAAACTTCCGGACGATGAATTCGTTCAATTCGTACAAGAACTCTCGTATCTCGGACATCCGCGAGTGTTTCGCCTCGAAAACGTGGTCCCCGTCTGTTGTAGACGCTAAAAACGCGTATGACACTTGATTCGCACGAATCCGTTGAGAAATGGCCGAGATACACCGTGCTACACTTCCGGACGATGAACTCTTGCTAGCTCTCACGTTTTGCAAGCAAAACGCACGATGCACCGCGTTTCGTTCAATTCGTTCAAGAACTCTCGTATCTCGGACATCCGCGAGTGTTTCGCGTCGAAAACGTGGTCCCCGTCTGTTTTAGACGCTAAAAACGCGTATGACACTTGATTCGAACGAATCCGTTGAGAAATGGCCGAGATACGCCGTGTTACACTTCCGGACAATGAAATCTTGCTAGTTCTCACGTTTTGCAAGCGAAACGCACGATGCACCGCGTTTCGTTCAATTCGTTCAAGAACTCTTGTATCTCGGACATCCGAGATACGCCGTGTTACACATCCGGACGATGTATTCGTTCAATTCGTTCAAGAACTCTCGTATCTCGGACATCCGCGAGTGTTTCGCGTCTAAAACATGGTCCCCGTCTGTTTTAGACGCTAAAAACGCGTATGACACTTGATTCGCACGAATCCGTTGAGAAATGGCCGAGATACGCCGTGTTACACTTCCGGACGTTGAAATCTTGCTAGTTCTCACGTTTTGCAAGCGAAACGCACGATGCACCGCGTTTCGTTCAATTCGTTCAAGAACTCTCGTATCTCGGACATCCGCGAGAGTTTCGCGTCGAAAACATGGTCCCCGTCTGTTTTAGACGCTAAAAACGCGTATGACACTTGATTCGCACGAATCCGATGAGAAATGACCGAGATACGCCGTGTTACACTTCCGGACGATGATTTCGTTCAATTCGTTCAAGAACTCTCGTATCTCTGACATTCGCGAGTGTTTCGCGTCGAAAAAATGGTCCCGTCTGTTTTAGACGCTAAAAACGCGTATGACACTTGATTCGAACGAATCCGTTGAGAAATGGCCGAGATACGCCGTGTTACACTTCCGGACGATGAAATCTTGCTAGTTCTCACGTTTTGCAAGCGAAACGCACGATGCACCGCGTTTCGTTCTAATTCGTTCAAGAACTCTCGTATCTCGGACATCCGCGGGTGTTTCGCGTCGAAAACATGGTCCCCGGCTGTTTTAGACGCTAAAAACGAGTATGACACTTGATTCGCACGAATCCGTTGAGAAATGGCCGAGATACGCCGTATTACACTTCCGGACGATGAATTCGTTCAATTCGTTCAAGAACTCTCATATCTCGGACATCCGCGAGTGTATCGCGTCGAAAACGTGGTCCCCGTCTGTTTTAGACGCTAAGAACGCGTATGACACTTGATTCGCACGAATCCGTTGAGAAATGGCCAAGATACGCCGTGTTACACTTCCGGACGATGAAATCTTGCTAGTTCTCACGTTTTGCAAGCGAAACGCACGATGCACCGCGTCTCGTTCAATTCGTTCAAGAACTCTTGTATCTCGGACATCCGAGATACGCCGTGTTACACATCCGGACGATGTATTCGTTCAATTCGTTCAAGAACTCTCGTATCTCGGACATCCGCGAGTGTTTCACGTCGAAAACCTGGTCCCCGACAGTTTTAGACGCTAAACACGCGTATGACACTTGATTCGCACGAATCCGATGGGAAATGACCGAGATACGCCGTGTGACACTTGCGGACGATGAATTCGTTCAATTCGTCCAAGAACTCTCGTATCTCGGACATCCGCGAGTGTTTCGCGTCGAAAACGTGGTCCCCGTCTGTTTTAGACGCTAAAAACGCGTATAACACTTGATTCGCACGAATCCGTTGAGAAATGGCCGAGATACGCCGTGTTACACTTCCGGACGATGAAATCTTGCTAGTTCTCACGTTTTGCAAGCGAAACGCACGATGCACCGCGTCTCGTTCAATTCGTTCAAGAACTCTCGTATCTCGGACATCCGCGAGTGTTTCGCGTCGAAAACGTGGTCCCCGTCTGTTTTAGACGCTAAAAACGCGTATGACACTTGATTCGCACGAATCCGTTGAGAAATGGCCGAGATATTCCGTGTTACACTTCCGGACGATGATTTCGTTCAATTCGTTCAAGAACTCTCGTATCTCTGACATTCGCGAGTGTTTCGCGTCGAAAAAATGGTCCCGTCTGTTTTAGACGCTAAAAACGCGTATGACACTTGATTCGCACGAATCCGTTGGGAAATGGCCGAGATACGCCGTACTAAACTTCCGGACGATGAATTCGTTCAATTCGTACAAGAACTCTCGTATCTCGGACATCCGCGAGTGTTTCGCCTCGAAAACGTGGTCCCCGTCTGTTGTAGACGCTAAAAACGCGTATGACACTTGATTCGCACGAATCCGTTGAGAAATGGCCGAGATACACCGTGCTACACTTCCGGACGATGAACTCTTGCTAGCTCACACGTTTTGCAAGCAAAACGCACGATGCACCGCGTTTCGTTCAATTCGTTCAAGAACTCTCGTATCTCGGACATCCGCGAGTGTTTCGCGTCGAAAACGTGGTCCCCGTCTGTTTTAGACGCTAAAAACGCGTATGACACTTGATTCGAACGAATCCGTTGAGAAATGGCCGAGATACGCCGTGTTACACTTCCGGACAATGAAATCTTGCTAGTTCTCACGTTTTGCAAGCGAAACGCACGATGCACCGCTTTTCGTTCAATTCGTTCAAGAACTCTTGTATCTCGGACATCCGAGATACGCCGTGTTACACATCCGGACGATGTATTCGTTCAATTCGTTCAAGAACTCTCGTATCTCGGACATCCGCGAGTGTTTCGCGTCTAAAACATGGTCCCCGTCTGTTTTAGACGCGAAAAACGCGTATGACACTTGATTCGCACGAATCCGTTGAGAAATGGCCGAGATACGCCGTGTTACACTTCCGGACGTTGAAATCTTGCTAGTTCTCACGTTTTGCAAGCGAAACGCACGATGCACCGCGTTTCGTTCAATTCGTTCAAGAACTCTCGTATCTCGGACATCCGCTAGAGTTTCGCGTCGAAAACATGGTCCCCGTCTGTTTTAGACGCTAAAAACGCGTATGACACTTGATTCGCACGAATCCGATGAGAAATGACCGAGATACGCCGTGTTACACTTCCGGACGATGATTTCGTTCAATTCGTTCAAGAACTCTCGTATCTCTGACATTCGCGAGTGTTTCGCGTCGAAAAAATGGTCCCGTCTGTTTTAGACGCTAAAAACGCGTATGACACTTGATTCGAACGAATCCGTTGAGAAATGGCCGAGATACGCCGTGTTACACTTCCGGACGATGAAATCTTGCTAGTTCTCACGTTTTGCAAGCGAAACGCACGATGCACCGCGTTTCGTTCTAATTCGTTCAAGAACTCTCGTATCTCGGACATCCGCGGGTGTTTCGCGTCGAAAACATGGTCCCCGTCTGTTTTAGACGCTAAAAACGAGTATGACACTTGATTCGCACGAATCCGTTGAGAAATGGCCGAGATACGCCGTATTACACTTCCGGACGATGAATTCGTTCAATTCGTTCAAGAACTCTCATATCTCGGACATCCGCGAGTGTATCGCGTCGAAAACGTGGTCCCCGTCTGTTTTAGACGCTAAGAACGCGTATGACACTTGATTCGCACGAATCCGTTGAGAAATGGCCAAGATACGCCGTGTTACACTTCCGGACGATGAAATCTTGCTAGTTCTCACGTTTTGCAAGCGAAACGCACGATGCACCGCGTCTCGTTCAATTCGTTCAAGAACTCTTGTATCTCGGACATCCGAGATACGCCGTGTTACACATCCGGACGATGTATTCGTTCAATTCGTTCAAGAACTCTCGTATCTCGGACATCCGCGAGTGTTTCACGTCGAAAACCTGGTCCCCGACAGTTTTAGACGCTAAACACGCGTATGACACTTGATTCGCACGAATCCGATGGGAAATGACCGAGATACGCCGTGTTACACTTGCGGACGATGAATTCGTTCAATTCGTCCAGGAAATCTCGTATCTCGGACATCCGCGAGTGTTTCGCGTCGAAAACGTGGTCCCCGTCTGTTTTAGACGCTAAGAACGCGTATGACACTTGATTCGCACGAATCCGTTGAGAAATGGCCGAGATACGCCGTGTTACACTTCCGGACGATGAAATCTTGCTAGTTCTCACGTTTTGCGAGCGAAACGCACGTAGCACCGCGTCTCGTTCAATTCGTTCAAGAACTCTCGTATCTCGGACATTCGCGGGTGTTTCGCGTCGAAATCATGGTCCCCGTCTGTTTTAGACGTGAAAAACGAGTATGACACTTGATTCGCACGAATCCGTTGAGAAATGGTCGAGATACGCCGTATTACACTTCCGGACGCTGAATTCGTTCAATTCGTTCAAGAACTCTCATATCTCGGACATCCGCGAGTGTTTCGCGTCGAAAACCTGGTCCCCGACAGTTTTAGACGCTAAACACGCGTATGACACTTGATTCGCACGAATCCGATGGGAAATGACCGAGATACGCCGTGTTACACTTGCGGACGATGAATTCGTTCAATTCGTCCAGGAAATCTCGTATCTCGGACATCCGCGAGTGTTTCGCGTCGAAAACGTGGTCCCCGTCTGTTTTAGACGCTAAACACGCGTATGACACTTGATTCGCACGAATCCGAAGAGAAATGACCGAGATACGCCGTGTTACACTTGCGGACGATGAATTCGTTCAATTCGTCCAAGAACTCTCGTATCTCGGACATCCGCGAGTGTTTCGCGTCGAAAACGTGGTCCCCGTCTGTTTTAGACGCTAAAAACGCGTATGACACTTTATTCGCACGAATCCGTTGAGAAATGGCCGAGATACGCCGTGTTACACTTCCGGACGATGAAATCTTGCTAGTTCTCACGTTTTGCAACCGAAACGCACGATGCACCGCGTTTCGTTCAATTCGTTCAAGAACTCTCGTATCTCGGACATCCGCGAGAGTTTCGCGTCGAAAACATGGTCCCCGTCTGTTTTAGACGCTATAAACGCGTATGACACTTGATTCGCACGAATCCGATGAGAAATGACCGAGATACGCCGTGTTACACTTCCGGACGATGATTTCGTTCAATTCGTTCAAGAACTCTCGTATCTCTGACATCCGCGAGTGTTTCGCGTCGAAAAAATGGTCCCGTCTGTTTTAGACGCTAAAAACGCGTATGACACTTGATTCGCACGAATCCGATGAGAAATGGATGAGATACGCCGTGTTACACTTCCGGACGGTGAAATCTTGCTAGTTCTCACGTTTTGCAAGCGAAACGCACGATGCACCGCGTTTCGTTCAATTCGTTCAAGAACTCTTGTATCTCGGACATCCGAGATACGCCGTGTTACACTTGCGGACGGTGAATTCGTTCAATTGAGTCCAAGAACTCTCGTATCTCGGACATCCGCGAGTGTTTCGCGTCGAAAACCTGGTCCCCGTCTGTTTTAGACGCTAAACACGCGTATGACACTTGATTCGCACGAATCCGATGAGATATGACCGAGATACGCCGTGTGACACTTGCGGACGATGAATTCGTTCAATTCGTCCAAGAACTCTCGTATCTCGGACATCCGCGAGTGTTTCGCGTCGAAAACGTGGTCCCCGTCTGTTTTAGACGCTAAAAACGCGTATAACACTTGATTCGCACGAATCCGTTGAGAAATGGCCGAGATACGCCGTGTTACACTTCCGGACGATGAAATCTTGCTAGTTCTCACGTTTTGCAAGCGAAACGCACGATGCACCGCGTCTCGTTCAATTCGTTCAAGAACTCTCGTATCTCGGACATCCGCGAGTGTTTCGCGTCGAAAACGTGGTCCCCGTCTGTTTTAGACGCTAAAAACGCGTATGACACTTGATTCGCACGAATCCGTTGAGAAATGGCCGAGATACGCCGTGTTACACTTCCGGACGATGAAATCTTGCTAGTTCTCACGTTTTGCAAGCGAAACGAACGATGCACCGCGTTTCGTTCTAATTCGTTCAAGAACTCTCGTATCTCGGACATCCGCGGGTGTTTCGCGTCGAAAACATGGTCCCCGTCTGTTTTAGACGCTAAAAACGCGTATGACACTTGATTCGCACGAATCCGATGAGAAATGACCGAGATACGCCGTGTTACACTTCCGAACGATGAATTCGTTCAATTCGTTCAAGAACTCTCATATCTCGGACATCCGCGAGTGTTTCGCGTCGAAAAAATGGTCCCGTCTGTTTTAGACGTTAAAATCGCGTATGACACTTGATTCGCACGAATCCGATGAGAAATGGAAGAGATACGCCATGTTACACATCCGGACGGTGAAATCTTGCTAGTTCTCACGTTTTGCAAGCGAAACGCACAATGCACCGCGTTTCGATCAATTCGTTCAAGAACTCTTGTATCTCGGACATCCGAGATACGCCGTGTTACACATCCGAACGATGTATTCGTTCAATTCGTACAAGAACTCTCGTATCTCGGACATCCGCGAGTGTTTCGCGTCGAAAACCTGGTCCCCGTCTGTTTTAGACGCTAAACACGCGTATGACACTTGATTCGCACGAATCCGATAAGAATTGACCGAGATACGCCGTGTTACACTTGCGGACGATGAATTCGTTCAATTCGTCCAAGAACTCTCGTATCTCGGACATCCGCGAGTGTTTCGCGTCGAGAACGTGGTCCCCGTCTGTTTGAGACGCTAAAAACGCGTATGACACTTGATTCGCACGAATCCGTTGAGAAATGGCCGAGATACGCCGTGTTACACTTCCGGACGATGAACTCTTGCTAGTTCTCACGTTTTGCAAGCGAAACGCACGATGCACCGCGTCTCGTTCAATTCGTTCAAGAACTCTCGTATCTCGGACATCCGCGAGTGTTTCGCGTCGAAAACATGGTCCCCGTCTGTTTTAGACGCTAAAAACGGGTATGACACTTGATTCGCACGAATCCGATGAGAAATGACCGAGATACGCCGTGTTACACTTCCGGACGATGATTTCGTTCAATTCGTTCAAGAACTCTCGTATCTCTGACATCCGCGAGTGTTTCGCGTCGAAAAAATGGTCCCGTCTGTTTTAGACGCTAAAAACGCGTATGACACTTGATTCGCACGAATCCGATGAGAAATGGAAGAGATACGCCGTGTTACACTTCCGGACGGTGAAATCTTCCTAGTTCTCACGTTTTGCAAGCGAAACGCACGATGCACCGCGTTTCGTTCTAATTCGTCCAAGAACTCTCGTATCTCGGACATCCGCGGGTGTTTCGCGTCGAAAACATGGTCCCCGTCTGTTTTAGACGCTAAAAACGAGTATGACACTTGATTCGCGCGGATCCGTTGAGAAATGGCCGAGATACGCCGTGTTACACTCCCGGACGGTGAAATCTTGCTAGTTCTCACGTTTTGCAAGTGAAACGCACGATGCACCGCGTTTCGTTCAATTCGTTCAAGAACTCTCGTATCTCGGACATCCGCGAGTGTTTCGCGTCGAAAACGTGGTCTCCGTCTGTTTTAGACGCTAAAAACGCGTATGACACTTGATTCGCACGAATCCGTTGAGAAATGGCCGAGATATGCCGTGTTACACTTCCGGACAATGAAATCTTGCTAGTTCTCACGTTTTGCAAGCGAAACGTACGATGCACCGCGTTTCGTTCAATTCGTTCAAGAACTCTCGTATCTCGGACGTCGGCGAGTGTTTCGCGTCGAAATCATGGTCCCCGTCTGTTTTAGACGCGAAAAACGAGTATGACACTTGATTCGCACGAATCCGTTGAGAAATGGCCGAGATACGCCGTATTACACTTCCGGTCGATGAATTCGTTCACATCGTTCAAGAACTCTCATATCTCGGATATCCGCGAGTGTTTCGCGTCGAAAACATGGTCCCCGTCTGTTTTAGACGCTAAAAACGCTTATGACACTTGATTCGCACGAATCCGATGAGAAATGACCGAGATACGCCGTGTTACACTTCCGGACGATGAAATCTTGCTAGTTCTCACGTTTTGCAAGCGAAACGCACGATGCACCGCGTTTCGTTCAATTCGTTCAAGAACTCTTGTATCTCGGACTTCCGAGATACGTCGTGTTACACTTGCGGACGGTGAATTCGTTCAATTGAGTCCAAGAACTCTCGTATCTCGGACATCCGCGAGTGTTTCGCGTCGAAAACCTGGTCCCCGTCTGTTTTAGACGCTAAACACGCGTATGACACTTGATTCGCACGAATCCGATGAGATATGACCGAGATACGCCGTGTGACACTTGCGGACGATGAATTCGTTCAATTCGTCCAAGAACTCTCGTATCTCGGACATCCGCGAGTGTTTCGCGTCGAAAACGTGGTCCCCGTCTGTTTTAGACGCTAAAAACGCGTATAACACTTGATTCGCACGAATCCGTCGAGAAATGGCCGAGATACGCCGTGTTACACTTCCGGACGATGAAATCTTGCTAGTTCTCACGTTTTGCAAGCGAAACGCACGATGCACCGCGTCTCGTTCAATTCGTTCAAGAACTCTCGTATCTCGGACATCCGCGAGTGTTTCGCGTCGAAAACGTGGTCCCCGTCTGTTTTAGACGCTAAAAACGCGTATGACACTTGATTCGCACGAATCCGTTGAGAAATGGCCGAGATACGCCGTGTTACACTTCCGGACGATGAAATCTTGCTAGTTCTCACGTTTTGCAAGCGAAACGCACGATGCACCGCGTTTCGTTCTAATTCGTTCAAGAACTCTCGTATCTCGGACATTCGCGGGTGTTTCGCGTCGAAATCATGGTCCCCGTCTGTTTTAGACGTGAAAAACGAGTATGACACTTGATTCGCACGAATCCGTTGAGAAATGGCCGAGATACGCCGTATTACACTTCCGGACGCTGAATTCGTTCAATTCGTTCAAGAACTCTCATATCTCGGACATCCGCGAGTGTTTTGCGTCGAAAACATGGTCCCCGTCTGTTTTAGACGCTAAAAACGCGTATGACACTTGATTCGCACGAATCCGATGAGAAATGACCGAGATACGCCGTGTTACACTTCCGGACGATGAAATCTTGCTAGTTCTCACGTTTTGCAAGCGAAACGCACGATGCACCGCGTTTCGTTCAATTCGTTCAAGAACTCTTGTATCTCGGACATCCGAGATACGCCGTATTACACTTCCGGACGCTGAATTCGTTCAATTCGTACAAGAACTCTCATATCTCGGACATCCGTGAGTGTTTCGCGTCGAAAACATGGTCCCCGTCTGTTTTAGACGCTAAAAACGCGTATGACACTTGATTCGCACGAATCCGATGAGAAATGACCGAGATACGCCGTGTTACACTTCCGGACGATGAAATCTTGCTAGTTCTCACGTTTTGCAAGCGAAACGCACGATGCACCGCGTCTCGTTCAATTCGTTCAACAACTCTCGTATCTCGGACATCCGCGAGTGTTTCGCGTCGAAAACGTGGTCCCCGTCTGTTTTAGACGCTAAAAACGCGTATAACACTTGATTCGCACGAATCCGTCGAGAAATGGCCGAGATACGCCGTGTTACACTTCCGGACGATGAAATCTTGCTAGTTCTCACGTTTTGCAAGCGAAACGCACGATGCACCGCGTCTCGTTCAATTCGGTCAAGAACTCTCGTATCTCGGACATCCGCGAGTGTTTCGCGTCGAAAACGTGGTCCCCGTCTGTTTTAGACGCTAAAATCGCGTATGACACTTGATTCGCACGAATCCGTTGAGAAATGGCCGAGATACGCCGTGTTACACTTCCGGACGATGAAATCTTGCTAGTTCTCACGTTTTGCAAGCGAAACGCACGATGCACCGCGTTTCGTTCTAATTCGTTCAAGAACTCTCGTATCTCGGACATTCGCGGGTGTTTCGCGTCGAAATCATGGTCCCCGTCTGTTTTAGACGTGAAAAACGAGTATGACACTTGATTCGCACGAATCCGTTGAGAAATGGCCGAGATACGCCGTATTACACTTCCGGACGCTGAATTCGTTCAATTCGTTCAAGAACTCTCATATCTCGGACATCCGCGAGTGTTTTGCGTCGAAAACATGGTCCCCGTCTGTTTTAGACGCTAAAAACGCGTATGACACTTGATTCGCACGAATCCGATGAGAAATGACCGTGATACGCCGTGTTACACTTCCGGACGATGAAATCTTGCTAGTTCTCACGTTTTGCAAGCGAAACGCACGATGCACCGCGTTTCGTTCAATTCGTTCAAGAACTCTTGTATCTCGGACATCCGAGATACGCCGTATTACACTTCCGGACGCTGAATTCGTTCAATTCGTTCAAGAACTCTCATATCTCGGACATCCGCGAGTGTTTCGCGTCGAAAACATGGTCCCCGTCTGTTTTAGACGCTAAAAACGCGTATGACACTTGATTCGCACGAATCCGATGAGAAATGACCGAGATACGCCGTGTTACACTTCCGGACGATGAAATCTTGCTAGTTCTCACGTTTTGCAAGCGAAACGCACGATGCACCGCGTCTCGTTCAATTCGTTCAACAACTCTCGTATCTCGGACATCCGCGAGTGTTTCGCGTCGAAAACGTGGTCCCCGTCTGTTTTAGACGCTAAAAACGCGTATGACACTTGATTCGCACGAATCCGTTGAGAAATGGCCGAGATACGCCGTGTTACACTTCCGGACGATGAAATCTTGCTAGTTCTCACGCTTTGCAAGCGAAACGCACGATGCACCGCGTTTCGTTCTAATTCGTCCCAGAACTCTCGTATCTCGGACATCCGCGGGTGTTTCGCGTCGAAAACATGGTCCCCGTCTGTTTTAGACGCTAAAAACGAGTGTGACACTTGATTCGCACGAATCCGTTGAGAAATGGCCGAGATACGCCGTATTACACTTCCGGACGATGAATTCGTTCAATTCGTTCAAGAACTCTCATATCTCGGACATCCGCGAGTGTTTCGCGTCGAAAAAATGGTCCCGTCTGTTTTAGACGTTAAAAACGCGTATGACACTTGATTCGCACGAAGCCGTTGAGAAATGGCCGAGATACGCCGTGTTACACTTCAGGACGATGAAATCTTGCTAGTTCTCACGTTTTGCAAGCGAAACGCACGATGCACCGCGCTTCGTTCTAATTCGTTCAAGAACTCTCGTATCTCGGACATCCGCGGGTGTTTCGCGTCGAAAACATGGTCCCCGTCTGTTTTAGACGCTAAAAACGCGTATGACACTTGATTCGCACGAATCCGTTGAGAAATGGCCGAGATACGCCGTATTACACTTCCGGACGATGAATTCGTTCAATTCGTTCAAGAACTCTCATATCTCGGACATCCGCGAGTGTTTCGCGTCGAAAAAATGGTCCCGTCTGTTTTAGACGTTAAAAACGCGTATGACACTTGATTCGCACGAAGCCGTTGAGAAATGACCGAGATACGCCGTGTTACACTTCCGGACGATGAAATCTTGCTAGTTCTCACGTTTTGCAAGCGAAACGCACGATGCACCGCGTTTCGTTCTAATTCGTTCAAGAACTCTCGTATCTCGGACATCCGCGGGTGTTTCGCGTCGAAAACATGGTCCCCGTCTGTTTTAGACGCTAAAAACGAGTATGACACTTGATTCGCACGAAGCCGTTGAGAAATGACCGAGATACGCCGTGTTACACTTCCGGACGATGAAATCTTGCTAGTTCTCACGTTTTGCAAGCGAAACGCACGATGCACCGCGTTTCGTTCTAATTCGTTCAAGAACTCTCGCATCTCGGACATCCGCGAGTGTTTCGCGTCGAAAATATGGTCCCCCCTCTGTTTTAGACGCTAAAAACGCGGGTATGGCACTTGATTCGCACGAATCCGTTGAGAAATGGCCGAGATACGCCGTGTTACACTTCCGGACGATGAATTCGTTCAATTCGTTCAAGAACTCTCGTATCTCGGACATCCGCGAGTGTTTCGCGTCGAAAACGTGGTCCCCGTCTGTTTTAGACGCTAAAAACGCGTATGACACTTGATTCGCACAAATCCGTTGAGAAATGACCGAGATACGCCGTGTTACACTTCCGGACGATGAATTCGTTGAATTCGTTCAAGAACTCTGGTATCTCGGACATCCGCGAGTGTTTTGCGTCGAAAACGTGGTCCCCGTCTGTTTTAGACGCTAAAAACGCGTATGACACTTGATTCGCACGAATCCGTTGAGAAATGGCCGAGATACGCCGTGTTACACTTCCGGACGGTAAATCTTGCTAGTTCTCACGTTTTGCAAGCGAAACGCACGATGCACCGCGTTTCGTTCAATTCGTTCAAGAACTCTCGTATCTCGGACATCCGCGAGTGTTTCGCGTCGAAAACCTGGTCCACGTCTGTTTTTGACGCTAAAAACGCGTATGACACTTGATTCGCACGAATCCGATGAGAAATGACCGAGATGCGCCGTGTTACACATCCGGACGATGTATTCGTTCAATTCGTTCAAGAACTCTCGTATCTCGGACATCCGCGGGTGTTTCGCGTCGAAAACATGGTCCCCGTCTGTTTTAGACGCTAAAAACGAGTATGACACTTGATTCGCACGAATCCGTTGAGAAATGGCCGAGATACGCCGTGTTACACTTCCAGACGGTGAAATCTTGCTAGTTCTCGCGTTTTGCAAGCGAAACGCACGATGCACCGCGTTTCGTTCAATTCGTTCAAGAACTCTCGTATCTCGGACATCCGCGAGTTTTTCGCGTCGAAAACCTGGTCCCCGTCTGTTTTAGACGCTAAACACGCGTATGACACTTGGTTCGCAAGAATCCGATGAGAAATGACCGAGATACGCCGTGTTACACTTGCGGACGATGAATTCGTTCAGTTCGTCCAAGAACTCTCGTATCTCGGACATCCGCGAGTGTTTCGCGTCGAAAACGTGGTCCCCGTCTGTTTTAGACGCTAAAAACGCGTATGACACTTGATTCGCACGAATCCGTTGAGAAATGACCGAGATACGCCGTGTTACACTTGCGGACGATGAATTCGTTCAATTCGTTCAAGAACTCTCGTATCTCGGACATCCGCGAGTGTTTCGCGTCGAAAACGTGGTCCCCGTATGTTTTAGACGCTAAAAACGCGTATGACACTTGATTCGCACAAATCCGTTGAGAAATGACCGAGATACGCCGTGTTACACTTCCGGACGATGAATTCGTTGAATTCGTTCAAGAACTCTGGTATCTCGGACATCCGCGAGTGTTTCGCGTCGAAAACGTGGTCCCCGTCTGTTTTAGACGCTAAAAACGCGTATGACACTTGATTCGCACGAATCCGTTGAGAAATGGCCGAGATACGCCGTGTTACACTTCCGGACGATGAAATCTTGCTAGTTCTCACGTTTTGCAAGCGAAACGCACGATGCACCGCGTTTCGTTCAATTCGTTCAAGAACTCTCGTATCTCGGACATCCGCGAGTGTTTCGCGACGAAAACGTGGTTCCCGTCTGTTTTAGACGCTAAAACGCGTATGACACTTGATTCGCACGAATCCGTTGAGAAATGGCCGAGATACATCGTGTTACACTTCCGGACGATGAATTCGTTCAATTCGTTCAAGAACTCTCGTATCTCGGACATCCGCGAGTGTTTCGCGTCGAAAACGTGGTCCCCGTCTGTTTTAGACGCTAAAAACGCGTATGACACTTGATTCGCACGAATCCGTTGAGAAATGGCCGAGATACGCCGTGTTACACTTCCGGACGATGAAATCTTGCTAGTTCTCACGTTTTGCAAGCGAAACGCAGGATGCACCGCGTTTCGTTCTAATTCGTTCAAGAACTCTCGTATCTCGGACATCCGCGAGTGTTTCGCTTCGAAAACGTGGTTCCCGTCTGTTTTAGACGCTAAAAACGCGTATGACACTTGATTCCCACGAATCCGTTGAGAAATGGCCGAGATACGCCGTGTTACACTTCCGGACAATGAAATCTTGCTAGTTCTCACGTTTTGCAAGCGAAACGCACGATGCACCGCGTCTCGTTCAATTCGTTCAAGAACTCTCGTATCTCGGACATCCGCGAGTGTTTCGCGTCGAAAACATGGTCCCCGTCTGTATTAGACACTAAAAACGGGTATGACACTTAATTCGCACGAATCCGTTGAGAAATGGAAGAGATACGCCGTGTTACACTTCCGGACGATCAAATCTTGCTAGTATTCACGTTTTGCGAGCGAAACGCACGATGCACCGCGTTTCGTTGAATTCGTTCAAGAACTCTCGTATCTCGGACATCCGCGAGTGTTTCGCGTCGAAAACATGGTTCCCGCCTGTTTTAGACGCTAAAACGCGTAGGACACTTGATTCGCACGAATCCGTTGAGAAATGGCCGAGATACGCCGTGTTACACTTCCGGACGATGAAATATTGCTAGTTATCACGTTTTGCAAGCGAAACGCTCGATGCCCTGCGTTTCGTTCAATTCGTTCAAGAACTCTCGTATCTCGGACATCCGCGGGTGTTTCGCGTCGAAAACATGGTCCCCGTCTGTTTTAGACGCTAAAAACAAGTGTGACACTTGATTCGCACGAATCCGTTGAGAAATGGCCGAGATACGCCGTATTACACTTCCGGACGATGAATTCGTTCAATTCGTTCAAGAACTCTCATATCTCGGACATCCGCGAATGTTTCGCGTCGAAAAAATGGTCCCGTCTGTTTTAGACGCTAAAAACGCGTATGACACTTGATTCGCACGAAGCCGTTGAGAAATGGCCGAGATACGCCGTGTTACACTTCCGGACGATGAAATCTTGCTAGTTCTCACGTTTTGCAAGCGAAACGCACGATGCACCGCGTTTCGTTCAATTCGTTCAAGAACTCTCGTATCTCGGACATCCGCGAGTGTTTCGCGTCGAAAACGTGGTTCCCGTCTGTTTTAGACGCTAAAACGCGTATGACACTTGATTCGCACGAATCCGTTGAGAAATGGCCGAGATACATCGTGTTACACTTTCGGACGATGAATTCGTTCAATTCGTTCAAGAACTCTCGTATCTCGGACATCCGCCTGTGTTTCGCGTCGAAAACGTGGTCCCCGTCTGTTTTAGACGCTAAAAACGCGTATGACACTTGATTCGCACGAATCCGTTGAGAAATGGCCGAGATACGCCGTGTTACACTTCCGGACGATGAAATCTTGCTAGTTCTCACGTTTTGCAAGCGAAACGCAGGATGCACCGCGTTTCGTTCTAATTCGTTCAAGAACTCTCGTATCTCGGACATCCGCGGGTGTTTCGCGTCGAAAACATGGTCCCCGTCTGTTTTAGACGCTAAAAACGAGTGTGACACTTGATTCGCACGAATCCGTTGAGAAATGGCCGAGATACGCCGTATTACACTTCCGGACGATGAATTCGTTCAATTCGTTCAAGAACTCTCATATCTCGGACATCCGCGAGTGTTTCGCGTCGAAAAAATGGTCCCGTCTGTTTTAGACGTTAAAAACGCGTATGACACTTGATTCGCACGAAGCCGTTGAGAAATGGCCGAGATACGCCGTGTTACACTTCCGGACGATGAAATCTTGCTAGTTCTCACGTTTTGCATGCGAAACCCACGATGCACCGCGTTTCGTTCAATTCGTTCAAGAATTCTCGTATCTCGTACATCCGCGGGTGTTTCGCGTCGAAAACATGGTCCCCGTCTGTTTTAGACGCTAAAAACGAGGTATGACACTTGATTCGCACGAATCCGTTGAGAAATGGCCGAGATACGCCGTGTTACACTTCCGGACGGTGAAATCTTGCTAGTTCTCACGTTTTGCAAGCGAAACGCACGATGCAGCGCGTTTCGTTCAATTCGTTCAAGAACTCTCGCATCTCGGACATCCGCGAGTGTTTCGCGTCGAAAACATGGTCTCCCGTCTGTTTTAGACGCTAAAAACGCGGGTATGGCACTTGATTCGCACGAATCCGTTGAGAAATGGCCGAGATACGCCGTGTTACACTTCCGGACGATGAATTCGTTCAATTCGTTCAAGAACTCTCGTATCTCGGACATCCGCGAGTGTTTCGCGTCGAAAACCTGGTCCCCGTCTGTGTTAGACGCTAAACACGCGTATGACACTTGGTTCGCAAGAATCCGATGAGAAATGACCGAGATACGCCGTGTTACACTTGCGGACGATGAATTCGTTCAGTTCGTCCAAGAACTCTCGTATCTCGGACATCCGCGAGTGTTTCGCGTCGAAAACGTGGTCCCCGTCTGTTTTAGACGCTAAAAACGCGTATGACACTTGATTCGCACGAATCCGTTGAGAAATGACCGAGATACGCCGTGTTACACTTGCGGACGATGAATTCGTTCAATTCGTTCAAGAACTCTCGTATCTCGGACATCCGCGAGTGTTTCGCGTCGAAAACGTGGTCCCCGTATGTTTTAGACGCTAAAAACGCGTATGACACTTGATTCGCACAAATCCGTTGAGAAATGACCGAGATACGCCGTGTTACACTTCCGGACGATGAATTCGTTGAATTCGTTCAAGAACTCTGGTATCTCGGACATCCGCGAGTGTTTCGCGTCGAAAACGTGGTCCCCGTCTGTTTAGACGCTAAAAACGCGTATGACACTTGATTCGCACGAATCCGTTGAGAAATGGCCGAGATACGCCGTGTTACACTTCCGGACGATGAAATCTTGCTAGTTCTCACGTTTTGCAAGCGAAACGCACGATGCACCGCGTTTCGTTCAATTCGTTCAAGAACTCTCGTATCTCGGACATCCGCGAGTGTTTCGCGACGAAAACGTGGTTCCCGTCTGTTTTAGACGCTAAAACGCGTATGACACTTGATTCGCACGAATCCGTTGAGAAATGGCCGAGATACATCGTGTTACACTTCCGGACGATGAATTCGTTCAATTCGTTCAAGAACTCTCGTATCTCGGACATCCGCGAGTGTTTCGCGTCGAAAACGTGGTCCCCGTCTGTTTTAGACGCTAAAAACGCGTATGACACTTGATTCGCACGAATCCGTTGAGAAATGGCCGAGATACGCCGTGTTACACTTCCGGACGATGAAATCTTGCTAGTTCTCACGTTTTGCAAGCGAAACGCAGGATGCACCGCGTTTCGTTCTAATTCGTTCAAGAACTCTCGTATCTCGGACATCCGCGAGTGTTTCGCTTCGAAAACGTGGTTCCCGTCTGTTTTAGACGCTAAAAACGCGTATGACACTTGATTCCCACGAATCCGTTGAGAAATGGCCGAGATACGCCGTGTTACACTTCCGGACAATGAAATCTTGCTAGTTCTCACGTTTTGCAAGCGAAACGCACGATGCACCGCGTCTCGTTCAATTCGTTCAAGAACTCTCGTATCTCGGACATCCGCGAGTGTTTCGCGTCGAAAACATGGTCCCCGTCTGTATTAGACACTAAAAACGGGTATGACACTTAATTCGCACGAATCCGTTGAGAAATGGAAG